>OY755038.1:194564812-194892312 GCA_963576565.1 Aspidapion aeneum | reverse complement strand
ACTAAAACATTATACTTGGTATTACACTGGTCCACTGGTCGGGTCCCCGGGTGTCGCAAAGAGGTTTTTTTTGTGGACCAAAATTAGTTAAAATTACCTATATGATACATACATTAATTGTGTTAGCTTAGGTGCCCAAAAATTGGGAGAGTATTTTATTTGCAAATTATTTTGATTATTTTTCTTTATTTACTATTTTTAAAATTCTTATTATAATCGGATTAGTAGTTTACTTTTCTTAAATGACATGGTGGCAAACAATATTTCAACTTACCCACACACCGATTGATTTTTAACGCTGCACAAGTCAAATTTAGTGGAAATTAGGAAAAGTGATTATTAATCAATTCAACACTTCCCTAATAGCAAGTAGGTTATCGTAGTCCACGTGGAGTGAAAATCTGCAATGCACCAGGTGTACAGATGCAATGTGATTGGCTCATTTTTCTGAAATTACGGTTTTAATTGGTATATAGCATTTGCTCTGCGTCCTGTCTTCTCGCTATTTTAAGTCAGTATCACCGTCAACCGTGATGGACGATGACGACACGGTTGTAGCGGCCGGCGCTCTTCTGATTATTGAGAGTTTGAGAAGAAAAAATAAAAAGAGCAGCGAAAAGAATGGTCCAGACGTCTGTATTTACAAAGACAAAATTTAAGTTTACTGAGAGATATGGACTAATTACATTTCAAAAACTTTACTAGAATATCTGCAGAGGATTTTGAAAACTTAATTTGTCTAGTGGGTCCTAAATATTCAAGAAAGATACTCAACGTTCGACATGCTATAACCTGTTCAAGATCGCTTAGCTATTGCTCTACGTTTTTTAGCAACAGGGGACTCTTTCACTAGTCTACACTACCTATTTAAAGTATCAAAACATCGAGTTGGTTTTATAGTTATAGAGACCTGCAGTGCCCTTATTGAAAAATTGAAACATGAAATAAAGGTAAATATACCGGGTGGCCCAAAAAAAAGCATGAAATGATTTTTATTATCACTTTTGAACGAATTGGTCTGGGTTTTGACCAAAAATATTTTTTGTCCGCTATCAAATTCCAAGATGGCACACAGAATCAAAGGTAGGTAGACCGGGTACTGCCCATTTTTTATAAATGTGCTACTAAAAAAATCTTGAGCTGATTCAATTGTTTTCTTTTTTGTTCTGTCAATAGCTACAACTTTAGACATACAAAAACAATATGACACAAATCCCTAAAATTAAAAAAACTTTTGATTGTTTGTAAACGGCACTTTTTACATATATATGAGGTACATATTTTGTCACATGATGTAGGAGTTAAGGCATACAAAATTTGCTGTAATTACTTTGTAGTCCTCCCTGGTCCTAGCTAGAGACCCTGTATCTATGACATATTTTAAATATGTCATACATACAGGGTCTCTATTTAAAATATGTCATGTCCTAGCCATCTCGCCGCCTGTCATTCCCCCTCACCCTCTTCAAAAACCATATTCGCATAACTTTCACAAATATGGAGCGATTTCAAAACTTCTTTCTGCACACTGTTTAAGAAATTTTCAACAGCATTTTACTACTTCCCTCTCCCTCTCCCTCCCCCACCTTGACTCAATGTTTGTAGAAACGCACCTATCTACGAGTAATGCTAAATGAATGATAAATGCATTCTTTCTATAACGCTGAATAAGAATTAAAAAATGGATGTAAAAAATAAATTAACAAAAAAACACCCAACTGCTAAATCTACTTGCTAAAATTACCCAAAAACCTAATTCATGAAAATACAAAACTATAATTTTGTAGTGCGCTTTGGGCATCAAAACTAAAGATTGAAGCATATCGTACATTATAAGTATATCTATTACAGTTTGTGATACCTATCAATTTTATACTCAACTGCGACTATAGTAGGCACAAGTAGAACTTTGAAGAAGTTTGGTGTTTTTTTTATTTATTTTTTTATTTATTTTTTTTATAAATAAGTTTAATATTTATTTATTATTATTCAAACATATTAACTAGTGGTAAAGTTTTTTTTACTTAGTAACCTAAACTAAATGAACCGAACCGCATAAATTAATTTAAAAAATTTTCCTCAATGTCGTAGTTTACATATGTTTTGTCAGCTGAATAATCAGATGCGTATTGAAATTAAGGATATGAAGTTCAATACTTTTTGAGCGTTGTGCGGGAGATGGATGGTCCATTCCATTTTTTAATTGCCAAGTAAAAAAAAAACGACCATACCCCACTGAACAAACAAGAAGGAATAAATCTCTTTGTGGTATTCCGATTTACCGACAAGACTCGGAAAATGTTTTGCGCGTTCGCCGTGACGTATTGACTTGCAAAATTTGTTGCAGCGCGGTCTGTGCTTTTGAAGTACACGTATTCACTTCACACACACTCCGCGCATTTTCGCCGAAAATGTTTGTCCTGTTTGTAGTGTTGATGCGCGCTGTGTTCCCAGATTGCAAAAACACATAAGCTTTGCATAGACACGTACTCACTGAGCGAACATTTTCGGCGAAAATGTTTGGAGTGTTTGTAGTGTTTTGTTGCAAGTCAATACCCACTTTTAGATAAAACTTTTTTTTACACGCTTTTATTAGCTTCACTTCTAAGTTTGAATGTAAGTATGTAACAAAACTAGAAACTCGATTTTGAGTGACTTCTACTGGTCAACTGCCATGACATTTAAAAGTTTTCGTACGATTTCGTTCAAAATTGATATGTAGGGGTTTTGAATTTAATATTTTGGGCCAAATTTGACTGATAGCTTTGACCGAATTTTACTTGACCGATTAACTTGAAATTTGGTTTTTAAAAAAGAACTCCTATAGCCAATTGACTTCACATATTATGGTCTTTGGGTTTGAAAGTTAAATTTGATTAACAAGATTATTATGTTTACCTCTAAATTAAAAACAAAAAAAATAATAGTAGGGGAGGCCCGTGAAATCTTTTGGAACTTACTTTCTTAGTCAGGAAACATTAATAGAATTGTTCAGTAAGCAATTCTAAGAAACAATGTCTATACAAACCCTTCCTATTTTCCGATGGGTTTAGTCGCAAAATGTGTATATGTTTATTAGTGAAAGCTATACTTAAGCTAAGTATAAAAAATAGCATGACTTATCTCTAAATATGGGAAATACCTCTGGCAAAATTGTCAAAAATACAATATTTCTTTTTTTTGACAATTTTGCCCTAGATATTTCCTGTACTTAGAGATCATACAATTTTTTATACTTAGTTTAAGTATAGCTTTTTTAATAAACATATATGCATTACTAAGAAAAAAAGTTCCTCGAGTTTATAATTTTTTGTTGCATTATGCTCCTAGACCCATCGGAAATTCAGATAACAAATTTTGCTTAGAATTAATCAAGGAACAGTTTTATCGATGTTTGTTGAATAAGAAAATAAGTAGTTAAAAATCTTCACGGCCTCCCCTACTATAAAATATATAATATAACGGCCTCTTTTTTGGTTTAAAATCAAAATAAAATGTAAAAATAAATACCTATATTAATTCAAAATAATTCGCAGTTGGTTTTCAAATAATATTAAATAAAATCAAATATGTTAATAAATTTCATGCGTCCTTGACAAAATCAAATAGAATAAAATAAAAAAGCCACTACGGTGATGAAAATAAGCTAACTAATTTTAACATTATACCGCGTGAACAAGTCCACATCTAGGGGGCTTAGTTTCTATAAGAGGACACAAAACAGATAGAGTATAACAAGTGTTAATAAGAGACCGCGATACGTAGAAAGCGTTCTAGCGTTGCCAAAGATAACGGCCTGAAAAAATAATTGATTAAGGCGACAATCATTACTTGATGAAAAATTCTACTTAATTGTAAATGTAAGTGAAAATTATTTACATTTTAATTTAACTAATTTATTAAATTATTTACTTTTAGGAACAAGCAGAATTTTAAGGCATTAATCTGGTTGTGTAACACACCCCGTTTGGGGCACTGTCCGTTTTTTAAAAACAAGCTTTTCATAAATACTTTTCTTCGAAGACAGTTTGATCGAGAACCTTAATTTCGAAAACATTTTTTCGAATTACATATGTTTTGTTTTAAATCGGTTTTATCCTAACCCTCTTAAATTGATGCCAAACATATCCTAACTGTCCATTGGGGACATTTTTGGTGGAGGAAAAATGTCAGGAGGGTCTGGACAGGTTAGGATACGTTTGCTTTCAATTGACAAAGGATCTCAAAATCAAGACAGGAAAGCTATCTTAAGGAAAGATTTAAAAAAAAAATGTTTTTGAAATATAGGTTATCAAAAAAAATGTAATGGAAAAATATTTCATTAAAAAAAATATTTTCGACAAAAATGTCATTCGAAAAGAATGGTTTCGAAGCAAAGGTTATTTGGAAAAAATGCCATTCAAAATTGAGTCTTTCGAAAATAATGTAATTCAAAACTTATTAGGTTTTCGATTAAAATGGCTTCGAAAAAAGTGTTTTTAAAAACCGTGTGTTCGGAAAACAAACAACCCACCTTTTTTAATGAATACATTTACATAAAACTGACTAAGTTGACCTTTAGCAAATCGAGTAGCGGCTTATACTGATATATTTTCGCTAATCTGGCAACGTTAGTTTTACGCTTTTCTGTTCTCCTATGTAATCCTTATGGCCCATACAAAAACCCTACACCTAGACAAAAGCCCGGCCCCGCTGCACATAAGGACAAAATAAATATTTACGGCGCCAAAAATCTAAAATTTGATTTTATGTTAATACTTAATGTTGCAAAAACATGCACAATTAATGATATTGAGGTTAAGTATTTTAATTAAATAAAACAATTATATATTGCTGTATTTAAAATTAGCAAAATTTTTTCCTTAACTTTATTAAACATCAATATCTACGGTATCTGCATCTTCTTCATTATTCATATAATAATCATCCAGTTAAATATAATCGCTATTAGTGTTAATTCTTCAGGTCTTCCTAGAGTAATATTATCAAAATTTCTTATACTCTTTTTAGCCCATCTCAACTACATCTTCTCACAGTAGCCCTACTGGCAAAGTTAGCGATTTTATTATATCAGCTCCATGCAGCAATAGTTACAAACGCCACTAGCACATTTTATGTCAGCCATAAAGGAAACTTTTTCTGCTGTTTCAAAACCATACCTTTAAAATTTTTCCTCGTTGATGTAGTGCCAAGAACAATATTTACAAATCTTTCTATTAATCGTTTATCGATACCGGATATTTTGGAAACAAACTCAGGTTTATAAAAAAAATTCGTACTGTATTTCCATCATCATAGCTATTCCCTCCACCTTTTTTAGGTTGATCACAAGCGAGACCCATTTCATGATAAAACTGAGTTGGTATTTTCCTTTTTTTTCTTTTACTGGAGGTTTTGGATAGTCACCTCTTGCTTGCCGCTGCTGTAGTTCCTGATACATATCGACCCATAAATTAGAAAGTCCGCCATTTTGGATCGACCATTTTAATGTTTTAAGGAACCAAAAATTATATTAAGTGACCTTAAGCAGTGTAAGTTTTTGAATTTGAGGCAAATTATTTTACAAATAAACATGTCCGCCATTTGAGTCCGACATTTTTATTTTTTAATCAATAAGTTATATTATCACCGAAACTTGACAAATATACCAAGTTTCAAGTCTCTAGCTCATTAGAAAGTAACTGAAATAGCTGTCGCAAGATTTGAAACAGAAATGGGTATGGAAACAAGTATACGGAGCCAAGTAAAATAAAATCATTTACAAAAAAAAATTGTGTGTGCTTAAGACCACACTGCAGAAGTGTAAACTTCAACAAGGCGAAATTAATAATACTGGCCATAACATATTCTGCAAAGCGAACCGAACCGAACTCTTCTATGTACTGGCATCGAAGAAATAAGATTTCTTCGATGGTACTGGCCTTCATCTGCATCATCATATCGCTCGCTGAATGTTTCTCACAGTTAGTCGACTCGAGCCGATTTCATCCGAATGAGCATTATATAGCCGAGCCTGACGGCTCAGTTGAATTTACTACGCACAAAAACTGCCAAACGCGCCTAAAGAAGTTTACACTACAAAAAGAGGGGGACGTAAATTATACTTTTTTAAATTGGCTATAAGATATGTTTACCGGTAGCAAAGAAAAATCGGTGTACTCGGCGGAACTTTTGCAAAATAAAGTTATTATCCAACTAAAAAGAAATACCGAATAAAAGTTTTTCTCTGGCAGTTTTAAAAACACCTAATTTAATAAGCAGCGTGTAAGCAAAGCCAACTTTGCGCTAATGCTAATACATTTGAATGAGTTTAAAAAATAAAATTCTTATGTTGATATAAGATATGCGTGATTAATTTGAACTAACTTTGTTTTACTATTATTGGCGCCCTAATCTAGCTATTTGTCCTTATGTGCGCCGTATGTAGATTTATATCGGCTTTGAAAATATACCCTTGAACAAAAAAAAATTGTGGCAAGCGTTAGCCAGGGTTTATTCCATCCAATGTTATTATTTTTAAAATCTGCTAAAATGTTTTTAAGGCACTTGCATTTTATTTTTTATTAAAGAGAATTTGGAGTACAAATTTCTCAAAAACAGCACGATGGATTTTTAAAATAACAACATGTTCATAATGGTATTTTCGACGTGTATAAAAAATTGGCACAAATTAATCAAAAAATCATTTGAATTGTGTCCTTATTTTTTTCTTTTTCGACTAAATGCAGTTACGTTTTTTAAATTGAATTTCCAGTAAGGTGCGATTTATTCACCAGCCATTTGCCAATTTGTCGATGTTTGACCAAGCCAATATTTGATAAAACGTCGAACGATCAGAAGGAATTTCATGCCCAATCGAGGCGAATAGAACAGAACCGGACTGGTTTTAATCTTTGGAAGCAGATAGTCAAAAAAAAATATACTGAAAAGGCTCTCCGTTTTCGATCTAAAAGAATTTCTTATTCTTGTGATTTATTTTATCCGCAGGCTAATACAAATTGTTTTTCCTAGAAAAATTTAAGCGATCGTCTAGGAATTATGACAAGATCGCCCAAATTAATGGTGAAGGCGGCTTGTCATGGAGCAATAAACTTGCAGTTGCATGCAAGATTAGTGTCCCTGACTGTGAGATATATGTTTGTTTATACAATAGATGTCATATCAGGGACCCTAATCTTGCATGCAACTGCAGGTTTATTGCTCCATGTCAAGCGGCCTTTAGAAAAGTAATCTGGACGACTTTTACTTGCGTGAGTATACCTTGAATGCTGGTTTCCCCCGTCATTAGTTTTTAAAGTTACGGTGTGTAATAAAGAATAGACATGTACATATTGAAAGGATTGAAGGGAATGCCCAAAATAGGTACGCAATTTTTCTATTTAAATATGTAGCACATACGGGAAGTATTTTCAAAGTTCGAATCAAAGCCGTCTGCTATACGTTCGGCATTCGGTATGCATTTGAGTGAGGTCATTCTTTTAGTATAGAGAATAAATTTAAAACCTTACATAATAAACAGAAGGGTAGAAAACTAAATTTTTTGGAGTTGCTAAATTGGAGAATGATACTAATGTTCTAGGCTTGAACGAACCTTCCAGCGCCCACTGTAAATAGTTAGTTATCAATTATTTTAATGAAATATTTTCTAGTTAAGTACGTCTTGTCATTATCGATTTTATATTTTATTGATTCTTAACCTGTTATTCACTATTTAATTTTAAACTTAAAATTTTTTAAACCATTGTAATATTTTAATCTTTTGTAGGATGTCGTTAGTTGTATCAATTTTTAATTTAATTTGTTTTCAATAATGTTGTTTGTATTTAAATTTTAGGGTTAAGATTTTTGACGTTTGTTTAATTATGTCGTTTTTATTTTTTAACTTGTGTCCTAGATTTTGGTCTCTTAAATGAAGGCTTTTTTTTCTGTTAAGTAATTTTCGTTGATTTTCTGTTTTATTAATTAGGATCAATTTTTATTTTACTTACAGATCACACTCGATGATGATATTTACATATCGAAACGCTAAGTGTATATTTAGAAATAAAAAAGATTGTGAAGTATTTTGGACTTTCCCTTTAATCCTTTCATTATGGTTTTACTTCACCCAGGAGAAATCTAGGATTCTATGTATATATTGATATGAAAATTTAAACAAATAAACGGGACTTTCGCCGCACACACTCAAATTGTCATGGAACTTGTAAAGTCCCTGAACTTATTTTATTAAATTCTATCTACATTAAATGAAACTTGGCGGGAGCACTTTCGGCTCCCATCACATGCAACTTTCTCCAAAACTCTACACTCCGCCCTGCCAAAACTTCACCGGCAAGGCTCCCATTTGCCCTGTCCTCGATTTTAATTTTATTATTTAAAAAATCACTGTTTTCATAAGCTTGAAAATTATGACTAAATTGATTATACAGAGTACTTAACAATAATACTTTTTGGAAAATTGTAATTTTCCCCTATTTTGACTCCGCTGAATCGGAATATCTTGATGGACTCCAAGGGCATACCCCTTTATAAATAGATTTTCAAAAATATCCAAAATAATTAAAAACTAAGCTTTTTAGAAAAATAAATGGATCCGTGGCGGATCTGATACCTTCCTAGCTAGCCTATTAGCACAATTCAAGTGAGCCATTATATATCAGCCTTAAAAACAGTTTTTTGTAAATATCTTAGACACTAAAGCTCTTACGAAGTTTTTGGTTATTACATAAATTATTGACCAAACTACAGTCTACTATATCCTGAAAACCGCATATTGATACGACGCTCCGTTAAAAAGTTAGCGTTTTTTTATACTTTTTAATTGTTATTAGTATTCATGGATTTTAACAAAAATCTAATCAGCTCATCACAGTGTCGAACACTATTTTACCTGAAAATTTTATCAAAATCGGTTTAACGGTTTAGGAGCTTATGTGTTACGGACAGAAAAATATACACACACATATAAACACACACACACACACACACACAGACAGACATCATGACGATACTGCTAAGATAGTTCAAAATACACCCAATAAAATATTTTCGGCGTTATCTCAAAAAAAATTTTTTGTCGAAACTAATACCTTTTCTAGCCCTTGCTATGCGGGCTAGGAAGGTAAAAATTGACGTCTTGCCTTTTTTTAAGAAAATCTTACAAAAATATTTGTTTGATAGTTTTTGAAAGTGACTCTAATTTACGAATACCCCTGAAGAGTTAGCTATCAAATTTAACACACATTTTATAAACAACAAACAGTAAAATAAAATTTAATTATCCGACGTTAAGTAACAAGCACATTTTGTCGTAAGAAGCTTAGTTTTCAAGAAAATTGCATAAACATGTAAAAGTGCGTGTACACAGGTGCGTCAAATAGGGCTTTACAGCGTTAATTTAAAATATCGGCGCCATGTTGGCCACCATCTTGAATATATCAGCCTGTATCAACATTTTGGAGGAGAGTTCGGTTTGGGACAGGGAATGCAACCGTCTTATCCTAGAAAGTCGATTTTCCGAAATCTTGCCTTGACTAAGAGCTTACTGTGAAGTTTTCGATAACCTCGCCAGTAAAGGAGCATTTATGCTGTAAACGAGCAGGTAA
The DNA here is from genome assembly GCA_963576565.1 of Aspidapion aeneum. NCBI lineage: Eukaryota > Metazoa > Arthropoda > Insecta > Coleoptera > Brentidae > Aspidapion > Aspidapion aeneum. The sequence continues at coordinate 194,882,707 of OY755038.1, read as the reverse complement.
AGCTGAACACAGTCACAGAAATATTACACGCAAGGCTCCGTTACATGTAAAGTAAAAATCCAAGATCCCACAAACCCATCTAAGGGTTGATTTTTGAATTTTGTTGGAAAAATCAGACAACGTTTTTTGACCAATGGCAGCAAGGAGCGCTATCATATACCGAGGCGTCCCCGAATTCCCAGCGAACTCGGTCGGATCTTTCAATTTATTCAAAGTTTGCTTGGCAACAACACACACCTGCTCTGATGCACGAGAACGCTTATCAAGTGGTGGTCGGGCTTCTTGTGTCACAAATTTGGGTTTGATTTGGTTTGGTTCGGTTCCGCCTGTCCACGTGACATTAGGCTAAAAAACAGAAGCATGGGACGGGAATGTATTAGCCTTCCTCCCTGCGCTAACGTTGAGGTTTCTAGGGCGTCCATTTTAACATGAGACGTCAATGCTGGTAGCCTATAGTTCATTCATTTACTGAATATTTGTTGAAAGCCGGCAAAAATTTCTGTTCTGCAATTTCAGTGGATAAACCCCTGGGGCTCTATTCTGGGTCTTGAATGATGTGACCATTCACATCACAAGCTTTAACAAATAGCAAACTCTGAGCGGTCGGGTGTTGTGCGAAATGACTTGTCCAGACCAATGAGATAGTCGTCCGCTCTTCAGAGTTAATAAATTTTACGCATTTGAAGTGAAATCTGTTCTTCTGCCCCGTACCGACTGAATGTTTCACGGTCGGATCATAGGAGAAGCTTGCGCAATGGAGGTCTTTTCGCATAGCAGGTGACGAACGGAGGTCAGCTTGTCTAATTTAGACGATCGAAACCTCAATATCGAACTATTTTCTATCATAACCACTAAGTCAAAAGTGCGCAATTACCTTATTAGTAAACCCCAATGCAGAAAATCGATTAACTAACTCGTAGTCACTTGTTACGAAGTCATAGGCCGCTTGATAGCCTGTATAATAATCTGCACTTATTCCGCGCGGAAAGGCGATTTTCAAAAGTGCTCCAAGTTGGTAAACCAGAGTTTATATGGTGATTTCTTAACGTATATTATAATGGGTTAGTATCTTTAATTTGTACTATTAAACCATTGGCAAAGTTTCAATTTGCTTCTTAAAAAAATTGGATAAAAGTTGTATGTATATTAATTCATTATAACTTTTCAAAGATGTATTATATATATTGGACTGAAAAAGTCGGTATCATTAGATATCAATTGCGTTTGAACGTTTGAGACTTCATTATTTCAATCATGTATCAAGCGTTGTATTTTTGCTGCATTCAGCTGCCGGGTCTTGTCGAAGTATTAGCTATGATTTATTGTTTCAGCGTTGGCGCATGGCAGTGGTGTATATATGGGGGGGCCTGGGGGCCCGCCCCCTCCCCGAAGCTAAGGTTTTTTTGAATATTTTCCACATATTTCATGAATACAAACATAAAATAGCATAAAATACGGACTCATGGGGTCTCGGGCCACCCCCGTAACTGTTCGCCCCCCCCCGAAACATTTTTCTATATATGCCACTGGCGCATGTGATTGGCCGACGTAATTTATTTAACATGTGGCACAAGACACCGGTTTCACAGGATAAAAATAAATCCGTTTTGAACAATGGATGTGAAAATAGTGAATATAAAAACTACGATAAAGAATATCCGTACATCGTAAAAAAAACCTTGCAAAATTTGTTAGTGATTAATCTATATTGATATTATAGTATAGCAATATCATTAAATTTTGTTAAATTTTTATGAAAAAATTATGTTAAAAAAAGCTTTAAGCTAATTATGTACACACAGTCTCAAAATATCAAGTTTTTAAGTAAAAGGATATGCTAGATTATTTTTGGAGGCGAATGTACCGTCTCCAGAATGCACAGTTTATTATAATCAAATTTTTTAAACGCTAGTTGACATTTCCTAACTTTTAGCATTAATTTGTCAAAATTACAACCATAAAATAATTTCGATCGTTCAGAACCGACAAGCTGACCACCGTGTGACGTCTCGGAGCTAATTTAAAGCTACGTAACACGTAAAATTCACTAACCCTGAACAGTGGGCGACTGTGCCATTGGTCCAGCGTCATTTCGCACAACACGCGACCGCTTAGAGTTTGCTATCGGTCAAAGCATGTGATGTGGATGGTCACATCTTTCAACACCCAGAATAGTTACCCTGTTCTGATGCACGAGAACGCTTATCAACGGATCGTTGCGTGAGGTGAGTGCTTAGGCTTCTTGCGCCGTAAATTTGGATTCGGTTTTATTCGGTTCGGTTCGGTTCCACCTGCCCACGTGATATTACGCTAAAAAATAGATAGATTACTATTCCTTCCTGCGCTAACGTTGAGGTTTCTTGGGCATCCATTTTAATATTAAGAGACGTCACTGCTGGTAGGTTATAGTCCTTTCATTTACTAAATTTTTGTTAAAAGGACTGAACGTCGGCAAAGCCATCTGTTTAGCAATTTCAATGGATACCAATTTTAATAAAAATAAAACAACTGTTTCAAAGCATGGGTGTTCGCTGCCTATTATATGAACGGACGTAACTACGGATCGATTTTAATAGATAAGCCATGCAGTGTAATTTTAATAAACAGAAGTGATTTCTTTTGTGGAATACGTCTTTATTTTAGATTAAAAAAATGATTGTGACAAGAATATTTTTCTAATACTTTCAATAACCGAAAATTCAAGTATTTGGTCCTATCCAATCTTATGGTTGACAAAAAATTAAGTGAATTTTTCTTTTTTATTGTGACTAGTCTATTTAGTAAACTGGTACCGGAAAAGGATTTCGGGGAAGATAACCACAAAATAGCCGACTGATAGATCCCCATAGTGTACCCAAAAAATTCTGCATTTGCATCTCTTTTTATTAGTCCGTATCAAACTGCACAGAATCGTTACAGGACTTTTCAATACCATATGTCGTACTAATCGCTGCGGCACCCGTAGGGTATAGCTGGCCAGAGCGCATCCCAACCAATTTCTGTGTTCGTTGGTTTTAGAATGTCATGTTTTACTCTGCAAAAGGGAACTAAGAATTATGCAGTTGCGGTAAAATATAGCACTATAATTTTAAGAGTTGAAATAAGCCTATATGATTTTTTATGGAGATAGTTTGTCCTCGAACTTATTAGAACTTGTTACGCATACTGTTAATCATAAGTGCAAAAGTGTAGTGTTGACTTTTTACCTAATTATTTTACCCTGATTTTATTCGAAAGAACGTTCCTGTGCAATCTGTCCTACAGTATTGAAGAATCAACCCCCCTTTTTTAGATTAACTACCTACGTCCAGGGATGGATGTGTCATATGAAATAATTTAAAAATTCCCGATAGGCCGGTGCCGTATGAGCTTGCGCCTTATGGGCCGGTACCTTAAGGGCCGGTGACTTAAGGGCCAGTACCTTATGAGACAGTTCCTTATGGCCCGGTGCCTTATGAGTCGGTGCCTTATGGGCCTGTGCCTTATAAACTTACGCCCATATTAAGTTTAGGAAAATAGTTACATTTGGCAATCAAACAATATGGTAAGAACTTTGTCACAGAGCAATTTATGGCCATTTAATGAAACTGAGGACGTTTTAAATTTGTAAAATGCAAGAGAAGAATGTTACCTACCTGACTTGAAATTCATAACTACATAACAACTTATCTTTTTATTGCTGTAGGAGAGCTAAGACAAATATCCGTGACCCTTATATTTTACCAAAGCTCTATTACGGGTCGGGATGGGTACAAGTACAAAAAATGTAATGAATATTTCACCGCCAAAACAATTTATTCGAAGGAAATGGGATATAAAAGGTTTTATCTATCAATTTCGTTTAGGTCGGTTCTGATTATAAAACGACCGAATACTGTGAAAACAAATACCCATTCCGAATCCGTATTTGTCCAGTCTTCTTTCGAATAATTGCCTCTGTCGGATGTATTTTTTCGCAAGATCGATTGGATTGCTTTCTACCAGTTTTCAGGTTTTTGTTATTTTGTACGTTCCTAATCATCCCAAAGCAACATAAATCGAAAAAAAACAATTTTATAATTTTTGAGATAACTTTTTGACAATTATTATAAAAGCCCGCCTTATAACAGGCCAGCACAAAAAAGTTCTTCAAAAACTTGTAATGTAAAATCAATGAGAATATGACCCATATAGAGTGGCAACCGGCGAGCATTGCAACATTGAGGGGCAGATGGCACTGAAATAAATCGTCTGGTACGCAATATTTCGGGACTACTAGCATGCCTAGGAAACTCAATGCAATTTGATAGGTCGTTAGGTTGAAGTTCTCACTAAGCTCAAAAGAGGCGCTGCGGTCGCGCGTTTATTCCTTATTCTATTTTTTTTTTGAGAATTATCTGTGGTTTGGATTTTCCGTCCCCTTTTTTTTCAGGTAGAAAAACCTCTTCCACCGCATTTTATTTCGGGTTCATTTTAAATCTATGTTTTTGGCTTATGTAGGGAATCTTTGCTGCAGTGACGCATTAAAATTAAATTTTGTTAAATTTGTAACTTTTGCAATTTTTAAATATAAAACAATGAGAATTTCTAGTTGCTTTCCTGGGTGAAGTGTCTAAAGTTCAGACGAGTATAAGATGCATAGTTTTCCGCGAAATTTTAAGGTAAGTTTTCTTATTTTCTCATTTGATAAAATTTGTATTGGTAGTGTCTTTTTACCTTCTTATCGCTTACTTTACGGAACTCTAAATACAGGTTTCCAATGCCTGGTAGGTGCCTTATTTGCCCAGAAATTAAAAAAGGGAGACACATATAAAATTAACACTAAATTTGTGCTTAATTGATGGGTAAACGAGGGATAACCCAGCAGCGTAATGTACTTTGAATAAATTTATTCCTTAATTTTAAATCTTTATCTTACCATAATCTAGTACCTATGATTAATGTGGTTATAAGTTTGAAACATACCCTACACAACTTACAACCAAGGCGAGGAGGTACTTTTAAATCACGTCAGATTTTCGTCAAGCTGTTAAAAGGTAGACATTTAAGAATGATTCTCTTCACAAACAACTGTTTCATTATTTATTCACTTATCGCTCACCAGAAATGTTAAAAGCAAATTTAAATATACTAGATAGTGTTTGTTTTTTCATTATATATTTTTTTACCAATCAATTAGACTATGCATTATTTCATCTATAGTTAGTCGCTAATTTGTAGCTTTTTTATTATAGTAAAAACTCATTTAAAAAATGTTATTGCACTTTATATATCATTTTCAATCTGTTTATATCGTATAAAGACATTGTATGTCTTTATAAAATATTGACTGATTGAAAATTTCAAAAAAAACTTTAAAATTAAAGAAAATTTATTATAAAAGGCGATTCAAATTTCCCGCCTCAACTTTTAGTTCGTTTCTAAGCTCAGTAGTGGGCGCCACATAGTTAATGATCTGTCAAACAGCCGGAGTTGCCTATCTAATAATAACTGACTGAACCGAAGCAAAAATCCTTTATCTATGACTACTAGTACGATTCCGAGGTTCATGCCTATCATACAAATGCTACAAATACGTTATAGCATAAATAAGGGGCATTCCCATGCATTATCCCACGCGATGCTTGAAGCCAGAACACCTATTTAATGCTTAATGTTCCTTATTCGGGTAGACAGGATTTCGGTTATTGCGCATACGTCAGTTTTGACGGCTTTGGAACATACTCCGTTACGTCACTACAATATTTGACAATGGTCAAATGTTTTAGGGTTATGTCTATTATTTTTTTCAGGTAGGTATTCGTGGGTAGAGGACAGACCAAAAAGAAACTAAGGTACCTTTGGCAACGTTTCGGATTTAATTAATCCTTTTTCAAGCCCTAAAAACAATGAACAGGTTCTATATTTTTACATGGAAAAGAAATGTAACAAAATCTAATAACATTTTTTTGTCTTGAATTTTTTTTTATGTTTATATGTTCAACCTAGGATTATTCTCTATTATCAATCTATAGTCCAAAGTAAACTTACTCAGATAGAAATGTTTCTTGGGTCCATAAGTACAGCGAACAGGGGTGAGTGTTGATCGAAGAACATTTTACTTTAATTTTATAAACAAATGAATTGTTATTATTATTAAAATATGAGGTTAAAATTTACTACCATCTAAACGTCAATGATCTTTAACCTGTCGAATCTAACAAAACATAAAAATAAAAATAAACAAAATACTACACTTATGGTACCAATAAACACGTAAGGTTAAAACTATCATTCATAAAATCCTTTTGCTAAAAAAACAAAAATTTTTTAAACTACATTAATTTTAAATTATAAAAGGACATTACTTAATATTTAACAAACTAAACATATATATCACAGTAGGTCAACACTATATTACAACATAAGCAATAGTAAGTAGAAACAATTTAGGAACTAGGTGTTTAAAGCTTGATTCCTGTACTTGTTCAATATATTCCTATAAATTCCACTTAATCCATCAGCATCCGTCTTGATGTTAACTGCGTCATGGATATTGATTTGAATCATCTCACTTAATTTTCTTTTATAGGATTGAGTTTCCATGTCTAGAATTTTGACTTCTTCAAACTGAAATCGATGGCCTGTCTCAAAGTGATGTTTTGAGAGTGCAGTTTTATCGTCATAATATTGTCTGTCATTTCTACAGTCATATTTATGCTGTTGTATTCTTTTAGACAAGTATTGCATTGTCTCACCAATGTAAAATTTCTCACATTCACAAGGAATACTGTAAACTAAAGAGCTTCTCTTGTCAAAAGGAATCTGGTCTTTTAGTGCCGTAAATAACGACTTGGTGGTTTTGGTGTTATAAAATGCCATTGTTATATCAAGATCCTTAAAGCAAGAGTTTATTTTTTGTGACAGGCCATCAATATAGGGAAATTTAAAAAATTTATTTTGCTTTTTTGGTTGATTTTTGTTTTTGTTTTTAAATCTAGAAATATTCCTGTTAATAAAATTTTCGGGATATTTTCTGTATGAAAATCAGGATGGCTCAGATGTATCGCTCTATGTAACAAACCATAAATAATACCTACTTTGTTGGACATAGGGTGATTAGAAGTGAAATTTAAAAGTCTGCCTGAACTTGTGGGTTTATTGTACCAATTTGTGACAATTGTACCATCGGGTCTACGATGTACCTCCATGTCCAGAAAACAGATTTTTTTGTCACATTCAAGTTCAATAGTAAATTGAAGGGATGGGTGGTGGCTATTAAAGGTCTGTAACAAAACATCTAAACCAGCCTTTGGGCATGCTAAAATTGTATCATCCACATACACGTATACAAAAGGAACAGGAAATGGTAATTTTTTAAGAACTTCATTAATGAGATGATCCATAACAATATTCGCTAATATGGGAGATGCCGGATTACCCATAGCAGATCCGTCCTTTTGGAGATATATTTGTTGGTCATACACAAAATAACTTGTATCAAAACAGTAGCTAATGATATCTAACAAAGTAGATTTTGTCATATTAGTATAACTGGAAATAAATTTAAAGTGTTTGTTAACAATATCCCTAACTAACTGCTTAGGTATATTTGTAAATAAACTGACAACATCTAGGGAGATTAAAATGTGGTCAGGGGGAACTTTATGGTCTTTAATTATGTCAGCAAATTGAAAAGAATCTTTTATATTAAACTGAAAGGTAGATGCTAAAGGACTAAGTGTGCTGTATAAACATTTAGCTAGGTTATACCCTGGAGAGTTAATACAGCTCACAACAGGTCGAAGATGAAGGCCATTTTTATGGGTTTTGCGTAAGCAGTATAATTTAGGTGGTACTGAATTGTGACGTTTCAACTGTTTTTCTTCTGTTGTAGTAATGATACTTTCAGCTCTAAGGTATGATATAATTTTATTGGCCTGGGTTTCAAATCTTGTGGTGGGGTCCCGGTTAGTTAGTTGGTAAATGTTGTTGTCTGCAAGCATGCGCAGAACCTCCTGATGATATTCACTTTTATTCATCAGCACAGTTGAATTTCCTTTGTCTGATCTACTGACAATAACGTCAGGATGTTCTTTTAGGAACTGTTTTGTTCTTTTAACATTAGTTAGTAAGTTATTATTTGTTGTTGGAGCCTCGTTATTGTAAAAATTGGTAATCATATTGGTTGTTTGTGTTCTTAAACTATCTTTGTGTTCATTTGTAATTTTTTGAGATCTTATACAATATTCTAAGTCCTTTATGATTGTAGGTATGGGGTTTCTTTTTTTGATAGAGGAAGGCCAAACTTAGGGCCTAGACTTAGGGTTACCTCAACCTCATGTGGTAGCGTCACTCCAGTGTAATTATACAAATAGTTGTGACCTACATTTATACAAACAGTATCTTGTGCTTTTTTAAGAGACAAAAGTTTTTTTATGTTTATCTGTTTTACAGATTCAAATTCTTTATTAAAACGGTTATTATTTTCATTTAAACAGTAAAGGTATATTTCTTCAGAAACCGAGTCTCTAAAGCTGGATTTTTGTGTTTCAATAGAATGAAATACAGCCCTTAGTTTCCAAAATGTAATTTCAATCTCTAGGTTTAACATAGACTTTTTGAATTTTTTTGTTATTTTATCTGCCTTTCGCTGAAAGGGGTGGTCACCTTCATAGATAGGATATAAGCATTTTATGCTTCCATTTAAATGTTTTGGTAAAACATCATTACTTCTACATTTAAGTAAGAAGATTTTTCGGTTCTTCAAATGGGCCATTTTGATGACATTTCTGGACCATGACTTCACCAAAGTGTGCGCCTGTTCACCGTAGTTATTTTTGATGTAGGAAAAGAAACCCTCTTGATTGTTTGTGTGCATTTTGTGTCCTATTATAGAATCAGGTAGGTATTCGTGGGTAGAGGACAGACCAAAAAGAAACTAAGGTACCTTTGGCAACGTTTCGGATTTTATTAATCCTTTTTCAAGCCCTAAAAACAATGAACAGGTTCTATATTTTTACATGGAAAAGAAATGTAACAAAATCTAATAACATTTTTTTGTCTTGAATTTTTTTTTATGTTTATATGTTCAACCTAATTCTCTATTATCAATCTATAGTCCAAAGTAAACTTACTCAGATAGAAATGTTTCTTGGGTCCATAAGTACAGTCCAATACCTACAATCATAAAGGACTTAGAATATTGTATAAGATCTCAAAAAATTACAAATGAACACAAAGATAGTTTAAGAACACAAACAACCAATATTATTACCAATTTTTACAATAACGAGGCTCCAACAACAAATAATAACTTACTAACTAATGTTAAAAGAACAAAACAGTTCCTAAAAGAACATCCTGACGTTATTGTCAGTAGATCAGACAAAGGAAATTCAACTGTGCTGATGAATAAAAGTGAATATCATCAGGAGGTTCTGCGCATGCTTGCAGACAACAACATTTACCAACTAACTAACCGGGACCCCACCACAAGATTTGAAACCCAGGCCAATAAAATTATATCATACCTTAGAGCTGAAAGTATCATTACTACAACAGAAGAAAAACAGTTGAAACGTCACAATTCAGTACCACCTAAATTATACTGCTTACGCAAAACCCATAAAAATGGCCTTCATCTTCGACCTGTTGTGAGCTGTATTAACTCTCCAGGGTATAACCTAGCTAAATGTTTACACAGCACACTTAGTCCTTTAGCATCTACCTTTCAGTTTAATATAAAAGATTCTTTTCAATTTGCTGACATAATTAAAGACCATAAAGTTCCCCCTGACCACATTTTAATCTCCCTAGATGTTGTCAGTTTATTTACAAATATACCTAAGCAGTTAGTTAGGGATATTGTTAACAAACACTTTAAATTTATTTCCAGTTATACTAATATGACAAAATCTACTTTGTTAGATATCATTAGCTACTGTTTTGATACAAGTTATTTTGTGTATGACCAACAAATATATCTCCAAAAGGACGGATCTGCTATGGGTAATCCGGCATCTCCCATATTAGCGAATATTGTTATGGATCATCTCATTAATGAAGTTCTTAAAAAATTACCATTTCCTGTTCCTTTTGTATACGTGTATGTGGATGATACAATTTTAGCATGCCCAAAGGATGGTTTAGATGTTTTGTTACAGACCTTTAATAGCCACCACCCATCCCTTCAATTTACTATTGAACTTGAATGTGACAAAAAAATCTGTTTTCTGGACATGGAGGTACATCGTAGACCCGATGGTACAATTGTCACAAATTGGTACAATAAACCCACAAGGTCAGGCAGACTTTTAAATTTCACTTCTAATCACCCTATGTCCAACAAAGTAGGTATTATTTATGGTTTGTTACATAGAGCGATACATCTGAGCCATCCTGATTTTCATACAGAAAATATCCTTCGAGTTAAAAAAATGCTAAAAGACAACAACTATCCCGAAAATTTTATTAACAGGAATATTTCTAGATTTAAAAACAAAAACAAAAATCAACCAAAAAAGCAAAATAAATTTTTTAAATTTCCCTCTATTGATGGCCTGTCACAAAAAATAAACTCTTGCTTTAAGGATCTTGATATAACAATGGCATTTTATAACACCAAAACCACCAAGTCGTTATTTACGGCACTAAAAGACCAGATTCCTTTTGACAAGAGAAGCTCTTTAGTTTACAGTATTCCTTGTGAATGTGAGAAATTTTACATTGGTGAGACAATGCAATACTTGTCTAAAAGAATACAACAGCATAAATATGACTGTAGAAATGACAGACAATATTATGACGATAAAACTGCACTCTCAAAACATCACTTTGAGACAGGCCATCGACAGACAGTTTGAAGAAAAAATTCTAGACATGGAAACTCAATCCTATAAAAGAAAATTAAGTGAGATGATTCAAATCAATATCCATGACGCAGTTAACATCAAGACGGATGCTGATGGATTAAGTGGAATTTATAGGAATATATTGAACAAGTACAGGAATCAAGTTTTAAACACCTAGTTCCTAAATTGTTTCTACTTACTATTGCTTATTTGTAATATAGTGTTGACCTACTGTGATATATATGTTTAGTTTGTTAAATATTAAGTAATGTCCTTTTATAATTTAAAATTAATGTAGTTTAAAAAATTTTTGTTTTTTTAGCAAAAGGATTTTATGAATGATAGTTTTAACCTTACGTGTTTATTGGTACCATAAGTGTAGTATTTTGTTTATTTTTATTTTTATGTTTTGTTAGATTCGACAGGTTAAAGATCATTGACGTTTAGATGGTAGTAAATTTTAACCTCATATTTTTATAATAATAACGATTCATTTGTTTATAAAATTAAAGTAAAATGTTCTTCGATCAACACTCACCCCTGTTCGCTGTACTTATGGACCCAAGAAACATTTCTATCTGAGTAAGTTTACTTTGGACTATAGATTGATAATAGAGAATAATCCTAGGTTGAACATATAAACATAAAAAAAAATTCAAGACAAAAAAATGTTATTAGATTTTGTTACATTTCTTTTCCATGTAAAAATATAGAACCTGTTCATTGTTTTTAGGGCTTGAAAAAGGATTAATTAAATCCGAAACGTTGCCAAAGGTACCTTAGTTTCTTTTTGGTCTGTCCTCTACCCACGAATACCTACCTGATTCTATAATAGGACACAAAATGCACACAAATATTATTTTTTTCTAAAAACTAGTTCATTAGGTGAAAATTTATCAAATTGTGGATTAAAGTTGTAGTTTTTCTAAAACTAATTGTGCAGATTTATTGTGGACGCCAGGAGGGTTTAATGGCAGCTATAAACGTTTCTTAACTTTATTAACAAATTTTAATGAAAAATACACGTAGTTACCTATGGAATGGTGAAACCACACATGTTGTAAGTGAATTATTTCCCAGTCTTCAAACAAAAAAACATAATATTACACGACAAACGCAAAACAACACAAAATCTCAATATGGCCTCCTTCGACCTAACAGCTGTGTGTCTACATGACAAATCACACGCATGCACACTTGAGAAATCGCAGCAGCAAATTTAAATTTGCCATTGTTTCCAAAGCCAGCTATGAGCATGGGCGCACCCAGTGGGGGGGGGGGGCAAGCCTTAGATCTTCTTACATATTTTTTACATATTTCATGATAAAACACAAAAAATAGCTTAAAATTTGATATCATGAGGCCTCGGGCCCCCCCAAGAGGCCTCGGGCCCCCCCAAGACACATTCCTGGGTGCGCCACTGTATGAGTGCTTCGCTTTTCGATTCTTTGAACATGCATTTATGCTATAACGTATTTAAAATGCCATTAGGCGGGTTGCCACTCTATATTTTTCATATACTCATTGGTAGAATCAATAAAATGTAAATAATTTCAGTGAATGTTATAAACTTTTTTCACTCCATTTGGTTCTGTCGCTTATTCCAAAGCCTACTTTGGCAAATATTCTTTTCAAAACAGTGGCGTACGCATGAGGGTCTTTTGGTTGGAAGCCCCTCCCTCCAGTGACCCCTAAAATATGAATTTTCCTCAAAAATTAAGATTAAATTGTATAGATCTGCGCTCAAGCCCCCACCAATATTCATCTCTGCGTATCGATTCGCGCGTAAGTCCCCCCCAGCATTCATTTCTACGTACGCCACTGTTTAGAAATTATAACCTTTGTTTTTAGCCTTATTGATATGTTTTGGATGTTGGAAACTGGTTTTTAATACAAGCCGCATAAAAAAATCTATAAAATAAACAATAAAAAAATTACCACTACAACAACGAAAGGGCTCCGCAGGTTACCAAGGGCGGATCCAGAGGTGCTTCTCGGGGGGGGGGGGGGCACTTTAGGTGACATTCTCTGTTGGAAAAAAAAGACTACAAATTCAGGATAATTTAAAAGTGGTTGTAATTTCGATGATAATAACACTAGACACTTTCAGGCGCCGTAAGCAAAAATTTTGAATTTTTACTAGCAAAAACCTTACTTTTTACTCATTTTTTGTGTATTCAAAAAATTCTCGGGGTGGGCAAGTGCCCCTAGTGCCCCCCCCCCCTGGATCCGCCACTGTAGGTTACGGCGAGGCAGTAGTAATGGTTAATTACCACTATGGAATGACATTTTGCTAGTGCGCAGATGCAGTGCTTACCACTACCACAATAAAAATAAGCATTCCAAAAACTCCGTATTATTGCCGTCCATCGAACAACATTCTTACTCTTAAAAAGATTAACTAAGAGCCATTTGGGATATTAGGAATTGCAATAAATGTGGATGTGCTTTGTGGCTACACCAATGGATTAAGCGGACCTGGTTCCATAATGGATTGCCTAATAAAGACAACAAAAACTAAGGAAACTTCCCGACTTTAAAACTTTTAGTTTGGCCATCAGAAAAAGCCACAAGTAAATCAGCTAGTTCGTTGCAGAAGTTCGTGGCTTTAGTTTGCTAAGTTAATTGCTTGGTGTAGTTTTAAAATTTTAAGATTAAAAATTAATCTTTCATCTGGCGAGGTTTTAAATTAGCTGCCGGGTTTGTATCGCGTGGATTATTAAAAAAACCTCGAAAAAAAGTTACAAATGTTATTCATACGGATTAAGCAGCCAAGAAATTGGAACATTTTTGCTGGCATAATGTCAGGGTGTAATGGTATGACTCAAAATATTTTAATGAGTGATAGAGGGGGTCAAGATAAGATAAAAAGTTGATATAACATGGGGGTCAAAACTCTTTTGTTTTCGAGATACAGAGCATCAAATTTGAATATTTTTTCAACTTTTTGATTGTAACTTTTTTTAAAAACACAGCAACAATATAAAATTTGGTGAAGTCGTGTATCACAATAGGAATAATAATAAAATATGAAAATAATTAAAACATAAATAAATCCGTGACGGATCGGATACCTTCCTAGCTATTAGCACACTTGTGAAGCCATGATATATTAGCCTTGAAACCCATTTTTTGTAAATATCTCAGAAAGCTCCTACGAAGTTTTTGGTTAGTACACAAATTAATGGGCAAAATGTAGTCTACATTTCCAAAACCACATATTGATACAATGCTTCGTTGACAAGTTAGCAATTTTTAAATTTTTTAATTTCCTAAAAAGCTGTCATTTGAACTAATAGATTTTGACCAAAATAATCAGCTCGTTAAAAAGTTGAGTACTATTTTAACCGGAAATTCTATGAAAATCGGTTTAGCGGTTTAGGAGCTATCTTGTTACGGACAAAAATAATATACACACAAACACACACACATACATCACGACGATATTGCTAAGATAGGTCAAAATACACCCAAATAACACATTTTTGGCGTTATCTCACAAAAAAATTATTTCGTTGGAAATAATACCTTCTCTAGTCATTGCTGCGTGGGCTAGGAAGGTAAAAATAAAATAGCATATTATTCGGCTTTATAGGGTCTCGCCAACTTCAATAAAAAAAAACTTTTGCTATAATTTTTACAAAAACATCTTAATAAAAACAGTAATCCTTATAAAAGTTTAGTTTAACACGAAATGGTTTTGGAGAATATTTTACTCTAATTTCATGGAAATTAATATTGTTGTTCTAAAAATATTGCAAAAAATCTCTGTCAATTCTCCTATAATAGTCTAATTAAAAATGTCCCCGAAGAAACCTCTCTTGTCTTTCCTAGATCGGGGCTTGTATTCTTTTTTATCTTGAATGGAGCTTTTTTGGGAATTGTAGATGTACAGTTTTAAAAAAATCCCTAGGTGGGGATTTATCTCGCAGTTTCAAGCGCTCTTCTATGCAAAGTTTAGATGAGGTCGTTTAAAACTTTTACGGATTTTGCCTCACTGAACACCTATTCAAACGCTGTTTTTGAGCTTTTCCATGATCTCATTACAGTGGTGTAGACGTCCTTGGCACATTTTAACAGCTGTTTTAAACACAAAATAAACACACATCAGTCATATGTAAAGGAAAGATATCTTAGAGCATAAATACTGGATTTTTAAGTGCACATGCGTGTGTTTTGGCCTCTAGACACACAACTGCTATTTGGGTGGACGCCATCCCAAGTAACACAAATTGCTGAAAAACAGCTACCAAAACACTTTAACACCAAAACTGAATGTAAAATAGCTATTACAGCTGTATGCCGTTTCACTTCTAAGCAGCTTTTAAAGTGTTGTCGTTGCTGATTAGGCAATCTTTATTTAGCTCTCAAGGTGTCCATGAGAGCTCCAAAATATAGCACGTTAACATTAAAGTAATTTTGTCTAGAAATAAACAAGAAACAATGGCAACTATTGCCAAATAACTATTTCCTGTAATGGACAGAGACTTTACTAAAATGGCTGAAGAAAAACTTGTTATGTACTGTGATATTATCGCGCAAAAAAGGCGGTTTTCATCGTCAAAATGTTTGCCAGGTTAACTTTGCTGATGAAACAGGTCAAGATGGCTCGTCAAAACGCAAGCGCCTTGAAAATTCAGAATAATAAACGTTTTTTTTCGGTGTTTGTTTTTAGGTTAGAAATTATTTTATTACAATTATCCTCTAAATACCTGATAAATCAATTCTTAGTCATATTTTATTGAATTTAGCAATTCTAGAATTTATTTAGGCCCGGGATCCCCTGGAAATTAATATTTTTTAGTCCATAAATTTAAAGAAAAATAAATTGGAAAACCATCATGGCCGCCTCGGCCGTCTCATTGGTTTCAGCAGTTTACCTCTAACTTGCCTTCTAACAATTGGCCCAATAGGTAATACGAAAAAAAAAAGAAGAGTCACAGAGGTTATCTTTCATCTTGGGCGGTGTCACAACAACAAAATAAACAAATATCTCAATTAAAAATTGTGCGAACGTTAGAAGATAAAGTTATTACGTGCCCTACCACAGTACCCCACCAGTGGGAAGCAAAAAACATTGTATTGGCCACCGCCATCAGAAACCCTTAAGCTGGGTTTATACAGAAACATAGCATATCATGAGACATAGCATGACATAAGATATCATTACAGAAGGAAACTGTAAGGCTGTTTCTACAAAAAATATAATAACATGACAACATACAAGCTTGGTCCAAGTTCTTTAAATATGAGGCCCCACACACTCTCAGTAATTGGTAATTGCAAGGGGAGAATTCCCACAGTGCTTGGTACTGGCAATTGACTCTGGTGCACTCTGCTTGGAATCAGGTGAGTCTAAATAAGCAGACTACTAAAGCCGCTTGACTTGAAGTAAAAAAAACAGAGTGTCATTCAAACCAATGAGATTAAAAAAATATTTTTTGATCTGATGGATTCAAACATTGAGTCCCTGAATGACATAATTTGTCATTAAGAAACACTATTTTTTTTTTGAACATTCTGATTTGACTGTTTTTTACTAAACACTGAGGGGTAAACAGCTCTCACAATCGATGTACACATTTCTCACAATCTGTTCACAATCTCACCACAATCCCTCACAATCTGTACACAATCCCTCACAATCTTAGCAAAAGATTGTGGATTTTCACAATCGGTGTACACATTTTAGGGTTAGCTGGTCACCCCTTGGTTATTAAGTAGCAGGGCCGGTAATGGTAAATTAAGAGGGCGGCAAAGGAAACTATAGACATGATGACCTTTTTTTTGTTTTTTTTTTTTGGTCACAAGAATTTTGATGGGACGGCCCCCCCCCCAGCCCCTTCAGGCACGCTACGCCGTCCCCAATCCCCTCACAATCCCTCACAATCTTTACACAATCTTAGCAAAAGATTGTGGATTTTCACAATCAGTGTACACATTTTGGGTTAGCTGTTCACCCCTCGCTAAACACACTCTTGACTACTAATGTTCACTTGTCCCAAGTAAGAAAAAATTAAAAAAGCATGGCACATTGATTGCCTTGCGTTTTTTAATTTTTAGTTAAAAAAGTTTTATTTACATTTTTTAATTTTAGAAGCAGTTAAAAGAAATGAAGTACAAAGTCCAGAAAGCAACCCAGAATGGGGCCCATTTGCTCAGCCCTTGGGAATGTCAGCAAGGAAGCCAAAAAGGGGGTCTGCTTGCAATTGACTCCTACTCATTTTACACAAATTTTTTTTTATAATTATTAAAATTAAATTATATAATGTACAGGGAATTAAACATCTTTGCTTTATTACCATGGATGTACGGTAGTGGCGGTTAGCACCCTTAAAGGTTCTAACCTGTCACGTAGGCATGCCTTTCTGGGTATGTTGTGCTGTTTACTTACTGTGTATGACTCGGATAACAATTTAAATTCTATCTAGTAAATAGAAACCAGTAGACTTCAAAATATATTTTAGGCCAGAAACTTAGTCATCATGATATACCACATAATGCCATAATTATAGCCTTAGAGCACTGGTGTACCTTTTGACATAATCAACAGGGTACAGAGAGCCACAATGTGCCTGCACTAGCTGTTAGTTCAAAATAGGCACGCCATATACCATACCTTTTGACATAATCAACAGGGTACGGAGAGCCACAATGTGCCTGCACTAGCTGTTAGTTCAAAATAGGCACTCCATATACTGTGTATGTGGTGATTTCCTTAATAGTCGTCACCAAATCCATTCAGAGAATCACCAGATTAACCCATCCCCGTGATATCTATATTTTTTTACCTACTGGTCAAAGCTTGTCCGTTACCAGACTACCCATGGGTCAAGGTTTCTTTAGTTAGCTCTTACAACAGGCCTGGGGGTTACCTTGGTGCTATTATGCATATTCATAATCTAAAAAAATCTAATAAGAAAGGGGCCCCTCTTGCCTCCCCAACCCCCATGAATGTAAAATAATAAGTTTGGAATTATTGTTATAGAAATAGCGGTGAATGTATTAACATTTAAATCTATGTTTTTATATTAATGTTTGTAATTTGAAATAGCATGATTGGCTAATAAAGATTTATTCAATTCAATTCAATTCAATACACCATTGTATCAAATGTGTATGACAATTTAGATTTTTTGAACATACATTGTATAGACTTAAAAAATTATATGGTTCTCTTTTAAAAAATATGTTTTTTTTTCTAACATGCCAAAATAAAAGTTTTTTGTACCTCTAAGAAGGATTTTTCGAAATACATTCTTTAAAATAAATGGAAATTCTTGAGAAACCATATTTATTACACAATTACCAAAATAGTTTTTTACTCAGTTATGTAATACACCAGAATGTGCCCTTTGTATTTAAAGTTCTCTAGAAAAAGGGGGAGAGGTGATTGCCTCCATCCTCTCAGGGATCACCACTGGTAAGGCAGGCCTTAGTAGGAATAGGTAGAGGAAATTTTTGTTATTAAGGTAACTAGGTAAATAAAAACAAGAAATTTATTTATTTAGTTATTCAACTAATAAACTGGCTTCTTAATGCCCAGGGTGCAGCACCTTAGAGGGCCCAATACAATGGGTTACACAAGTGGGTCCATACCTTTTTGAGAGCCTGGCCTGATTATGTGCTAAGTTAAACCAATTCTACAGTACTTACTAAAAAATTTGTACACTTGCTGTCGGCAGCTCACATAGTGCACAATGATGACAAAGTTAGTGCTTAATTACATATCATCTATTAATGCTAAGCAGGCAGAAAAATGGAGGACCAATGTACCAAAATCAAGCATTATGTTTGTCCATGGTGCATTATGTTGTTATATACACCAGCCCTTGAGTTACAAAAAAAAACAGACAGACTGATGAAAAAATTTTGACAGCACTTTTAAGGTTCACTCAGGACTGATAAGTACCAGGCAGGAACCCCTTGTAATGGCTTCATTGTGTGCCCCCTGACAAGGCATCGCACCAGGGTTTCAAGGAACCAGTCACTGTTTACCCAACTTTAGTTCCCTGTCAAAGATAAAGGGATACTCTAAAAGATGGGCAAATAACTATCTTTTATGTCTGTGAGTGGACATTTGTTTAAAAAAACACCAAATTGCTTGATTAAACAAAAAACACAACACACAACCAGAGATTAGGTTAGAAAAGAAAACAACAAACAGAAGGCACGGTCCGTAAAGAAACCGGTTGCGTAACTCGGTGTTTAGGCGGCCGGGCCGTGACGTCAGGGCTACGTCACAGTTTTGCTAGAAATCAGCAGTCAAACGCTGTTTATAACGAAATTTCGTCTTTTGCGAGGAAATTTTGCACATTTTGGGTCTTTTCGTCGTGTGTTTAAATACCTATTACGTTCTTACTATAAATATATTAAAAACTAACTAAAAGAACTGGTGAGTTTTTAAATATAATTAAAAATTTTAACAAACACAAATTTTCCTGTGTCGGTTGTTTTCTACCCATACAATGTGGGTCATACAAGGTTACAAGGGGAGCTGGGACATAGACCTTGGGGGGTATGGGTTTTCTCTCTATAATGCATCTGATATCTGCTACCAACACATAATTTTTAAGATAACTTTTTGATAGTTATCATCACAATCAGTATAGGCCAGGACAAAGATTATGAAATGAACTTTATATACACATAGAAAATTACTAATAGTTTAAAAACTACTCAATGTTGTTGGCTGTTTTTAAGGCGCCTGATGCTAAAAATAGTTCTTAAATGATGTACCTATTACACGGCATACCTACCTCTTCATGAAAAAAAATTAAACTTAAAAAAATAATAATTTAAAAATTTTGTAAAAATTGAGAAAAATAATATTGCTGTTAATTTATTTTAAATATTTGATTTATTTTCTCAAAGTTAAAAATAACGAAAATATTCCAAATTCAAAATTACGCTTAGACTACTTGCTACCAACTAAAATTAAAATACTTACGTAATTTTGAATTTAAAATTTCTTCGTTATTATTTTAAACTTTAGGCAATTTTTTTTTTCAAAAAAATTGTTTAGAATTAAAAGGCCTATCAGACAAAAATATAAAATACAGGATATATAATTTTTTTTAAAATGTTTTTTGAAAAACACCAAAAACCGATGCTCTATTTTTAAAAAATTTAAGTATCTTAAACAGCATTAAAAATTCTACTAGTTTGCCAATTTAAACTTTTTTCTATCTTTAATAATAAAAAAGTTAGCAATGGTGGACACTTAACTTGGAACACTCTGTATAACGCTCAAGCAGGAGGGAAGGAAAATTAGCCTTGCGTTACAGTCGATGTATTTTTTATGATATTTCTTGAAAATGCGTTTTGTAGGGGTAATCAAATATCCTGATTCTTTGCGTTATGTAATTTATGAATCTTCCCTTACTGCCTTATTGACTTTTAGTCACTTTAACTTCCTTTTTTTTAATTTTTTTTGAATAAATTTTACACAAAAAAATCTAGTTTTAGTTATTTCCTACCCACCAAAAAAAAAACCAATATGTGGCTAGTTTGCTTTAGAGTTCGGCGTAAAAATTTCATTAAATTGAACAAGAGAGTAGGAAAAGTATTTATACTCGTGTCCTGAATATGATATTTATAAAACTATTGGAATTTGTATCATAAATTTTTAAATGATTTAATTTTGTAATAAATTTTGGTATTTTTTCGGCTTTTAAATAGACCTATCTCTCTTTCTCTCATAATGTAACGTATAGGTCTTTCTTTATTGACCGTGGAACAGGCAAAATGCCGCGTCATTGGCTGGGAGTTACCACACAACCGGTTTCTTTACGAACCTTGGATCAGGCATGACAATCTCCTTTTTTCAACAGTCATAATCGCATCTTCTGGCCAAGCATTTTTGGGGGCTGTTCAAAAGTTTTGTAATAAACAGCTTAAAATACAAAATTGCTAAATTGTTGCTTTTTCTAGCTAAATAATAGGAATAAGAGCTTAAAATTTATGTTATTTAGCTAGCTAAATTTTAGCATGCTTATTAGCAATTATCTAACTTTAAAAGAGCAAGTCCTGTATAATATTACATCAAAAGCCATTTCACCCATAAACACCTGCTATCAGAGAGGTTCTATAGCTAAAATAATTTCTAAACCACAACTAGCTGTTTTACAGCAAAAACTAAGCTCTGACAACACCTTCACAGCAAAGTTTTTGCTTTTAAACTATATTGTCCAGTTTGTGTTACTTGGGATATTTGTTGTTTAGTTACATTTTGCGGTGTTCTGCATTTGTCTTGTAAAATTGTATTTTTTTCTGTAAAAAATTAGAAATAATTCACGTAAAACATGTGCGGTTTGTGAAAAAATGTTCGGGAGAAGTATGGAAGTACCATTTCATGAGTAAGTGCTTTCAATGAGTATATGACCGAGATAGAGTGGCAATTGGTCAGCCTTGCAACATTGAGGCAGATGGCGCTGGCATACAAATGCCATCAGATCATAGTTGCTTTTTCTAAATATTGCGATCTAGACGAATTTATTTCAGCGCCATCTCCCCTTAATGTTCTAAGGTTCGCCGGTTGCCACTCTATATGGGTTATATACGCATTGGTACTTTATAATTTGTTAATAATTAATTTTAGGAAAGTTAACTACACATTTAATCCTCAATTTGTTAAATTTTCACCCGATCAACTAACTTTAAGAAAAAAAATATACCATAACGTTAAATTTTTGACAATTGGCAAATTTAGTGACGTAACGGAGTATATTCCAAAACCACCAAAACTAACACATGCGTAGTTACCAAAATTCTGTCTACATGAAAAAGGAATATTAGGAATTAAATAGGGTTCTGTTTTGTTTTTTAACTACGTATTTTAACTAAATTTCATTTTAATATTTTTGTTATTACTTTCTGAGTATGTAGTAGATTGCTGCGTATAGCATCCCTATTTTGTAGTTTATTCAGATTACGTAATAGGCTTCGTCAATAACAGTTTTACAGTCCTCTTAGACATCATAAGTACGGCACAACCAAAATGGATGGAAAGGCGTGGATAAGTGAAAATAGAAAATCAACTGCCAATTTGCAGTATCAGCCAGAGTAGCCTCGGGTCTGAGGCAAAAAAAATCTAACATCACTACAGAGACAGCTACTACCCTGTTCTGAGGACCAGCTCGAAAATTAATTTATTTAGTTTTTTATATAACCTCAAAAAATTTCTTTCATATTTAATAAGAGTTTTGTTCTTGGACAATAAAATATGTTACCTATCACTTCTACGACTATTACTAAGCCCTTTAAATGAACTAAAAAAGTAACAATAAACCACAAATGATTCTTAAACCACTTAAATTATTACAAAGCTGTTTTGAGCATTCGATAAAACAATATATTTTTTAACAAACGAAAATTTTAGTACCCGTGAATTTAAAAATCAAACAAGTTTTAATGGCTAATCGGTCTAGAAGTTTTTTGTTTCTCTCATATTTTTCCGTGGGTAGCTCGAAAGCTTAACCTCACGGGAGGTTGGACAGTTGAAGAAAAGAAGGACATTCTATTACTAAAAGAATTTTTTAAAAATTGCAACTCTTCACTTTTACTATTATCGAAAATTTTCCTCCCAGAAAGACTGAAGAATCGAGTTGTAGAAAAACTAGATTGGTAAGTAATACTTATTTTGCCTAAGTGTCCTTTTCCATTTTTAAAAGCCAGCCACTGTTGGATACGCCAATGTTTCGCTCTCCAGGGATCTTTGCTGTTTACCATACATTTTATTTTTATTTGGCAAGCCGATGGCACACAGGCCGTTTCAGGATATGTAGAAGGGTCACTGGTGGATAAGTAATCCCCACCTTGAGAATTCCTAGACTCGAGATTTTAATAAAAATAAGGGTAATACTCTGGGACAATACGTCAAAATTTAGCCTCCGTGATCGTTTTGATAAAGATTTTACATCACTGGTTTTAATCGATTACTAATGATCCCACCAACACTGCTTGTTAACAGACCCAAAATTGTCTCAGACAAAAAGTAAGGTTAGGGTGTCAAAATATTTTTACAATTTTGAACATTTTAAGCTACCGTAATGAAACTTGGCATGCACATCAGCCGAGACATTAGCATTTACGTAGTAATTTTTTAGCTGTCAAAAATATTATATATTGTGCGCCTGCAAGGGGGAAAAATGTGTTTTTAGATTATGCCTTATACCTTTTAAACTATTGCATCTGCATAACTATGTCTTATTTAATTAGTAGTTCAAAGAATTACCCATATGGGGCTGCCATATAAAAATAAAATTCAAAGCTGTTAACGAGGCGCCCCTATGTAGGGACCGCCCCTATGTAGGGACCGCCCCTATAGATGTGACCGACACAATATAATATCTTGAATGATTTTCGGATTTTGCGGTAGGAAAAAAATAAGATCTTGGCCCCTTACAGCCCCTAGAAGCCGGAGGCAAAGAATAAAGTACTTAAAATTAAGAAGTGCAGAGTAGTCAATTAAGCTTTTTTTTGTTGTAAAGTACAAAAATTTTTGCGCCTACCTAGGAGGCCTCGTTAACAACTTTGAAAATGAAGGGAGATCCGAGGATTGTCAACCACACTTTGTAAAACCAGAGCTTCAATATTTTTATCAGGTTGTCGACTACGATTTTGTTTTTTAAAGGAACCATATTCAATTAAATTATTTTTAAGTATTCTGAAGAAAAAAACAGATAAATCAAATAAATGAGAAAGTTTTGACAGATATTTAAGTAGGTATGACAACAAACGCAACAAACAGTTTTTTAAATAAATTCACATTTTCCGTCATTCAAAGATGGGCTTATTATACATGGTTGAAAAGCTCTTTTAATGCCCTATTTATTGACGTATAAATTCAATATGGCGGTCATAAGAAATAACAAAGTTGGCTATGGTTTCAAAAAAACTAGAAGGTCTAGAAAAAATTTGTTAACGTCATTCGATTGACCGTAGTTGATAATACAAAACTACCAAATTTCATTAAATTTGTTTGCAAGATGGCGGCGATATTTCAATTTTTCTTTAATATTGATACAGCACCTGATTGGGCTTAGAATAGCTCAAGTTTTTTCTCATTTAAACAAACTCGTATTTCTTACCGTTTCCGAAATTTCCATGTAGTTGCTTTTATCTGGGACACCCTGTATAATTTATAGTTTCTTAGGCGCTAAAACAAGCCGTTGGGAAAATATATTTTTTATACTTTCGTCAAATATACCATTTCACGCACAAAGATATGACTTTTTTGTCACACGTGACACGGGTGTATACTAAAAGTTTTTTTCGAATTTCAAGTACACGAAAATATTAATTCTTGATGCCATTTTCTAAATGTTTCGGTCGTTAAACCCGCTTGGATCTAAAGAAAACTTGCCCCGGTTTTCCCTACAGAATTGTTAGCGACCTGATTCGTTTCAAGTATAAAAGCAAACAAAACAAAGCCTTCTTTATACAAAGACTTAATTTAGAAATACCCTGGCTTCCTGATTTTCAAGGTAATTTAGTAAATTAATAAACCAAAGAATTGTCAAATCAATAGAGCATCGATTTTTAGGAAATAAAAATAGTGAAAAGAAACAGTTAATTTTTTTAAGAAACATGGTTTTTTTATTATGTACTTTTCAAGCAAATAAAACCTCTCAATATCAGATGTTTTATCCCCATGACTGGTTCAACTCTATGCAATATGATTGGTGCCGATCAGCTGAGCTTAAGTTGGTTTTTGCTCAATATGTGATGTGCGCAGTTTATTGTAAAAATAGCTTGCGCATTTTGTGACGGTATGTACAGTTTAAATTGCCGTTTTATTTTTTTTCTGTCAAAATTAATCAATTAAATAAAGAGATCAAAAAAAATATAATTTTAAATATTTATGTATACAGAGGTAAGGTTCACAATTTTTTTATTTTGGTTCAAACTACTATTCTGAATTTTTCCAGGGCGGCAATTTAAAAAGTCCCCGACTGTACATATTTTTCAAAATTTTGTTTACATTGAACAATTATTCATAATTAAACGCGTTGATCACCCATTCCTGCTCCCACCCATTTCTCCTCCTGTCATTCCCCCATCCTCTAAAAAATCAAATTTTTATCAAATATAGGGTGATTTCAAAAATTCTTTCTGCACACGCTTAAAGGTTTTTTTTCCAACACCATTTTACTAGTTTCCCCCTACCTCTACATCTCTCCTCTTCGCCCTCTTTATAAGTAATTGGTGGTGCTAAAACTTTCACAAATGTAGAGCGATTTCAAAAATTATTTCTGCACACGCTTTAAGATTTTTTTTAACCCCATTTTACTCATGATAAACACAGTGTTTTTCATTTTATGAATTTGCTGCATTTTATCATCAAACACATCATACTAAGCAGGAGCAGCGCAGGAGCATCAGCGAAAGGCTGAATAAGAATTAAACCTAAAAGTTGGAAATAAAAAAAATAATTAATAAAAAAACAGCCAACTGCTATTATCGTTGTATGAATTTTACTTTTACTAGAACTTTATGAGTTACGAATAAACTATTCCGCGGACCTGTAAGAAAAACCAAAGACGAATTAATTAATGAAGATCTATTAGATGAAATATGTGTTTTGTATTAAAAAAAAATGTTAAAATCACAAGTTGAGAAGATCTCTCGAAGTTACCCCAAAACTGAATAAAAATTTAAACTCCTTTTTTTTGCTAACAAAATGATATTCATGATATGTTATTGTTATGTCTACCTAGACACTTATTTTTAATAATATAAAACATCAACAAAAATATTGCCTAATATAGAATTTATAAAAGTTTATAACAAAAAAAAAACGTTTTTCTCAAAAAAAATTTGCTTTTATAACTTCTTTAAAAATCATATTTTTATTTCTGATTATTGTTTACACAACGAAAAGGGTACGTAGTATCAATGAATTTGTTAAATGATTTTATTGATTTTCAGACGATGCACAATGGGCCATCCTGTAGAAAACATGATATTTGCGGGTACTCTTTTCAGGATTTGTCTAAACCATAAAAATGTTCAACAGTTCTTATTTGAATTTATTTTGTATCGGAAACCAAGGAGTTTTTTAAGCAAAAGGTCCAAAATAAGTGTTCTAACTATTATGGAGGAGAGAAATATATAAGTAAGCATTTTGCATTCATAAATAGAAATGATTTAAACATATTAAATATTTATTATGGCCTAATTTTTTAAAGTCTGAAATTTAAATATAATTATTTTTTTCTTGCTCTATTGTTTTGAGATTTTCAAAAAAGAACCCAAAAGTACTTTTTTAATTTTGTTATATAAAACTCTCTAAGCACTTTTTAAAATGTGGACTAGATACACCGCAGATGACCGCGAGTCTTAAAAAAATATATTTCTTAGGCGAACCGTAGATACTTAAAAACAATAATGCGATTTATTTGGAGGGGAGCCCAAGCAATCTGGTAAAAGAAATTCCCGGAGGGGTTTCCCCCCCCCCCTCCTTGACATAAAGCGTATATTTTTTAGTTGAAGAAAAAAATAGCAACATAAACCGCCATTACTTATTAAATTACTATTTCTTTAATTTTCAAAAAAATTACTTTTTCACCTCGCCGAATCAAAACACGAAGTCCGGTTTGCTTGTAGACTCTAAAATTTCGAGTAAACTGTGAAAAACTTAATTAAAGTATTGCTTTCCAGTAAAGTGTGAAAAACTTAATTAAAGTATTGTAATTTTACATGATCAAAATAGCAAAAATGGTGCCTATCAAAAACAACAAATAAATTATATATTAGATTATTATAAAAACAAAAAACATAACTTTTAAGAATACCTGAAGCTACTTTGTGGAAACTTACAAACGGTTCAAATATTATTAAATTTATAGGCTCTGGGTTATATTTTTAAACTTAAATAAATGGATCCATGACAGATCTGATACCTTTCTAACCCATTAGCACACTACAATTGTTGTAGTATATCAACCTTTAAACCAGTTTTTTGTAAATATCTCCGAAACGAAAGCTCCTAGCAAATTTTTGAAACAAATGTGCGCTACTATATTCTGAAAACCGCATATTGATACCGTTAAAAAGTTAGCTTTTTTAAACTTTTTAACTGTCAAAAAACTGTCATTAGCATTAATGAATTTCGACCAAAATTAGCTCGTTACAGTACCGAATACTATTTTACCTAAAAAATTCATGAAAATCGGTTTGGCGCGTTACGGACTGAGTTACATACACACACACACACACACACACACACACACACACACACACACAGACATCACGACGATACTGCTAGGGTAGATCAAAATACACCCAAATAACACATTTTCGGCGTTATCTGAAAAAAAAAATTTTTGGGTAAAAACAATAGCCATTGCTTTGCGGGCTAGGAAGGTAAAAAGTATTTATTTATAACTTCTTTAGTTTCATACAAAAACTACAATACTTATATAAAGAATAAATTCAATATTACATAGAACAATACGCTCTTTACAAGTAAGGTGAGTTGGGGCAAGTGCACCCACTTTTTCTATTAGTACGGTTTTAGAACGCAATATTTTTTTAAATTTCTTCAAAATTTCATAGCTTTTTTTTCTATAATGCAGTGTTTTTAACTAAATAAACAATTATTGATTAAAAAGCGGCAACCCTGAATTTTTTGTAAATTTATTTTAGCTCACACTACTACTATACTATAGTAGTGTGAGCTAATTTTTTCGAGAAAAAAAAGTTGCTCCGATTTCAAAAATTTTTATATATCCTTGCGTTTCAGATGATTTTGAAACTTTTAGCTCACACTACTACTATATAAGTAGTGTGAGCTATGGTGAACCTAATTTTTTCGAGAAAAAAAAAGTTGCTCCGATTTTAAAAATTTTTATATATCTTTGCGTTTCAGATGATTTTGAAACTTTTTTGTTTTGCTGTCTGTCTGTCTGTCTGTCTGTCTGTCTGTCTGTCTGTCTGTCTGTCTGTCTGTCTGTCTGTCTGTCTGTCTGTCTGTCTGTCCGTCTGTCTGTCTGTCTGTCGGTATGTCTGTCTGTCTGTCTGTCTGTATGTCTGTCTGTAACGACCAACCCGCATCACTCAAAAACCGCTTGTCCGATTTTAATGAAATTTGGTACCTAAGTTGGGTCTTGGGCCGTGATGGTCCCATTTAAAAATGAACAAAATCCACCACACGCAAGTCAAATAAAATGGTGGGGGTAGAGTCCAAAAATTAGAGTTTATGTGAAAATATGGCGTGTGTGATATCAAACGAAAGGTAATTAAGTCTGGAGTTAAACAAAATGAATTTTAGTTTATTTAAAAAAAAAGGGTGGGGGTAGATGTCAAAAATTAGAGTTTAAGTGAAAATATGACGTGTGTGATATCAAACGAAAGGTAATTGAGTCTGGAGTTAAACAAAATACATTTTAGTTTTTTTTTAAAGGGTGGAGGTAGATTTAAAAAATTTGAGTTTAAGTCAAAACATGGCTTGTGTGGTAAAATAAAATATATTTCAGTTTTTGATTATATTAGCTTCCACTATAACTATAGTACCTAGTGTGAGCTTAGGTGCCCATAGATTGGCAGAGTATTTTGTCTCGCCGTCTGTCTGTCTGTCTGTCTGTCTGTCTGTATGTCTGTCTGTAACGACCAACGCGCATAACTCAAAAACCGCTTGTCCGATTTAAATGAAATTTGGTACCTAGGCTGGGTCTTGGGCCGTGATTGTCCCATTTAAAAATGAACGAAATCCACCGAACGCAAGCCACAAAGGGTGGGGGTAGATTTCAAAAATGAGAGTTTATGTGAAAATATGGCGTGTGTGATATCAAACGAAAGGTAGTTAAGTCTGGAGTTAAACAAAATGAATTTTAAGGTATTTAAAATAAAAGGGTTGGGGTAGATGTAAAAAATTAGAGTTTAAGTGAAAATATGGCGTGTGTGATATGAAACGAAAGGTTAATGAGTCTGGAGTTAAACAAAATACATTTTAGTTTTTAAAAAAAGGGTGGGAGTAGATTTTAAAAATTAGAGTTTAAGTGAAAACATGGCTTGTGTGGTATCAAACGAAAGGTAATTGAGTCTAGAGTTGAATAAAATATATTTCAGTTTTTAGTTATATTAGCTCACACGTACACTATAACTATAGTACCTAGTGTGAGCTTAGGTGCCCATAGATTGGCAGAGTATTTTTGTTGGTGACCGAAATCGCTGTTGCCCCTTCAAATGAGGCAAGAGCGATTTTACACAGAACAACGCTATCTAAAGTTGTGTTAGATTTATTGGGGGAAGAGCCTTTTACTGGAAATGTTTCTGATTTTTTTATTTTTGGAAGAATGATTTTATCTTCAACCGTTAACATTTTACAAACTTTTAAAGAAGGTAAAACTAAGGAAAATTATTGTTTAAATCGTCTTTTTCTATACATAAAATTAAACAAAAGAGAGAAACTTAAAAATAAACTTACAAATGTAAAAAAACCTAAAAAAACTACTAACCAAACAGCTTTTTTGAGCTAACAGGCAGCATATAATCCCTGAATATTAAATCTACTGAATATTGTAGGTGTCAAATAAAACTGGAAAATTCATTTCGCATCTTCTCCCAAGTACTGGAGCAGGTAAAATTAAAATGGTGTCATCCTTTTGAACATCTGAAATATCTTCAATTGGGGGGAATGTAAAAAGCGTATTTTTTTAAAAGAAAGCTGCTTTTTCTCGCATATTTAACAGTACGACTGAAAAACGCACTGACCCCACAAGCAAAAGACGCACTAGCCCCGGTAGCGCATTTCGGGGTGGCAAGTGCGACTTATGCTCAATTCTACAAACCCGAAAAGGAAACAAGAAAAACATTATCAAATGGCAATATATAGACTAGAAGATTTACCTCAAACAGGCCAAACTAAAATTTTCACAAAAAAAATCAACAGGAAATTGATTTAAAAAATGACACGTGTACTCGATGTGCAACTGTACTGAATAGGGCAGCAGACAAAAGCCGCTTTGCTTCAGATACTAGTACGCGGTGTTGCCAAGCCTAGTAGGATATAGTTTATTTAAACGAATTGTAACTATTGCTCATAGCTTTATTTTTGAAGGTTGTAGTTGCTCTTGCCCCATAGTCGCACTTGTCCTAAGTCACCTTACACTAATAACTAAATGCCTTGGAGATTTTTTGTCAGTCCTTATTTTTCTTCTGCTGACCCTACCTCATTTTTTTATTTTCAACTATATGTTTGAGATCGCTTACTAGATCCATGAGCAACAAAGTTTCCTTTGAAGTAAAATTGCCGGACCCTTTCTTTTAGGTTGGTTTCATATCTCTGGAATATTTCAGTAAAAGCCCCAGAAAAAACAAATTACATTTTTCGAAAAAAAAACAAATTAAATTAGCATTGAGAGACAAATTTATCAGTTCAAATTTTCTTTGCAAATTTATCCCAACCGCTAGTGCTAAAAAAACGAGACTTCTGCAACCTTGCCAGATCTCACCTTGTCAGATCTCAGAGTTTCTTAGCTTAGCACACTTTAAAATCGAATGGCGTAAATCAAAATCAGTTTTTAAGGATTCTTAAATTAAAGGTTCCTTTGTTATTCTTTCCTTAAGTGAATATTATATATAATTCTAAAAACTTACCTTTATTCCATTGCACGTAAAATTTTACTGTGGCGCTTTTTTTTTTGGTGCGCATTTTTTCGCGTACGATTTTTTTCGTCTATGCTTTTTTCTTGTTCGCTTTTTCCCTGTACCCTTATTTACGATCATTAGCCCTCCTCTTTAGAGTCCCTGTATGTCGACATATTTGGATATATTAGAGTCGCGACAAGCCCATCAATTTCTTTTAAAATAAAAGAACAAAACATCGGATCTCTATATTCTAACAATGGTTGGAAAGAGAACGTATGGATCTAATACCAAAATTAAAGAGCGAAGCTTTTCAAATTTAACAACAGGATCTGAAATGAAAGGAGCACTTAAACGCCAGCATACGATTGAAAATAATAAATTTTTACGCATATCGTCACCCTAATTCTAAAACGTCGTAACCTAACTCAACAAAATTTTACAGGAATAAGAAAAGTTAGAACCAAATTACATAGGGTAAGCATTATGCGACTTATTAGAAATCCCGGGAATGACGTTTTGTTTTTATTTTTTTGGTCGCGAGGGTTTAGCAGCGTATAGCTATGCATAATTACTAACCTTTGACGCAAAAATATGAATTTTCATTTTTTTGTGGGTGATCAGGTTTCAGAATTAGGGTTACGATATGTAAAACATCCACATAAAGCATCCTATTAACAAAAGTGTTCCGATAGCTGTTATAGAGAGGGTTTTAACTTTTAAAAAAGAATACGTTTATAAGTATTTTTTGCAATGTTTGAGAAAAACTTTTGGTCACGTCGATTTTCTTTGCGTGTGGGATATCTTTTTTGAGCGCTTATATAGATAGGGAATATACTTCGAGTCTCGTCTTGTTTTTATGGGCTTTTGAAAATCGTTCCTTAGTTTTTGTGGCTTTAAATTCATCATAGATCCGAACTTTCATGGTAAATATTTAACAAACAAATTGATCGATTTTGGAAAATTTCCCCTAGCAAACGAAATTGACGTTTCCAAGCGTTTTTTATTTCAATTGCTAAAACTTCCCACAAATCCCTATATTTCATTTTACAAGAAATATTCTGTATATACAAATTATTTTTCAAATGTTATTTAAAAACACAATTTTTTTTAGACCCAGTTTGTACAAGAGGAGCTTATCTGTCATTGAAGCAGCATTGATCCTTTAACATTTATTCCAGCTAAATTTAGAAAAAGGAACTCTACTTTTACCGAAATTTGAGGAGCCTAAGAAAAAAATTGAACTGTACAAAAAAAAAAACGACCAATTAGATTTAAAGTACAAGGAATTGGAACATTTTTGGCCTCTTATCAAGAACAGGCAAAATTTCTCACATGGACTATTTCGTCAATTTCAATATCCTTTACTTGAGAAGGCATTAGATCCGTAATACTCCTGTTATGTATTTTAATCCAGTATTAACATTAATATAGATAAAAGGACACAAATGACAGGGTGCAAAATTGACTGGTTAATAGCGTTGTAACCAAACGGGATTTGAGCATAAATGGTATTTTTGAAAATTTATAAGTTTTTAAAGATTTTTAATTAAATAAAGTTTTTGTCATCAACAAGCATTAATTATATGCAAGACTAGGTTAAGATTAAGTAAAATTTATGGCAACTCGGCGACTTGTTTTTGGGCATATTTTCAGGTTCGCTGGATTTTAATAAAAGTTGTATTCGGCTAATATGTCCTTTGAGCCACTAACATCAAAATAATTCATATTTTGTAACTGGAAACAAATTAGCTAAACTATTTTCAACTTTTAAGAAACACACTGTATGATTTTAACTTTACCGAATTTCTAAATCCACGCATCTTTGAATTGCGGTGGTATTTTGTCTCTTTGTCTTTCTCGCCAATGCGAGAAAGCTTAAGTTTCAGACCACGGCAATCAAGAATGTCTGTAGAGTAGAGTGGTGGAAGAAATCCGTTAAAGAAAGCTTAGATTTAGACCAATCAGCTAGCGGCAAGTTGAGAATGTCTAGAAAGCAGGGTACTGAAACTTTCGAGTTGGGACGGAGCTCACTTTTTAGTCGCGCTTTGCTTGGTACGTTACGCTTTCATTCACACTTCTTAAGGGGGGTTTTATTTCAACTGGGGAAATTTATCAATCATTTTAACATTGTATAAGCTATTATCTTTATTATTCATAATTATTTTAGTCTTTTCTTTTGGAGTTTATTAATTTTAAATCTTTTAATTATTACTGTTTCCAGTGTTTTAAAATAATGTTTTTATCTGTTTTATGGTTTTTTTAACATCAAAATACAAACCATTAGTTGCCCTAAAATCGGCATTTTTCTTCAACAATATATCCCAAACCTAAACAGTAATATTAAGTAAATTAAACAGTTGATTGAATAGTTTCACTCATTCAATCAACGTTTAAGGTGTTGATAAATATATATATTTACAACAAATATATAAAAGGTTTATAAAACCTAAAAGTTTAAGAAGTGTAAATATTTGAATACAAAAGTTTAATAGTAGTTAAAAGTCAATATTCAACTAATAAATAAAGAAGTGAAAGTGTAAAGCTACAAGAAGAAAATTGAAAAGGTATGTATGATTATCCTACATTAGTTATACATTTGAGAAAAACGTTTATAGCATACTTTTCCTCCAAGAACCGTCAAATTCCCTTTCGAGATCGTGTAAATTTAAAAACATAGTAACATTTAATCTTTTTATAATTTATATAAGTTGTAGCCTAAGTTGGTAGCTTACAACATTTAAGCCTTGGCCACTTGAGGTGACAGTACCACTGTCACATACTAGGCCCCTGTTACATTACTCCCCCTGATTAAGTAGCAAATGTAGTCTACCACATTCCGAAAACCGCATATTGATACGACACAAAAAGTTAGCATTTTTAAAAATTTTTAATTGTCAGAAAACTGTCATTAGCAATAATTAAGACACACATGCACACACACACAGACAGACATCACGACGATATTGCTAAGATATGTCAAAATACACCCAAATAAGACATTTCGCATAATAACAAATACTCAATAACTGCAAAACGTCACGGTCTTCTAGCCGAGAACGCAGCAACTACAAAATGCGCGGCGTTCTTGTCTAGCAAAAAGGGTAAACTAGTCAAGAATGCAGTATTTGCGAGTCGGTCAACAAAAATACTGCGCTCTTGAGTAGAAAGCTAGCACAAGTATTCTTCTAGTTTTCTAGCGATAAATGCAGCAAATACTGCGTTTACCACTAGTAAATGAGGAACGCTGCATTTCTGCCTAGAAATGAAATATTTGTAAAGAACGCAGTCTCTTCGATAAAATGTACTTTTGTTTTCAAAATTTAATGAAACCTAGGCAAACCATACTTTTTTATGATTTCTCATCATCCTGCAAAATTATTTTTCAAAAATATGCATTTGGATAGAGCAAAAAAACGTTTTTTGCGTTTTTCTCAAAACTAGGGTTTTGTAAGTTACTGCGTTCTTCATACAGGACAAATGGACCGGATAAAAAATATACCCGGTCTGAGGTTCCAAAGGTGGCCGATGACCCGTGCAATTAGGCGTTTCGAAATGGCGGCCTTACTGTCGGCGAAGTAGTCACGGTTATCAAATGAGGAGAAAACAATTATCAAAAATTCTATTTTAAACTGCTTATCCCCCCTAAAATATTTTTCTGGGTATAGCCCTGCTTGTAAATTCAAGTCATAAGTTTAATATTTTTGGTCCTTTGCCAGAGGTTGTTCAAAAGAATGAATGCCCTAAGAACGAAACAGTTAACTAACTATTAATACCTGTTGGTGCCAAATATTTTGTGAAAAGCCCCTATAAACCCCCTAAAATTTATGAAAGTTTGAATTTGATGTTTTAATCAATATTTGTTTATAAAAAATAGCAGGTAGGTATTTCAGAATTAAACCATTTTCTCTAAATTATTTATCATTCATTTATTTTAAAAATGTTGAAAAAACGAGATTCAGATGAAAACACGGAAAATAAAGTTTATTGCACGTAAATAAAGAAAACGACAATTTTTCATAGCTAAGCGGGCATAGAAAGATTTTGTTTATCTTGTATTTTTCCGTGGGCAGCTTGAAAGCTGTACACCCACGGGGTCCACCTATTAAGTGTTGACAGTTAACTGTTTCGTCCTTAAGGGACTCTTCAGAATACTGCATGGTGAATGTGACACTTTTGTAAAGCTATAGAGACGGTATATGAATCTCATCTTACGATATTGGTAAGATAAATTAAAAATGTTTTAACTCTGGTAATTTCTTTTGTATTTGTGGATGTCGCCACTTATGTGAAAGCATACGGTACCGCAGGCATTCTTTTTTCATTTCTCTTACCAATATCGTAAAACGAGATTCATATACCGTCTCTATATCTTTACAAAAGTGTCACATTGACATGCAGTGTTCTGAAGAGTTCCTTAAGGACGAAACAGTTAACTATTAACACACATAGGTGTCCATTAGATCTTGGACGCCCGTGGGTGTACAGGTTTGAGCTGCCGATGAAAAAATACAAAAGAAATAAAATCTTTTTATGCCCGCTTAGCTACAAAGAATTGTTGTTTAAATTAACTTTTGTCAGCAAGATTATATTTTTAAAAAAATAACAAATTTAATATTCCTTAGTTGTTAGAAGTAGAAAAAGCTAATAAATTTACAAAATTAGCCTCATATAATTTATTTTTGTTCCCGAAGGATTAAACTGTAGTTGCATGACCTATTTTGGCATCAAAGCTTGTTTTTATGATACTATTTGAATCTGATACAATTCTCCAGAGACTACATAAACACTTGACACTTTCGTTGACATGCACTGAAGCGATTCGTGAATTTGTGTTACGTGTAAGAAAATAAAAACGAGCGTTTTTCACGCAACTGGGGCGCGTAACGCGTTCATTATTTAAAATAATGCTCGAGATTTAATGTTCCGATAGAGTAGGTAAAACATAAACTAAGGGTAATCAAATTACAGGGGTGGTAACAAAAAATGTTTCTATTTTGCATATAAATCATAGGACAGAGCACTGCACCCTCTATGACAAGCCTGCTTCTACTTTGAAATGTAACACTGTCGAAGGATAACATTTTCATTTTTTCGTTCGGCTATCGTTGTTTGATCAAACAAGGCCAACAAAAAAATGCAGGCCACGACCCTGAAAAAGTTAGCTGTTCTTGGGAGCTGACTTTTACATTGGGTCTTATGGAAAGTCAGACGTTTTTTTATGATATTTTTAAAATGACACTGCAGATTTTCGCGAAATTTTAGTGAAATAATCCCAGCCACTATCCCGATATTCCACCAAACTTTTGTAAGGTTGCAAAATGATTAAAATGTTAAAATCTTAGAAATTTAGAATTCAAATTAGCCGTTATGTACCGCCAAGGCCAACATAAAAATAGAGGCCACGACCCTGAAAAAATCAGCTGTTCTCTGGGGGCTGACTTTTACATTGGGTCTTATGGGAGGTCAGACGTTTTTTTAGGATATTTTCAAAATGGCACTACAGATTTCCGCGAAATTTCAGTGAAATATTCTCAGACACCATCCCGATATTCTAGCAAACTTTTGTAAGGATGCAAGATGATTAAAAGCTTAAAATCTTCAAAATTTAGCATTTCTTATTTTGAATTCAAATTACCCTCCATGTACTGGATGCCAACTGTTATATTTGACATGTATTTGACTTTGTCATCTGTGTTTGTCACATTCGCTTCTGCTTTAAATTTAAATTTTGTGTGAGTTAATGAAGCGGCTCTGAAAAATTAAGGATTACTATACATAAAACCGGCTTTATATAAAAAAAAAATAAATATTCATGAACCGTCATTCCAACTTCAATATTTTAAAGACAATCAGCTGTGTCGTGATGTGACCATCAAAAAAAAAATCAGCCCCGGATGTGACGTCAACCAAGTGGAGGATCGTGGCCCGTCCGTTTTGATAGCCCTGGTACCGCATGCCAACTGTTATATTTGACATGTATTTGACTTTGTCATCTGTGTTTGTCATGACATTTGTTTATTTGTTTGTACAAGGCCAACACAAAAATAGAGGCCACGACCCTGAAAAAATCAGCTGTTCTCCCGGGGCTGAATTTTACATTGGGTCTTATGGGAGGTCAGACGTTTTTTTATGATATTTTCAAAATGGCACTACAGATTTCCGCAAAATTTCAGTGAAATATTCTCAGACACCATCCCGATATTCCACCAAAGGTTTCTAAGGAAGCAACATGATTAAAAGGTTAACATCTTCAAGATTTAGCATTCCTTATTTTGAATTCAAATTACCCGCCATATACCACATGCCAACTGTTGTATTTGACATGTATTTGACTTTGTCATATGTGATTGTCACATTCGCTTCTGCTTTAAACTTAATTTTTGTGTGAGCTAATGAAGCGACTATGAAAAATTAGGGCTTACTATACATTTTAAAAAAAATTGTTCTGCCAGAATAAAGTAAGAACAATCTTAAAAACGGCTTTATTTAACAAAAAATCAAATATCCATGAACCGTCATTCCAACTTCAAAATTTTAAAGACAATCAGCTGTGTCGTAACGTGACCATCAAAAAAAAATCAGCCCCGGATGTGACGTCAACAAAGTGGAGGATCGTGGCCCGTCCATTTGGATAGCCCTGGTTTGTATTGTAAAACTAAAATACCAGCGTTAATCTTTTTAAAACAAAATTACACTACAAAAAAATCATTTTTTGATGTTGAAATTTTTTTAAACACATATAAGTAACTATATGAAGTTTGAAAAGTCTGCCGAGTGCCGAATATAAACAAATAAATGTAGGTAATCCGATTACTTTCCACGCAGAAACGAACACATTCTCTTCTGCTTGAAATTTAATTTTTGTGTGAGCTAATGAAGCGGCTCTGAAAAAATAAAGGGTGGCTATACATCTAAAAAAAATTGCTCTGCAAGAATATAGTAAAAACAATGTCAAAACCGGCTTTATTTAAAAAAAAAATCAAATATTCATGAACCATCATTCCACCTTCAATATTTTAAAGGCAATCAACTGTATCGTAACGTGACCAGCAAAAAAAAATCAGCACCCGATGTGACGTCAACTACGTCAATGCAAGATTGAGAAAAACATGCCAAAAATAATAACCAAAAAATAGAAAATCAATGTCAGGCTGCGCTTTCTATAAAGCTTGCCTTTACGATGTGTCCTTATTCTAAATAGCACTGTATAAATTATTATAATTGAGTTTTATTTGAGAAAAAATTAGACTAATTTTTCTGCCTTCATGCTATTTTTTTTTATTGACAAGCGTGTCTGAATGTCCTTTGCAACCACAACTAAACTGAACCCGGGTCTAATGCGAGCGATCAAAAAAGTTACGGTCTACATTTTCTCCTTTATTGTGTCCACAGAATTTTGCGTATTGCAGAAGAGTTAACCTGCTTTCCACGTTAGTTTCAAGAAAACAGAATACTAAGTTAAGTTCTTCCCTAGTTGCACGTACGATGAGGAACCTGAGAACACAAAACATCTGCAGTATGAATGTGAACGCTATGGGTTTGCCAAGACAAGATTTAACAAACCATGTCTTCAATTCTTCTAGGATCTAGAAGAACTGAGAGATATAGAACTCAGCACGTTATTACGAAAACATTAACATTTTTCCTATCCTTTTGTTTAATTCATAAATATTTAAAAATAAATGAAACTCCTTGCGACATCTAGCGCAGAGTCAGTAAACTTGTAATAAATGCTTGATCAATGAATTTGTCTTCTTACAGTATTTGTGTTGTCAGGTTGTTTTTAGTACGTTTGAGTGGTGTGTAGATGTCTTTTAGGCGTTTATAAATCTGAGGGCACGGCAGTGCCTCGCCAAGTTCGCGCTGTAACCATCTTTTCTGGAAACATTTCAGCCGATATTTGACCTACCTAAAACTCTACTTCGGAATGAGCTACGAATCTCAAACTTTGCTCTCCATGGAGTTAACAACCACTCCAAGTTTCATGGAATTCCATAAAGTAGTAAAGTAGTTACGAAATTTCAAAAATCGTCGAAATTGCCACTCACTCACTGACTCACTCATGTATAGATCATCAATATTCTACTGTACTTCCAGACATGCTACAAAGCTGAAATTTGGCAGACTGATAGAAATTATGACCAAACCCCTGGGAAAAATCAAAAAACCCGAAAATTTTAATTTACTCCCCTCCCCTATACATTTAAAGTTATATAAAAGTAACATCGCCCACTTCCAGAAATGCTAGAGAATTGAGCTTTGGCAGACTGATAGGAACTATGATAAAACTATAGAAAAAAATTAAAACACCCCAAAATTCTAATTTACTTCCCTCCCCTATAAATGTAAAATTAAGTAAAAGTAACATTGCCTGCTTCCAGACATGCTAGGGAGCTGAGCTTTGGAAGACCGATGGTAACTATGATAAAGTTATAGAAAAAAATTAAAAATTCTAATTTACTTCCTTCCCCTATAAATGTAAAGTTATGTAAAAGTAACACTGCCCACTTCCAGAAACGCTAGAGAGCTGAACTTTTTAAGACTGAAAGACAATATGATAAAACTATATAAAAAAATTTAAAAACACCAACATTTTAATTTACTTCTCTCTCCTATAAATTTAAATTTATATAAAACTAACATTGCACGCTTCCAGAAACGCTAGAGAGCTGAGCATTGGAATGCTGATAGAAATTATGATAAAACCATGGGAAAAAATTTAAAAAGTCCAATATTTTCATTTACTCTCCTCCCCTATAAATGTAAAGTTATGTAAAAGTAACATTACCCACTTCCAGAAACGCTAGAGAGCTGAGCATTGGAAGACTGATAGGAACTATGATAAAACTATAGGACAAAATTTAAAAACACGATAATTTTAATTTATTTCCGTCTCCTATAAATGTATTTATATAAAACTAACATTGCCCACTTCCAGAAACGCTAGAGAGCTGAGCTTTGGAATGCTAATAGAAATTATGATAAAACCATGGGAAAAAATTTATAAGTCTAATATTTTCATTTACTCTCCTCCCCTATACATGTAAAGTTATGTAAAAGTAACATTGTGCACTTTCGGAAACGCTAGAGAGCTGAGCTTTGGAAGGCTAATAGGAACTACCATAAAACCATGGAAAAAAATTAAAAATCCTGAAAAATTTAAGTAAGGCATTGCAAAAGTTTTGAACAATATTCCGCATATTTTACTACTTTAAAAATTAAGTATTATCCAATTCCTTTAAAAAAGAAGTGAAATCATAACAAAAACATTTCATGTAAAAAAAGGCCAAGTACGCGAAAATGGCATTCCGTAAAAAGAATTGCGATAAAAGTAAAGCCAAGTTCTAAAATACAAATTTCAAAATGAAAGGTTCTTATTAGTTTGGAAATATTTTTCTAAACTTGGCTATTACGGCTGTAAATGACTCTTAGGCATAGTGCTAAATTGAACATAAAGAAGTTTGGCTGTTTAATTTTTTAAAAACAGAGCAATTTTTTTTTCTCAAAAAAATTAGGATCACCATAGCTCACACTACTACAGTATAGTAGTAGTGTGAGCTAATAGGTAACTACATTTAATGTTTTCTATACGGGATATAAAACAAACCCAACCATAACAAATTGTCTTGTCAGAGTTAACCATGTTGAATGGTCTCAAGTTTATAAATGGGACTTAACCCTTCTAAAGAAACTTAGAAATCACCTGTCAAAAGTCAAACAAGTGTTTTTTGTCTTCAAGAAAAAGTTAAATTTGATTATTTATTTATGGAAAATGCCACTTTTATGTAATATGTTTTCGAATATGTAAAACAAAAAATAAAAAAGTTGGGGGGTTGATTTATATACCTACTGCGCAAGTCGAGCGTTTGTCACCCACCTCATAGAGAAGGGTGTAAAAGGCGATTCGCCCGACGTTATTTTCGGCCAATATGAACCAGAGTAACTTTCACCCAGTATGTAATCTGAACGGAATTGAGCGCGCCCGACTACATCCGATGTGTTATCTGAACGTACCCCAGTACGGAGTGGTTGTGCAATGTGGCATAATCAGCTGTTATTGTTACTTGTGGAATTTTGATTTGGTTTTATATTTGTTTTTTGTTTTTTTACGGGAAGAATGCCTAATTATTTTAAATTTTAGTGAAATAAGTTTTTTTTGTACAAAATGAATGTGGCCTGTTTATTAATTTTTTTCCCAGAAAAGGATTTTTAATTTTAAATGATATGATTGGTTAAAGATTTTGCTGCCAGGCTGCTTTGTAAAATTTTGGAGAGGTCTGGTCCCTTTTTTTTGTTATATATATATATATATATATATATATATATATATATATATATATATATATATATATATATATAACATAACCTCAATAATTTTTAAACCTTGTGGGAAATTTTTATATTTTAATTTCCTTTAATAAATAAAATTAAATAAAATCTAAAGAAATATGCTATATTAAATATTCTGCTTGTTGAAAAATTAAGATTACCATAATAAAATCCTTGATTAGATGTATAGAGTGTTATCAAATTAAGAAACATATAATTAATAAGAGAGAAAAATCTTTATTTTTGATTGTCCTATTTATTTTCAAGTAATAGGTTTTACATTTTGTTCCATATTATGTTATCTTGTTTTTTTATCAAATGTTTAACTTTTAAAAATTAAAACATGGAAAGATTTTGTTTTCTTAGATTTCGTACTTTCATTAATGTTGTGATGCAAACAATTTTGTTTACATAAAATTTTGCTTTACTGTATAAATACGGTCCTCTTCCTCTTGGATTATTTTATGTTTCTTAATTCGATAACACCTTGTTCTTCTAATCAAAGGTATTGATATCGTTATCTTAGTTTTTTGTCAAGAAGAATTTTTTTATTAAAAGTGATGTTTTTCGTGACACTAAAAATAAAGCTTTTTCTCTCTTATTAATTAAATGTTTCTTAATTTGATAACATCCTGTACATCTAATCAAAGATTTTAATATAATAATCTTAATTTTTTAACAAGCAGAATTTTTTATAAAGAGGGAGTTCTTTTCGTAAAATCAAAAATAAAGGATTTTTTCCTCTTGTCAACTCCATCCGGGGACACACTGTATATAATTATTGGAATTTTCATCATAAATTTTTTAATTATTTAATTTTGAATAAATGTTCGTATTTTTCCGACTTTTAAAAAGATCTATCATTGTTTATTTCATAATGGGATGTATACCTCTCTCTTGATTGACCGTGGAGCTGGCTAACTGCCGCGTCATACGCTGCCGAGTTCTGATTGGCAGGGAGTTACC
Organism: Aspidapion aeneum; assembly: GCA_963576565.1. NCBI lineage: Eukaryota > Metazoa > Arthropoda > Insecta > Coleoptera > Brentidae > Aspidapion > Aspidapion aeneum. The sequence goes on along the minus strand of OY755038.1, from coordinate 194,841,008 downwards.
AGACAACCGTTTCTTTACGAACCGTAGGCAAGGTCTATGTGAGATCAGCTGATTGGTCTGTCACCTTAACTTATAAAAAAATTGCTGCTATTTGCTGTTACAGGATATTTCCACCAGTGGCGCACCCAGGAATGTGTCTTGGGGGGGGCCCGACAGCTGCAAAACGCGCCCTCAAAAAACTTGCGACCAAAAAAAAAAAAAACAAAAGTCATCATGTGTGGGGGAGGCCGACACGTACAAAGGGCGCCCTCAAAAATCCTTCGACCCAAAAAAAAAAAAGGTCATCATGTCTTTTCGCAACTACGCCACTGCTTGGGGTTGGGGGGGGCCCGAAGCCTCCTGATGTCAAATTTTAAGGTATTTTTCATGTTTTATCATCAAATATGTAGAAAATCTATTAAAAATCTAAGGCTTGGGTGCGCCCATGTTTCCACGGTAGAATAGTAGTAGTAGTGGTGGAGAGCCCATTTTTGGTCTAGCGACCAGGCGCACGGCGCGCCCTTTTTGCACATCCCGATTTACATATACTAAACTGAAGCACGTGTCCCTTAGGATGCAAGTTTTCTTTCTCTAGGAGGACTTAATTTTGCCTGGCACCACTTTGTCGAGGGCGGGGATCTTCATACTGCGTAGCAAGTATACACAGTGGACCCACGCTTTTACACCCCTTTCGAAAAGTGGTCCTGCTACATGTTAGACTTGCATCTATCTAACATCGCTATCGTCCCAGCAGAACTTGGTTATAGACGATAGACTTCTTTCCTTTTCAGCGCAACAGTCGTGGCCGTCGTGAGTTGACTGAAGGAGATTGTTGGATTTATGCTGGCGCCATCCTGGTACCGACTATATAGCACTTACAGCAGGCTCCTGGGTTATTATTGCTGGTTCCTCAGCTGGCTGCGTATTGGCTCCTGGACTACACCTGCTTATATTCGCGGTGTTTAAGGTCAACTTATATTTGCGTGCATCGCATCGCACGCTATTTCGATGACGACTGTTGGACGCTGAAAAGGAAGTGAGCGGCAGGGCAGACTTTTTTTTTATTTTTGCACCTTTGTTCGAGGCGCGAACCTGGTACCTTCTGCATGGGAAGTCCACGACCATAGCACGGCACCACCCTACCGCCTCACGGTAGAATAGGTACTCACTCGCTAGTCTTATGTTGTTGGTTTGGTATACACGTAAAATTATTTTTTTTAAAATTTTTGTCGCTAGTCCAACTGGGGCAACCGGCATATTCGGATTCAGCGTGGTCAAAACCGGAAAAATCGACAATCTTGCCTTGCCTATTATAATGAAGAACCAGTTTTATATCAACACTTATTTTAATTTTTTGGACATCCTGAAGTTTATATTTTAATTCGATGTAGATAATATAATTACCATAAGTGGTGTTTGTAAAAAATCCAAAAAATAATTAATTAAATAAATAATTCTTAGTCGAATTCCCGACGGCATTTCTTTTGTGAGTTTGGCATCAGATCCTGAGTCTTTTAATAATAAACTTGCTGTGTCTCAGCCCCTGTCTGTTTAAACAGTTGATTTATTTTATTGACAACATCTAGATCTTTCTTTATTTCTGTTAGTCCAACAGCTCGTGTAAGTTCTACCTTTTGTGTACCCTGGGCATATGGCGTGAAGTTGAAAAGTTTTAGGGCGTTGCTTTGTTACAGAAAGAAGAAGAGTAAAAAGTATAACGCTTTGCGGGTTTTAAGATAGATAAATGTATGTGGATTAAAGGACAAAAAGCCGGTTACTATTTTGCAACCGCGATTACGAAAATCCCAGTGTAAAATAAGCTTTAAACTAACTGACAAAAGAAAATTGTTACTAAACAAGAACTAAACTAATTAGTGGAAATTGTAAAGGTAACCGGAGTTGGTTGTTTGCAGGGATTGCTTTTCCACCTAGAATTGTGAAAATCTGGAATCTCTTTAGAAACGAACAGAGAATTCCATATAAAGATAAGTATTTTTTTAAATTATTTATACAGGTTATCCCAAATCTAATAGTTCAGAGTTTATAGTCTTTAGTTGATTTGGTGGTAAAGCTGCATTTTACGCCTAATATGGGGATAGTACCTAATATGGGGTTGGCCGATTTCCCGCAAGTACCTACTGATTACATTATCGATTTTATATTGTATTATTTACTAACCACCGACTTGCCAGGAAGTCACCATTCTCTTTTTGGCAAAAAACTTGTTCTTTGTTTTGAAGTTTGAGGTAGAAATTATTTTGAGCGGTAAGGAAAGTTTTTTGGCCGTGCTGCACTTTGGTATTTAGCAAGACTTAAAGATCTAATACCTAATATTTTTATACACAATTTCGCGTACTTTATGAATATAGTTTTGTTTTTTTAAACACTTGACAGTCTTGAAATTTAGTGATTTGTCACCAATCGATCGAGGGTTGTCTTAAACTTTCTTGTTAAATCTTGAATTTTTATAGTTTTTTTAATATATAAAAAAATAACAATATCTTTTTACGTTCTTGAGATATAAAGCTCACTAAAGCGATAATTCAATTGCTGTTGTATTGTAAACAAATCATAACCTATACAATTTTTCTGTAAAGTTAGGCCTGTTTTACTTCTTGCGGCTCACTTCTATTTCCCTCTTTCTCTAATAGAAAAAGATAGAGATATAAATTGTATATTTATCTCCTTTTACTAGAGAAAGAGGGAAATAGAAGTGAACCGTAAGAAGTGAAACTGCAGATCAGGCCTTTATGTGGCAAAAGGTAAAAGCTAAAGTTTGTTAAAAAAAAAATCGCAATCTTGGATTTATGACGTTACCAGGCGGTCTTATTCAAATTTAAGGCAAATACTCAGCGACTTAAAACTGAGTGGTCCCTGTTTAATTAATTTAGGGGTAGTCTTCAACTTCCTTCCGTATTCCGTAAATTTTTTTTAGGTAAAAAAGAGATACGAGTTTATTTAAATGAGAAAAAAGTTGCGCTAGCCCAATCAGATGCCGTATTAAAATTAAAAACATCTACAGGGGTATTTAAAATATTGAGCAAAAACTAAAGATTGTGTTTTTTGAAAAGTTGAAATACCGCCGCCATCTTGTAAACAAGTTTCATAAAATTTGGTAGTTTTGTATAAGCAACTACGGCCAATTGAATGACGTTAACAATGTTTTTCTAGGCCGTCTAGTTTTTTTGAAACCATAGCCAACTTTGTTATTTCTTATGACCGCCATATTGGGTTTATACTTCAATAAATAGAGCATAAAAGAAACTTTTCAACCGTCTATAAGAGGCCTATCTTTAATTTATTAAAAAAATTATTTTTCACTTAGTTGACTATGTTTGTGTTTGTTGTCATACTATGTAACTACCTTTTAAAACTTTCCCATTTATTTGATGATAAAAATTCTACTTTACCTACACGTTTCTTATGAACAGAACTTAATAATAATTATTACTCTGTGGAACAGAAGTATACGTTTTAATATAAAAAATCACTTTTCTCATTCGATCATTTTAAAATCAGTTTTAGTAAACTGACAGTTTCAATTTAGATCTATGGTTTAGATATTTCAACCTTGTATTCTATTTACTTCCCATTTTTAGAAAAAAATGAGAAGGCGGTAGGTCCCCTCGCTGACCCGCTGTATCTCGGGTCATTCAGAAATTTCCCACCCATTTATAACATTTCGAGTGTGGTAAGAGATAGAGGGTCTGTTGCATCATCACTTTCGACAGTCATAAAACCTTACAAAAAATCCAAATGCGCGCAATAGAATACGAAAACTGTTTAAAAAAATTTCTGGTTAGATGGATCGACCAAATAGCTAGTTCAAAGAAACGAATGTTTTGGCGTAGTGATCGATTCAATTCAGTCATGTAATCATATGCAAGAGAGTTAAATTAAGTCAGGTGACTAAAAGAAAGAGTAGGTTTCGTCGTCTTGCGCAGAGGTAGATCACAGGCAAAGCACAACTCTCTAAATTAAAGTTGCAAAGAGAAAAAATAGATTTGTGAAGTTCTTTACGGTCTAGCTGTGTTTCTTAAATATTTTTTTGTAAAATTACATAGGATTATTATTTTTAGTTTTAGTTCTTTAAAATGCATATAAAATTACAGTAATTTCATTTTTATTCATAAACTATAAACCACTACAGACTGTCTAATAAATCAAATATACAAAAAGTTGAAACTAACTAATTTTATAAATAAAGTTTTATGTGAAATTTATATATTTATCAATTTAATTTTTTCATAATATTTGTGAAATTAAAAATATATTTTAAAATAATAGTCCTGACCGTTAAAATTGTAAATAATTATTTCAGATCCTGGGAATCGGTCAAATTCAAATCTCTCTTTTTTGTTTGTGACGTTTTAAAATTGATTAAACCTTAATATTTATAACCCCTATATAGGGGCCGCCCCTAAAGAAAAAAGTGTTTCTATTTTATGATATGTGATGTGGTCAATCGCAACCCTTTGGGGTAAATTTGCTGACATAGGTCAGAGTGTTTAAGTCAAAGCTTTTTTTATTTTAAATTACAGGGAGCCTCGTTAACAGCTTCGATTTTTTTTGTGCAGCCGACCTATGGGTAATTGTTTGAGCTACCAATTTGACTAGACATAGTTGTGCAGGTGCAATAGTTTAAAAGGTATAAGGCATAATCTAAAAGCACATTTTGCCCCCTTGCGCTCAATAATATATATTATTTATTGACAGCCCAAAAATTAGTCCGTGATGGTCGATGAGGATGCCAAGTTTCATTACTGTAGCTTAAACCGGTCGAAAGTGAATAAATATTTTGACACCCTAACCTTACTTTTTGACTGAGACAATTTTGTGTTTCCTTAAAGTTTAGGCAGTGTTGGTGGAATCATAAGTAATCGATTAAAACAGATGCTGTTAAACCTTCATCAAAAAGCTCACGGCGCCGGCGGCCAAAGATAATAATAACACACAGTAAGTATGCACGAAGAGTCTATAAAAGCATAAAAACTGAACAAATGTTGGTTACTCTTAAACAATGTAAACGCAAACAAAGTAAGATTAGCTTCAAAATGGCCGACCTCCAATACCTCCATTGCATTCTATATGAAAGTAGTGCGCAGTGTTCGAAGGTCATTCTCCCCACCCTCTCATATCTCTGGAGGGGCTTACAAATAAAAACATGAAAAAACAAATAATCGAAGATTAACATCAAACCACCCGCAAATAATAAAGTTAGCAAGGCCGGCTGCCGGAAAGAGCGCACATAAGCTTTTCCGATAACCAATTAAAAAATGCAAAGCGGCACTTTGTATTCCCCAGCACGTTTTATCCGAACGCCAAAAAGTCATTTTGCCTTTTTGATGATACAACTACTTTTTACATTGGAAAGTAATAAGGGAAATTTATCATCAGACATTTTTTGGTACATTATATTTTATTACTTAATACAAGGGATGTCTTTTAAGTTTTGCATATATAGCTGGAATTAAACACTAAATAATCACGTCGTCCGTAGGGTAGTGGTAGAAACATTTGCTTCTCACACCGACGATCCGGGTTCGATTCCTGGCTAGGTACTTGGTTGTCTGTGATTGTTTAAAATGCTTTAACCTTGCTCGAACTTGGCGAAACTGGGCGATTGATCCTGGTTGGATGGAAAGTCCCAGTATAAACAAACAAAAAAAAACAAAATCACTTTATTGTTTTACGAAGTATCCTCCAAGAAAATGAACTTTCGCATGCGCTCAAACTAAGGTCACTCATCGTCAAGCAAGCTTTACTTGACGATGAGTGACCTTAGCTCAAACCAGTTGTCCACTGGTTTGTTGGTACGTCAAAATTGCATTTTTGAAGGCTTCACGCCTTCTTGTTCTGGCGACTGAAATCTTTGACTAGGCAGTCCATTCTTGATTTTCGGAAAAATATAGAAATCGTTGGGACTATAAGGTCGGGACTGTCCGGTGGGATGGTCCAACAATTCGACGTTTTTTCTCAAATACCAAATTGCAAATAAAGCAAGGACCTAAAACTATAAACAACAAATGAAATTAAAGAAGGAAAAATAAGAAAAAAGTTGTTTCTGCTTCGGCCGGGACTCGAATCCGGGATCTCTTGCTCTGTACGCAAACATTCTAAACATTGAACTACCGAAGCCATACATACATTTTCGGAAAACTTTCATCTATGCAGGCTGCGGTGTCTCAATACAAGAACGAGAGACTCTCAGGGTATTAACTCGACCAAGTCATGAAACTGATTTCTATAATTCTTAAACGTTTTATTGGGTTAAAAATTCAATGCTTCTTTATGCTTTGTGCGAACTTGTATTGTCTTGATAGAGGATGGTTCGTCATTCGGGGTTCGTTTTTCGAAGCACAGCGCTGACTCTCGGCAAACAATTGGTGGTGTACCAATCGACAGTAACAGTCCTTTGATCTTCTAGAGGAATTGTTGCTACAGGACCTTCTTTTAAAACAAATGTCGCGATCATCTTCTTGGATACACTTCGAGAACGGATGACTTTTGTTGGCTTTTCTTCATCTTGAAACACCCAGACGACTAACGTTTATTTTCTGGTTCATATGAGTAAATCCAAAATTCATCCTCGCTGACAATGCTGTTCACGTTTTACGAGTTTCCTGCCTCAAAGCGGTCTAGAGTTTTGTGACACCAATTGACCCCAGCTTCTTTCTGTTCTTCGGTTAACAAATGCGGTATCTAGCGGGAAACTAATTTTCTTATCTCTAATTATTCATGTAATATTTTTTGAAATGAGGTCTTTGAAATCCACAATAAAGCCTCAATCTTCCGTGCTGAGCATGCGCACACCATCGATGTTTTCCTGGGTGCCGTTTTTGTGCATCTGGTCTTGAATCGTTGCTAAGGCTAATCCGTCCACGGTTGAATTTTTCATATCAACGAGAAGCTGTAGACTGATACGGTTACCGAAAACAGAAATCAACTAGACAAGACATTCTTTTTGAGATAATTTTCTTCGAAAGTTGTAAAAAATTATAGCCCAAAAATGTTCTCGGTTAGTTCCATTTTTCGACTGTTTTTTAACTTAAAAAATTCACTGTAGCTATAAAACTATATGTATCGCACTGGCGTTTTGAATTTAGCTTAGGTAAAGGATGAGGTTAAGTTTTATAGTAATGACATTCGATCAGTGTCGCCCTCTCTATGTTCCTACATGCAGAATAAAAAAGACAGCTTTTGTATTATATATACTTAGTTTGGTATTAGTGCCGCCCACTAAGCACAAAATCGTATAAAACGTTAAATAAATGTTAAAAAAAATGTTTTTTTCTAGCACAAATTTGTGTTAAAATTAAATCAACTTTTGACATTAAAAAAACAGGTTGAAAATCCGAACGAAAATTTCATGTAAAAGCATTATTATTACCAAAAATATATTTCTTAATAACGTTAAGAAACCAATATTTAAAAAACCATAATTTTATTAACATTAAAAATAATACCATCCATTTTTCCTAGATCTCATATCTAACGTTAAATTTAAGATATATGAAGCTAATAAAAGTTTTGTTTTTTAAATATTAAAAAAAAAAAATGCTATAGAGGGCGCTGCCGCATAGTTCCACTACCAGAACGGGCCATCGCCATTTTTAGTTGCTTTTCGCTGCGACTTCATACGAGTCGGTAGCAAATATGCTTTGTGCAATTTTGGTTAAAATATTTACCTTTTGTATAAACAAACATGGCAAATTAATAGCACAATTATTAATAATGTTAGTGAATACATATTTGGATACGAATATACACCAGTTGTGTGGAAAAGATGGTATAGTTAAAGAATAACAAATATGTATGCAATGATTTAAATGAAGCATCACAAAATTAGGTAAGAAAAGTAAACAAAAGTAAAAAAATTGTTTTGTATGGAATATCGCATACCGCAGGAAATGCCACAATTCACCGCGAATGATTAGCCGCCGGACCTTAAGCCGCGTATTCATTTAAGGCAGAATTCGCAAGCCTCGCAGCGGGACCAAACAAATGCCTCGGCATGGGACCCCATCCGATCAGAGTGCGAATTTCAAACGAGCATTCAGTTGAATATTGTTTGCTTGCATTCACTTAAGCATTAATGAGAACTAGAGCGAGGCACTTACTACAAAATTATTGTTTACATATAATTTTAAATTTTATTTTCAGAAGCTACGAATCCGAATTTCCTTTACTGAGTGTCGAGTTCACGAAAACCTCAACGGACTCTTGCTGCTCTGCTTTTCCAAAATAGAAGAATTTTATTTACATTATTTAAGTTTCCTTATCTTTAGAGATATTTGGAAAAAATATCTTTTTTCATTGTTAAAAAACATTTATTTTTCAATGTTAGAAAAACATTTATTTTCACTGTTAAAAATCCATATTTTTTTAACGTTTAAAAAACACTTTAAAAAAACGTTATAAAAACATAAGATTATTTTTCTAACATCAGAAAACGGGTTATTAAGCTTCTTTTTTACTATGAATATGACGTTAGAACTAACATCCAACCTAACGTTATGTTTTTAAATTAAACATTATTTTGACAATATTTAAATCTTTTTGTGTTTAGTGGGCGTAGTAAAAAAATACCTTCTCCAAGCATTGATGCGCGGGCTAGGAAGGTAAAAATATCTAATGACGCCACTTGAGGTCATACGTACATACATATAAATACATACTTTGACCCTTTTCGCAAGAGAATATCATATTTTGCAAACGCAGACCTTTTTACTGACAATATACTTAGCAATTTATTTCAATTTAAAATTTTTACGCTTCAGCAAAATGTCCATACTTTACTTTAAAAAATAGATTTATAAAAATTTTAGAACCCATAAAAAGCATAAAAATGTATAAATAATTTATTATAAGTTTTACTGTTTTTGAAACTATTTACTACATTTTTAACAACTAGTTTTGTAGGTTAGGTTAGATACCCCAAAAAAAAAATTGAGGAAGGAAATTTAAACTACCTTAGATTGAATAGTTTTTGATCAATAAATTTTAAGTCGCCAGGTGTTTGCAGAATTATACAAATTTAAAAAATATTTTTTTTTACACATAGCAGAATAATGATTAAACAAAAAATTATTTAAAAAAAAACTAAACTAAACAAAATGACCTAATGCGTTTGTCATTTATACAGATAGTTTTGTATCAAACCTACTCGGAATTGAAAGAGAAATAAAAATGGATGGAAGTTGGTCATAAAAAAATTATATGGTTTTCATCCTTTTTAAAGAAATTTTTTTTGATTGTCTTACAGTATCCCACTTTTTTAATGTCATCTAAACAATTGACTAAAAAGCCCGAAATTATAGCAGGTTTGAAAAACTGCTAGAAAAAATCGTTTAATAAATCATGATGTTTATTTCATGCGATGTTTCCAAAAAACTAACTATTTCTTTGTATTCTACAAATAGCCCAGTCATATTAGGTGAAAAAACCATGAAACTTGGAAATAAAGGTGCAAGCTGAATTTTTGTATAATTATTTCTTAACATCTGGGACACATCCCCACATATTCTCCGCCAAAATCCCCCTAGAGCTTCGCCAGATATAAGGCCCAAATATCCTAAAAATCAGTTTTCTGTGATTTTTTCGAAAACTAATAACTTTTTTAAAAAAAGTGAGGAAAGAAAAACTGCGTAAAATCATGTAAAATTAAGAAAAAATCTAACCTAACATTTTGAAAAATTTATTTCAAAAAAACTTTGTCTTTTAATTTAATTTTTTCCCACCCTGTTGTTGTTGTTGTGTTGTTGTTTTAAAATGTTAATGCTTTATAATATTATGCTTAATCTCCCTTTGTACAAAACACTATGTACTTATTTAGTTTTTGTTTCTTTAATGTTTAACAACTTTAAGTAAGCGTTAGGCCAATGGTCAATAGTACTCGGGCCGCAAAAGTATTTTTATACAATTAAGCACTGTACGAGGAAAAAATCGTATATAAAACAGTTCTGGGTAGAAACAGCTTTAAAACATGCGCAAAACTCCACATTTTTATTATATTTGAAATTCCAGCCAAATTGCTATTGATCGAAAAAATATTGTTTAAATAAACTTTAATGGGATAAAGGGGCTTAACCAAAACAAATATTACCTAAGGGTAGTTTTTTAAGGGTTTGAAATTATAAACATAGGTACATCAAGTTTTACCGAATATTCGTTGTATCATGATTTTTCTTCAAATATAATATGTATACTAACAGCTTTAGTTTCTAAGATATCTACAAAAATATAATTTATCCATACACATATAGCGTGATTTTTGATTGCCTTTGCAAAAAATTATGAAATAAAAATCTGAAAATTGCTGTTTATAATTTGCAACCCTTAATAAACGACACTTATGTTCCATTTATTTTGTCTAAACCCCTATGAAAAATCATGTCACATTTAGGTTTAGGTTTAGGTTTTCTAAAATTTTATAAAAATACTTTAATATCTGTTAAGCTGGAATTTCAAATAAAATAAAAGTGTGCGCATTTTTCTAGTACAGTTCCTAATTGTTTAAAAATTAAATTTTCAAAATCCCATTGGTGGTCCGGCTGGTATTAACTATTTTCCTAAACTTTATTTAAAGTTGTTTAACATTAAGAAAACAAAAACAAAATTTTTGTAAATAGGGTACAAGCGGGTATCAAGCTTAATATTATAAAGTAATAACATTTTAAAATAAGTTACCTACAGAGTTGGAAAAAATTAAATAAAAAAAATATTTTTTTAAAATATATTTTTTTAGATCTTAGGTTAGGTTTTGTTCTTAATTTTATGGTATAGACCGAATGATTTTGCGTATTTATACATTTACAGAATGGGAAGAAAAATAAATAAAAAAAAATATTTTTTTAAATGTTAGGTTTGGTCTTTCCTTAATTTTATAGTATAGATCGAATGATTTTGCGTATTTATTCTTTCTTGACTTTTAAAAAAAAAAGTTCTTAGTTTTCGAGAAAATTGGAAAAAACTGATTTTTAAAACATTTGCGGCCTTATATCTAGCAAAGCTTAAGGAGGGTTTTGGCGGAGAATAGGTGGGTATGTGGCCCAGATGCTAAGAAATAATAATAATAATCTATTTTTTTCCAGGTGAATTCCTAAAATGACTGAACTAAAATATAGGAAAAATCAGACTCAAACTTACTATTTTTGAAACCGTAGGGAATAAGGTCACCTTAATAGGGGATACTGTCCTAAAATGACGTACCCAAACTGTTTTAAACAATAAGTCCAAGAAAAAAATTTAAAAAGTTCACATAATTACAGCATCAATTGTAATGGAAAGTTTTATATTACATAGCAGATTTTATTCTTATACTTATTTAGGAAAAGACTCTGTTTCACAAAAAAAGGTCACTTTTCAGCAAATACAAAAAAGGTTAGATAAAATGAGATACTATTTTTATTTTAAAAAGATCTTAACCCAGATAAAGCCAACAAAATTTTATTTTTAAAATTTGATAATTTTTTTTTGTCAAAAAAAAGAATCCTACTACTTTAGTTTACTTTACGAAAACACGCAAACATAAATTTTAGTTTCAGATTTTTTAAAAAACTGCATCTCCTAAAACTGGCGCCATCCCACAAATATACACAAAAATACCGAAACTAACTTCGAAAACCTGACTGTTCTTTTAAAAGGACAGTGGCCATATTGTGTTAATAACATGCTATGACATATCGCACCCTCATAACAAAAATGACATAACTCGAAATTAAAAAAAAATAATTTTTGTGACAAAACGACAAAATTTGCCGCCCTGCATGCCCACCTAGTTATATTGCCTACATAAATTTGATGTTCGAATTAAAAAATGTATATAATATAACTTAAAATAAGTATTAGCTATACCGAAAATATTTGAGTTTTCTTTTGTTTACCTTAAATAAAATTTTTTGAGTTGTGTCAGTTTCGTGCTGGGGGTGCGATATGTCACATACCTATTTTTATAATAGATGCATAATTTTTTTCAAAAAATAGTGAAACTAAAAACCTATGCTTTATTAAAAAATTATCCACTAGAACTATAATATATTATCTGTAGAACGAGCCTCTCAAATATTTCCACAAAAAAATGTATGTGTTTTTCTTTAAATTCTTCACAATTAAATTATAGATCTCTGAAAAATTAGAAGAAATAGAAGTGCAAAAACTCGCATATCAGCCTTCATTAAGCAGATTGGTCCTTTGCATTAATTTAGTGATGCGTTTAAAAATTAAATGTATGTCATTTTAGGACAGTCTCCCCTAGTGCCAACCTTGACCTATGTCCGTTCTCATTCCATTTTCTGTCTGTCCATACTCGAATACAAAGTTTTTCCGATGCAAGATCTGCTTTATTAACCCTGTATGTACTTGAAATATACTTGAAAATGGTTGGGGATACTTACTAACCGAAACGTCGTGTTTAAAATTAATGAGAAAAAGTCCTAAATTTTGTTTTTACTCAAACCCGGTATATTATTAAGGCCGCTTGACATCGATCAATTTCTCTGGGGCTATTTTCATTACTGCAAGGATAGCAATGGTTGGGAATTCTGGTGACAAATCTAGTTACTTTTGTTTTTCCAACCGACGAAATGTCAATGACTTATTTGGTGTTCAAATAAATCAGATTATTTACGCGACACACAAGTTTCCCGTTTTCTCTATAGAATTCCTTTAAAAAACCTATCTAAAACGGACAAAATATCCTGTAAATAGTGGGTACGTATGTACCTATATTTTTAACTTTTGATAAAATTCACCTTTTCCTGTTACCATTAAAATAGACTTGCACCATGTCAATTGACCGGCAAGTATCATTTTTTGCAATCTTTTGACTTTGCAGAAATTCATTGCAGATTGTGTAGCTCCATGTCAAACGTCCTTTATAGGTAACAATTAACATAAACACACACACACCTTTAGAGTAATAGCTATTTCTAATTCAGTTCCTCAGTTTTTGTAAACAAATTTTTTTCGAATTTCATAAAATAAAACTTGTAATTAAGTTGTTGAAGTTCCGTAAAGTTTAGCTAGAGCACTCTTATCATCGCCGGCGGCGGCGGCATATAATAAAAAGAGGGGTGAGATTAATGTAAAGTAATTACTTATATTAAAATAAGAAATTAATAATTATTTTAAGACACTATTACTTTGTCTATTTAGAACGTTTTTCTACGTTGTCCGACGCCTATTTTCCACCTCCTTCGATCCCGACAATCATCTTCCGTCAGGTTTTTTGACTCATTGATCTTTGGATTGACTGTTGCCATTCTAGTTTAGGACGCCCTTTTTTCTGCGATTGGTTGCTATTCTAGGACCTGCTTTGGTAATCTTTCGTCGTTCATCCGTTGTACATGGCCGTACCATATCAGTTGCCTTTTAGTGATGTCATACGTTATGCTTCCCTGGATTCCCATTCTTTCTTTTATAATCTTATTTCTTATATGACCTGTTCTAGATATTCTCATTGATCTTTCCATTGCATCCATTTCGACACTTTTCATTTTTCTTTTGTATTTTTCTGTTACGCGACAAGTCAAAATTCAAAATTTAGCACACATGTTTACTAGAATTAAAAATAATGTTTTATATGTCGAGGTGGAGGCACAAGCATTGGATCCCACTAGATTCGCCACTGTGCCCAAAACCACTTCGTCATATTATAAAACATGGTGCTCATTAGGGTGAAAATAAAAGATAAAATTGCAACTTTTCCAGGCTTTTCACAGCCTTCTCCACGAAAAGTGGGTTGTGAAGTTTAATTTCATTATTTATGACAAAATGTTTTTTTTATGGTAAGTAGGTTATTTTATTTAAAGTGCATTGTTATTAAAACTTCTGTCTCGAAGTTTATGCATCCTGCATTTTAGGGACAAAACTGTCACTTTTTATCCCGGTATAAAAAGTTACGGATAAGGGATAGAAAGTAAAAAATCAGGTTAAAAAGTGACATATTTGAGCTAAAAAGTAAAAACCTTAACAATAAAAACTCAAAAAAAAAATAGAAAAAATTGGAAAAAAGTAAAAAATCACCAACCGTAGGATATAAGCGTCGTGGTAACATTGTATTTTTAACCCTCGATGAATTGTAGCTCTTTGGTCGGGCTTCATAATAAAAAAATTACACTTTTATACCTTGGTAAAGAAACACCAACCTCTTCGCAATTTATGCAAAAAGTGTACTTTTTATCTCCAAAATTGAAAACAGTGATAATAAATTAAGGAAAAAAAACTTTTTGAAAACAAGTTTTTATAAAATGGACTAAAAAGCATAAAATAATTTTTTGAGTGTTCTGATATCATAATAATAAAAGCAAGGGGCAAGGAAATTTATCCGTTTTCGTTTTAGCCTTGTTAACTCGAAGTTTAGTGAAACTCCAAATTCATTAAATTATAGCAGAGAAATGTAAGGGTAGACAATTTAACCCAACCCACCCCAACCCTACTCAAACTACCCTTAAATTTTTCTGATATGGATGGACATTATTACGCCTGCTTCATATTAGGCAGCTCATCCGCGACCGGCAGTATGTCGATTTATTTTGTCACATTGAAAAAGAATAGTCGGCCCATCATCGGTTGTGGACGATCCACCAAATGCGCATGGAAAGGCATTTACCTAATATTAAATACGCCCATCGCTTTTATTATTATGACATCAGAACACTCAAAAAATTATTTTATGCTTTTTAGTCCATTTTATAAAAGCTTGTTTTCAAAAAGTTTTTTTTCTAAATTTATGTTTTAATTTTTAGATTTGTCTATGCATTTCAGCTAGCGCATCAATATTGCAGGGAGTCTGTCCTGTCAATTCCTAAAACTGTTCGTTATTATTATGATAATTATACGCAAGGATTAATTAATTTTGGTCGAGATCGAACAAACTAAAGCCTTACCTCTTCTACGCCCCCCCCCTTTTTTTAGCGGGAGAGCATGTGAATTTTGAAATCAATCAATACCTACGTGGAAGTAATTTGAAAGTAATCAGAAAAACTCGTCATTAAATCGTCAATTTTGAATCCGCCATATTGAATTTTTGTAATCTGAACCCCCCCCCCTTCTCCACTGTATAAAAGTTACCGTATCAATGTTTTACCTAGCTGAAAAATACAGTTCTGCTTCCAGATATTTGTTTAATTACTTAGTAATTTTTTTTTAGTGTCACAAATTGGCACAGCGTTATTGCTCTATTTAAAGTGTTACAAAATTCGTAATCCTCATCCTCAAAAACCCCCAGATACCAATTTTGGTGGAAATCCGACAAACTAAAATTTTACCCCCTCTCCGCCCTCCAGGTTAGGGGTGAGGTAGGCAGTCAATGATACCACATCATTGGATGGTCATCGGAACAATAACGGTATGCGAAATTTGAAGTCAATCGGACACATGGAAGTCAGTTGAAAGTAATCAGAAAAACTTGACATTAAATCTTCCATTTTGAATCCGCCATAATGAATTTTTATAATCTGATCAAAAATTCGTAATCCCCATCCTCAAAAACCCCCAGATACCAATTTTGGTGGAAATCCAACAAACTAAAATTTTAACCCCTCTCCGCTCTCCAGGTTAGGGGTGAGGTAGGCAGTCAATGATACCACATTATTGGATTGTCATCGGAACTATAACGGTATGCAAAATTTGAAGTCAATCGAATACGTGGAAGTCAGTTGAAAGTAATCAGAAAAACTTAACATTAAATCGTCCATTTTGAATCCGCCATATTTTGTAATCTGATCAAAAATTCGTAATTCTCATCCTCAAAAACCCCCAAATACCAATTTTGGTTGAAATCGGACAAACTAAAGTTTTACCTCCTCTCCACCCCCCATGTTTGGGGTGAGGTAGGTACCCGATGAAACCAGATTATTGAATTGTCACCGGAACTAAGACGCTATGCGAAATTTGAAGTCAATCGTATGTTTGGAAATTCTTCAAAAATGAGTTGCAAGATTTGATTACATACATACATACATACAGGTGAAGTTAAATAAAAGCTTGTAAAAAGTAAGACAGAGGCGAAAAGTGACGGATCAGGGACAAAAACTGGCACATCAAATAAATAAATAAGCTGCTTATGAGCTGCTCAATTTTTCAAAAAAGAACATTTTAAACGTAAATTTTAGTGTTAGTGGAGTCAAAATCAAATAGGTTTTCGTGATAAGCGGGTAAAAATTTTTTGATTCTCTCGTATTTTTCTGTATGTAGCTCGAAAGTTTATACTCATGGTGGTTCAAGATGTACACCTAACGCATTGACATTGACTTCGTTGCCCAGGGGTTTCTGAATTTTTCAAGAGTGTCTTCAACTCAGATACTATACCACTTTCCGGGAATCACACGTCCAATATTCCAAGCTATTCCTACAGTGGCGGCTGATGACGTTATAAATTGGGAGGGCAGAAATTTATATTGCATGCAACAGGAGATAAAAACTTACCTAAACAATTTTATTTTAGCATTTTATAAACAAGCAGCTACTTGGTATAGTTTTTAGTTAATTTGTTTATAGATAAAGTCTATTCGCCCTTCTTTTTACATGCGCAAAGTGCTCGGCTTAGCACCAAAAATCCCACAGAATTTTAAACAGTCCTACTAACTATATGTCTATTTTTTGCCACATTTTCATTATGTTCGGTAATGTTTTGCCTATAGGCACTATTCAATTGGCACCTAATATCAGTCTTGCCTAACATAGAAAATTCTATGTGGTTATTTAAATAAGTAACACGAACTTTGTCTCTTTAACTTTTTACTAAAGTGCTTGATATCATTTGCAAAGATTCCCTTTGCAACCCACGCAGGATCACTTCGTGGATTGTTCATAATAACACAAATAAAGCAAAAAAAACATTTTTTTTTTCACAACCGCAAAACCAGTTTTCAGCATCGTATAATTTTTGATTACTTGCACTAAAACTTTGGTTAATTTTTAGGATTTTTAGGTCCGGTCAATGTGGCCCGAAAAATTTTATTTGTAATCGAAGTTCATATGTCAACGTATTTGAATTTGCACAGTTAATTATATAACAAACGTGAAATTTAGTACCCGTGAATTTAACAAATCAATGAAGTTTCGTGGTTAATCGGGTAAAAAGAGTTTTTGATTTTATCATATTTTTCCGTGAGTAGCTTGAAAGTTTAACCTCACGGGAGTCCAAGATCTAATGCACACCTAATAAGTGTTGACCGTTAACTGTTTCGTCCTAGGGACTCCTCAGAACACTGCTTGGTCAAGGTGACACTCTGGCGAAGTTAATTTGACGGATTTGTCTCTAATCCTATGTAAATAGTTAGAAACCAGAACAAGAGCAGGCGAAAATAAACTGCTATACATATTGATCAATGAAAAGATCGATTACAAATACAAAGAAACAAACTAATCCGTGACCTATGACAGCTCTTCTGCCTTTCAGGCCAGATCAACGCTTATTGCGGTTTTACCCGTCATCAGCCACGTGAGCGTTAGTCAGCGGAATTTTTAAACCAAATTATACTAACAAACGCGAAATTTAGTACCCGTGAATTTAAAAAATCAAACAAGTTTTGTTGCTAATCGGGTAAAAAGGAGTTTTTGTTTCTCTCCTATTTTTCAGTGGAGAGCTTGAAGGCTTAACCTCACGAGGTTCCAACAAAAACTCCTTTTTACCTGATTAGCCACGAAATTTGTTTGATTTGTTAATTATATAATCAACGGTATTTATTTCCATTTTGAAAACAATCAAAAATAAACAATGGACACGCGCACGGCAACTAAAACAAACATTCCTCCCGCCTCCGCGCGAGAACAGCCACCCATACACCGCTGAAAAACGGGTGAAATTAAAATCTTGTCCCGCGCGGTGCTGTCGGCTTGTAATTATTTACGCTAAAAAAGTTTACCCAATTAATCGCCTTTTGTTAACCATAGACTAAAAAAAGAACTAGACATGTCGTACGAGAAAATTTAACTTTTTTAAATAAATCAATTAAAAATACTTTTTGTTGTCTAGTTTTGGAATTGCCCTCCCTGTAGCAGCCGCCACTGTATTCCTGTATTAACGTAAAGGGTTTTACACAGGCTGAAGTTGTGGAGGCCTTGAGAAGGTTAAAACCCAAATTAGCGGCAGGGCCCGATCTTATTCAAAGCTTTGTTAACCGAGGTAAACCCTTTATTTTCGCAATACCTCTTAAGGTCTAAAATAAATGCCTCAAAGAATATAAAATCCCATTAGATGGAAGGTTAGCAAAGTGTGACCTATTTCTAAATCCGTTAAATAAATCAAACATTTAAAACTACAGACCCAATTATTATAATAAATAACTTTTTAAAGCATTTGCATTACTCTTACATGGTAAAAAAATTTGTCTACAATGAAAACACGTTCTTTTCTTGAATACATTGTTTTACCTTAAAACAATTTGTTTTGAATTAAAATATTTCTTTTTAGTTCAACGCAGCGTTTAGTCTTGAAATGAGACTTTATTTATCTTCTTTAATTGTTTTGTTTCAGTATACTCCGTTTTGTTACAAAGCAAATTGTCTTCATATAAGTAATATTTTGCTTCCCGAGAAAACGGTGCCTTAGTTTAAATCAGTTCCAATTTATAATAAAACAATTTCTGTTTCACATTAAAATAAAGAGGCAAGACATCTTTTGTGCTATATTAAGAAAATATTCTCTTGGTGAATAGGAAAGCACAATTTATTTCACTTCAAAGCAATTTGCTTTAATCTAAGACAATTTTTTTACCGTGTATAAAAATCCATATTTGCGTCTATACAACATACCTTATCACCCACACAGCATTGCTCCATTCAAGGAAGTTCCACAATCACCAATCTCTTGTCAATAACACAGACGATCTCCCAGACTATTGATGCAGGCAATACATATACAGCGTGTTCCTAAATTAATGGTACATCCAAAAGAAGGCGAAAAGGACCGAAAAACTTCGTTTTCGAGAGATAACTTAACTGCTACATATCGATCGATGAAAAATCGATTGGAAGAGAGAACCACAGATTCACGCTGATTACGTATTTTCCGTCTTTAAGACGTCGGCGTCGCGTCAGTCAGCAGAATTTTAAGCCAACTATAATCAAATTCACGTGTACTAAAATTCTGCCGTGCATACGCTAAAAATGCTAAAATGCGGTGTCCAACATTTGGACAAATTTGATTTTTTGGTGCCGTCTTAATCACAACATTATTCTACATCAATTTTTATAAGCAAATATTGATAAGCTTTTATGCTTTTGAAGAAATAAAAAACTTACTGGTATCAAGGAGTTTCATTTGTTTAGTATTTTCCGGGATTTTTAATCAAAATTACGAAAATTTTAAGTTAAGTTAGTTAACGGAATTCTAGTTTAAGGACGCCCGAATTAACGTTTGCATGTAGCAAACAAAAATCAAATACAGTAAAATGCTAATTCTACAGGGAACTCGTTTGATTATTCAGTCTAATGTAAATCAACAATCAAATCCAAAAGTCTTAAAAATTAACCTACTTTCAAAAAATTCACTGGTTATTATTACAATGAACATTTGATTTTACTTAAAATATTTTTCCCTATTTAATCGCAAATCTAGGGCAACCGGTCAAAATCGATGCACATAATTAAATTTAAATTAATCTTTGCAAACTGTTTTTCATCACATGGCATCTGGAAATATTAACACTACGTACTTCTTAAATGACATCTAAACCGCCAGTAATTATTTTATTTTACAGCCACTCAACAGGACCAAACCCAATTACAGAGTGGGAAAAATACAGTTAAAGTTGTGTTTATAAAGGAAGGAAATAATAAGTTAGTAGTGATTTAGGACAGCCGTAATTTTTTTTAAATAAGCGATACTGCAATTAAATATATCATATCGATCATTGTAAAAATTACAAGTGTTGCAGGTTCTTGTTAAAGGGGCATTTTTTCAAATGTTGGTTCGTTCGTTTGGTAGATAAAAGGGCACTGTCGATCGAGCCGAAGTTCTGAGTACTAAAAAGTTTAATTGTTTAATCGTTCCGGCGCGGCGAGTCGATTTGGTTGTTAATAATTTTATAACTGTAGCTCTGCCAAACTGCTTATGAAAGGAGCAAGAAAAATATTACGAAACAATAGATATAAAATGAAAAAGAAGGAGAATAACACTGTAAACGTGAAAATTCAAATTAACACAGCAGGAACAAAGTTAAGTTGAGCTAAAATTTTAAAAAATAATCATTCGTCAATAGCATATTCAGGGTAGCCCAAAATTCTTGGTCTCCGCCCCTTTATATCTCCAATACCTTCATATAATCATGAGCGCTCCTGGGGAGGGGATGCGGGGCTCGCCTCCCCAAAGCTACGAGTTTTTAGATATTTTCCACATATTTTATTTTATAAATACAGAAATAGAATAACATAAAATACGGCATTGAGTTCTCGAGCACCCCTAAGACATATTCCTGGGTGCGCCACTGATATAATATATATCCATATTAAAACAACACTTTACAAACTTCAATTAGAACCAAAATTGCAAATTTTAAATCCATCTTTTTTTCTGATGAGACCTAGATCGGGGAAACATAAATTTTCTTTTTTTATAGAAACACATATTGAGTCGCACCAAATATATATGAAATATCTTTGGTCACACCTGATTTTAAAGGTCCTTAAATATTAATAATAACCTTTATTGACGTTTGCTAATGTTGCTATGTTAAGTCAATGGTGTAAACTGATTTTCAAAACTAGTAGCATTAATAATCAGGTTGTTATAGTGGTAAAATCGGCTCTGTAACGAAATAGCGCGTATCAATTTAGCGCGTAGCGCGTATTAAAATAGCGCGTATCAAAACGTCGATTTTCAAGACAGAGCGTATCAAAATAGCGCATGTTCATAATACCACGTGTTCCAAATAGCGCGTGTCTATTATAGCACATATCAAAATAGCGCCTGTAAAAATAGCGCGTACCAAAATACCGCATGTTCAAAAGATCGCGTATCTATATAGCACATGTTCAAAATAGCGCATATTAAAATGGAGCGTATCAAAAGAGCGCGTGTTTATTATTAAGATATTTTGAACACGCGCTATTTTGATACGCGCCATTTTGAACACGTGCCATTTTTTTGTCTACGAAAATTACTCATCAATTAAAAAATAAATCGGTGTTCTGTGGCCTAATGATAAATAGTGCTGATCTTTTATTGCGAATATTTTTGGCTAAACGCCTGAATAAGAACCTTTTCTGGTACGGATATTAGGTATATTGGCGTACGTGAAAAACGCAATAAATTATATCGTGGTTTATATAATTATTTGTTTTCAAATTTAGTTTGCAAATATGTTCATTCACAGAGATTCTATTTAAAACGCACGAATAGTAAAAAATAGTATATAATTCTTAACAAGTGCGCAAAGTCTCAACTTTTCGCACGCGATTGTAGTTGGCCAGCAATCAAGTGCGGAAAAGAAACTTTCCAAAAGAATTAGGAACGCTATTTTATCTTCGAGCGTGCGGAAAATATAAAAAACAAAAAATGGATCCATGATGGATCTGATACTTTCCTAGGCCGTTAGCACAATGCAAGTGAACTCCATGGTATATCAGCCTTGAAAAGAGTTTTTGTAAATATCTGAGAAACGTAAGCCCCTAAGAAGTTTTTAGTAATAACATAAATTATTGAAAAACCGCGTTCTTCTATATAACCGAACCGAACCGCATAATTATGCAATGCTCCGTTAAGAAGTTAGCATATTTTTTATATTACCTAAAAATTTTATGGAAATCGGTGTAGCGGCTTCAGAACTATCGTGTTACGGACAGACATACATACACACACATAGATAGACGTCACAAGGATATAAACAAAATACAAAAATAACAAATTTTAGGCGTTATCTCAAAATTTATATTTTCGCAAAAACAATACCTTCTTGGGCTAGAAAGATAAAAATTATTAAAAAACGTTTACTAAATGGTTAGGTTTGGTAAAACATGTCAAATTAGATAAATTTGAAATGTATACAAATATTGAAGCTATTGACGCGTTGCTAAGTGGTGCGCGTGCAGTACAGTAACATTACCACACGGCGTGCCATCAAGTAATTAATTCACCGCACGCGAGTTGGTAAAAGAACTTTTTTACACCCACTCCACTGTGGAAATATTGCACTTCCAAAACTAAAACACGTGCGGAAAAGTGACACTTTCCACTCGTTTGTTGAAAATAATATATTTCCTAACAAGTGCGGAAAGTCTCACTTTTCTGCACCCTATTGCGGTTGGTTCGGTTCTAAAAAAAACGAATTTTCCGCACGCTTGTAGAGTAAGAAAAATAAATACTCCTCGAACGTTATTTTATTGGGTCATTTGGAAATTTTATGGTCCATTTCACGGATATACGGGCCAAACAACAAATTAAAATTGAATCGGTCACTAAAATCTGGTTTTTAAATCTCCCAAAAATATGCAAAACACAATCAAATCAAAACTCTCGGGCCCATATCGATATGAAGATAAAAGATAATTAAAACATCGAAATATTTAAGAAAATAATATTTTGGTTAACTATACAGGGTGTTTTTTTTTAAAGGTAACAGGCTTTCTTGAGGTATACATATGCCGCACATTTTTCGAAAAACCCTCGAATATGTCGATTATGTTTGCGAGGGAGACACTCTTTGCTTATCTAGAAATTTTCGTGGCACGTACCTCCTTCGAGAGGTAACCTTAACCTTTAGATTTTAAATAGGGAAAGCACGGATCACCTAACAAAAGGTGATCCGTGAGGAAAGTGGGTCTAGCGATACCTTGTTTTAAATATAATATATAAATCAATAAGTATAATCTTCAAGTCGATACCCATGTTAAATTTGAAAATTTGAAGGTAAAGAAACTCAAAAACCAATTAATATATTTTGGAAATTTTTACAGAGTTATAAAAACATTTACCAGACCTTCAAAACAAGTTTAACCCCTTAAAGGGAGACCGTGCTACAAAAATTTTAAATAGGCCAAAAAGTGTCTCTCTCGCAAACAACATCGATGTGTCCGAGGATTTTTCCAAAAACGTACGACAAACACCCTATAAAGCCTCTGTTACACTTTAAGAAAAAACAGCCGGTATAATAAGACTTACAGCAAAGGCTATTAAATAGTACTTACTTATTAGTTCAGTCAATGAATGGGTATTAGGGGGTTGTAGACTGCATGGAGGGGGGGAGAATTTTTCTCTTCAGGAATGTATTTGGGGTAGTTAGGAGGTAAACATACTAAAAGAGTGTGTAAAAGATTTTCTCCGGGGTGTGGCAAGAACGTAATTCTCTAAACGGAACGTGCTGTATTTTTTAACAAATTTTTCTAATACTATCTTTTGTAGCAGAAAAAGTGTAAAAGTAAAAAAATAAGGTAAATCAGGTCTGTTGCAAGAGAAATTACTATCCCAGTTTTTATTTAATCTTTCTACAATATAACGTAAATTATAGAAGGTAAGGGGGGGGGATTAACATAAGCTCAACCTGTAAGTTCAGGAAAGTGAAATCACAACGCTACAAGCATCAGATGATGCTGATATGCTAATTGAGCGCAATGCAAATCAAAACTCAATACATGCAATGTAGCTTAATTGGGAAGATATAGATATCGCGGTACTCCTTGTTGAAAATACTTCACCTGATCACAATATTTTATTTATAAAACCTAGCCCACGAAATTTAGCAGCTTGGACAAAAAGAAATATTGTTCCTGAATGAATTCTTTTATTGTTTGCGATTCAACATCAGCAGCATTTCGAAGAGGTAAGCTTGGATTTATAGAGCTTTATCAAAAACAGCTAAATTCCATCCAAGATCAGAAAAAGTATTTAAAAATCTCAGCTCCCTGCATGCTGAAGTAAAAAGTTCTGGACATTTAGGCATGTTAAAATGGTATAATTTCCCAGTAAATGAAAATTCCCTAAATGCGTACAGATTTCGGTTATTTTTAAAATAGGTCGCAAGTATTAACTCCGATCTATCATGACTTGCCCCAAGTCAGATAAAAACGAAACAACAGCTTTGGATAGGAAATCAGCTAGTTCCAGAATTATGGGGTTTAAAAGAAGCAAACTCTCTAGTTCCAGTCTTCACCCAAGATCCTGTGGCACCAAAATAAATTTAGGTCATGATTTTTTGTTGATGCGCAACTGCCTGCAGTAGCATCAAATGTAGCTGCAAAAAGATGTCACTGAATTGTTTCCATTTGTGCAACAATTGTCAGGGTAATTGTTTTAATGTTGTATCCGTTTCAATCAATCACAATGAAGACGACGAAGAGATGGAATGCCTTCCGACATTGCCTAAGACTAACACCGAATGAGAAACTATTGACCTGGAGAAAATTTCGAAAGTGGAGCAAGAAGCTGGCCCTTCCCAATCCAAGAAAGCAAGACAAACAAACTAATGATCTTGAATTTACAAATTTGATAAACTTTACCTGAAAGCTTTTACTATGCACATTAAAGGACTTATAGGATTAAAAAAAAATTCGACGATACCAAACAACATCTATTTTTGTACCTAGAAGATACTTTAGGTATAATAAATATAGTTAGAGAACAGTATATTATGCAATTTATGTGGTCTGTACACGTGAGTACTTTACAAGCGTATTGGGTAAAATTTAAGTAGATATAATACGAACGGTCTAAATGCACTTTTCATTTATACATATCTGTACTTAGTTGTATAGCTTAGCTTATTTATAAAATTGTAAATATAGTAAATATAGTATCGTAATTATAACAAAAATGCAAATCATCATCACCATCACTTGCTGTGCCTGAAGATGTATAAGTTTTTTATGCTTTATATGCAATACAACTGTAAATTTGTACGCATGACCGATCCAATCTATTAGGAATTATCCTGAATCAATAGTCCAGCAGCAAAGCTGGTTCAGTAATGTCAACCCTTAATAA
This sequence comes from Aspidapion aeneum, assembly GCA_963576565.1. Classification (NCBI taxonomy): domain Eukaryota; kingdom Metazoa; phylum Arthropoda; class Insecta; order Coleoptera; family Brentidae; genus Aspidapion; species Aspidapion aeneum. Next base: position 194,816,107 of record OY755038.1, on the reverse strand, counting down.
TGAGAATAATATCTACTTTTTATTTTTTAAGTATCTCCATTAGGGTGCCATTAAAAGTCTGTAGCTTGTCCAAAAGCTTATTATGATGATGAAGAAAGATGATGATAAAAGCAATTATTATACAATTTTTTGTGGGAAATTACAAATATGAATATAAAACTAAAACGCCTGTAACTTCGAATTTATGAGCTCAAATTAGTAAATAGATAAATACATATTTTTAAATTGAATGCCTCATATTGTTATTTTTAATGAATATCTTTGAAAGTTTAATATAAAAGTGTTAGATACACAAGTTTGAGAAAAAAGATGGGGCAAAAAGTTTTTTAAAAAAATTACCGGTTTCGGTGGGCACTCTCTCAGAATCTGTTACAATTAAAGGTAAGGTTGGTGTAACCGTTTTGTGGGGAATTTAATCCTCTTTAATTTTTAATAGAATAATTTTTTTGTACCAAGCACCGTAATCGAGTTATAGGCGCAAAACCGAAAAAATGCACTTTCTCACCCCCCTCCGCCACTGAAGCGGGAGGGCTAGGAGTGGGGACTTTTAGTATGTTAACGTCCTAACTACCCTTAACATATTCCCGGAGAGAAAAATTCTCCCCCCCTCCATGCACTCTACAACCCCTTCGTTGACTGGACTATATAGTACTTGTCCACATGATATTTTAGGGTGTTTTTGGTCAGGCTTTTTGCTAGTCTGTTACCCTCGTTTATTCTGCGCAGGCGCACTAGCGATCTGCCATGCTGTTATCTTTGTTAGAGTGCATTTGATCAGGTTTTTGCCAGTCTGTTACCCGTACCTTTATTTTGCGCGGGCGCAGCGGAGCTTTCTCATGCTGTTATCTTTATTGAAGGAGGAGCTAAATAAGCCATCCACCCAAAACCAACTGTATCGCGTATCAAACCAACCAAATTATGGTGATGTTTGATAGCAGATTTATGGTTCAGTTTCTTTTCTTTTGATTGGTTTTTGTTTTTTAGATAACAGCATGGCACAGCGCTGCTGCGCTTACTCACAATAAAGGGAGGGGTGACAGAATGGCAAAAAACCTGATTGAAAACACTGTATTTCAATTTAGAAAAATCCTAAATTGAGACCACATACGATATTTTTGTTAAATTAAAGACTGTATTTGATAGAAATGTACATAGTCTCATTAAAGTGAGATCCCATACGGGAAATTTCTGTACTTCAGTCTATGAATTATTTAATGGTTGAGAAGGAGTACTCCCTCAAAATCCGGTGAAAGTCAAACTGCGTATGTGATCTCACTTGATTTTCGCATCTCTATTGGTCCTGACGAGGGGAGATTCTCATTTTCACTCTCACCAGAATCCATACACAGTTATTCACGAATAGATGGCGATGAAACTGCTGAGCAACTATTTACTCGCATGCTTTATGCGTGATAGCCGACCAATGAAATTCAAAATATTTGTTTTAGCAGATTCCGTAGAAAATTTACCAAGGTTAGGGCATAAACTAATAATATATTATGGTTAGTGTTAACCGGTAAAGTATTTTTAACAAAAATCTTACTGGTGGTAATTTCTAATAGTGTTTTATTTTTTTTGGTATACCTTGTTGCGTAAAGGTCAGTGTCAACAGCTTTGTGCAAATGATTTTTTTTGTTAGGTATGCAGTTACTCTCTAAAGCCTGTCCACGGATCACCTGGTGATCCGTCAACGATTATACACTAGACAGGATTGCTCAGTTTGCCGAATCTGTCTGCAATCGATGTTCAAGGTCAAACTCGCTGTTACGTCACCACTTGTGCTGGGCAGAAAGCGCGCCCATCGTTATATTGGATTTTATGTGCTTTTAGAGCTATTTTCTTTATGCAAATTAAATTTTATGCAAAATTGAGGCATTGTACATTTAAAAATATTGTCTTTACAGGGATTGTATAAATGATTTTATATTTAAAATATCTGTTAAATAAATTAAATTTAAATAGTTAAAGTAAAAAAAATCTACATATAATGTAGTACCTATACAGGGTGTCCCATAACTTAGGGGCCATAGGTCAACAGGTGATAGAGGAGGTCATGTCTAATAAAAAAGTTCCTATAATGCATGGGTCAAAACTCTTTCTTTGTAGAGATACAGAGCATCAAAGTTAGCAATTTTTTAAACTTTTTTGATAATAACTTTGTCAAAAAACGCAGTAAAAGCATGAAATTGGGTAAAGTCGTGTATCAGAACAAGAGCATTAATTGAAATAAAACTTATTTTGATAAAATTAGTCGGTCAATTTTTTTTAGAAAAAAACTATTTTTTTGGTATAAACTTTTATAAATGCCATAATTAAACGCAATGTTTTTTTTTATATTTTTTGTTAATAAAAACAAGCCTTTAGCGACACATAATAATAAATAAAATATTATGGATATTTTTTAAAAGAATAAGGAAGCAAAAATTAATTTAAAAAAAAAATATTATTTTTTATAAATTTTTGGAGGTAATTTTTACAGCCTGTATCTTCTTAACTTGTAACTTTATTAAAAAAAGGAGTATCACATTTTTGAATCACAATTAGCTGAGTATTCAGCTGTCTGTGATAGATTTTCTTGTTTTTGCAAAACCCTTTTTCCCCCACTTCTCTAACATTAAAAATCCTTTATCTTAAAAACAGATATGTGTTGACCCCATGTTATATAAACATTTTTTCGGAAATAATCTCTCTCACCTCTATCACCTGCTGCACTATGGCCCCCAAGTTATGGGACACCCTGTATAATTTGTCCAATTGTTTTAAAAGTATGTAAAGAAATTATTTTGCAATAATAATTAAAAACGGAAATATAGGTAGCAAAATTTATTGATTTATTTAAAAAGGGAAAAGCACAAATATTGTTCTTAACAAATAGACAAAAAACAAAGAGAAAGAAAATGCACATAATATATAGTTTAATTATTACAACCGCTTTTTAAAGCATGTTAAGAAATTATTAATTAGATAATTAAAAAACGGGAATATAGAACATAAAAAAGTATTTATTATTACATTTTTACAAAAAAACAGAAAACTACAGATACATACAATAAATTAAAAATATTAATATAAACAATAATATTTAATTTAGAAAAATATTCCTTTTCAATTCACAATCTTTTGTAATTTTCTTGATAGATATTATTAAACAAGAAGCCCATTTGCTGAGAAAATCGTGGCCATTTTTTTTACCCTGTAAACAAACGTTCTTATCTGTCCTGAATCGAATTTTTACACACTGTTAACAAACCAAACGTGAAAATGTTTATTTATATATCTTTTCTTAGTAGCACTGCACTGAAACAATCCAAAAAACACAAACTATTCAGCGAAATATCAAGAACACTCTTTTGAAAATACGAATAACATCATATACAATAAACGCAAACAAAGGATTTAGCACCAGTGGTGACGTCACGCGGCTCTCCTCACCCCGCACAATTTGTTAACACAGGTTAAATGGAACTAAGCAGTCCTTTATGTCTATAGTCCTTGGTGATCCGTGGCCTGTCTGTCAAGTTCAGAGGTTATGCACTAAAGAAGAAAAAATTTTAATTTTGCAAAAGCTCATGAATTTATTAAATTTGATTTAATAATTTTACCGCATGGCGTTCGGTTCGGTTCGGTTCATCGATTATTTATTCTGTAACAACGTTTTTGCTGACATACTTTTAAAAACTGATAAAAACAATTAAAAATAATTTTAATGAATCTATTTTTAATTAATTAGCTAAAATTTTGTTAAAGTTATTTTGAAAACGACCTTCTATTTACCTTTGCATATTATTTCTAATTATAAATACCGCTTGTTAGACCATTTTATAATAGAGTACAGTACAAACTCTAAAAAAACAATATATCCGACGCAGGACTACTATTGCCGATCCGTCGGTCGTAAAATAGGCATAATGAGAGACCCTCTATGTACGACATATTTTAAAGAAATAGAGACGAGACAAACTTATCAAAGTCAAATTAACTTAAGTCAAAATCAAAGGAGGGAAATATCGGCCCTCTATACTCTAGCCTTGTTTAGAGAGGGACGCATCTTCTGTCCTTGTTAATTCATAAGCGTCGAAAATAAAAATAAACGATGTTTTATAAACATGGTGACGGACCAACGTGTTTGTTTATATGGTGCATGATGAGTGATGGCACGCATCGCGGACAACACAAATTATTATAATGAAAAGCTTTTTCGTGGGTTATGGGATAAGGCAATAAAAACTCTTGTTATTCTTTGGGACGTTTCGTCTATAATCTAGACTTTCTCAACCGTCAGAATTTTTCAGAGTTTAGCAATAAGGGTACTCTCGCAGGACAACACACAATTTTTTTGCCTAAAAATTTTGTGGCCACAAAAAATTTTCTCAACCTCAAAAACTAACCAATTATTTTTTATGTCCTTTATTTTCTTAAATTCTCCGACTTTTTTTATAAACTTTTTCCATTCTGCTAAAATCTCTTGAACTAGGTACTACAAAAGAAATCACAAAGTTTATTTCATTAGTTTTCGAGATATTAAGCTTGAAAATAAATTGACTTAGTGACCTTAACACACATGTGAAATCTGTTAATCAAAAGTGTGAAGGGCACCGCATGACGGCTGCACAAAAAAATATCCGACAAAATCGGCCGCCTGGAGCGGCTGCATCTCCGCTCCACTCATTACGGCGACCCTGTGTCTGAATAAGGATAAAATAGACAAGTTGACGAGCCCCTTTTTGAGGAATGACCTACAGTTGTTTTTTCGTTTGGACCTAAAACTATTTTCTCGGACTATCCATTCAATTTGCTTCTATTTATAGTTTTGATACAATTTATTTATTATACTTACTTTTAGCGCTCTTATTTACCAAATAACACAGAAAGCCAACAAAGCTTGATAATAAAAAAAGTCTATATCTTTCCCTAATAGGGTCGGAAAATCCTTCTCTTTATTTAGACCTAATATTTTCCAGTCTATATGTTTACTAAGCCCTTCGAGCGAAACCTCAGGCCCGTTTTTATCTTCCTATCGACCTCTTTTGAACTCTTTAGTTTTTTCAGCAAGTTTTGTTACTTAGATTAGGCTCTGATAAAGTGTGTGGAAACTATAAACATTCTGGAACAGGCATTTTCCACAATGGAATGAATAAATTGATTACAGTAAACAATCTAGGTTTTACCTTTGAGTATGGGTCATATACTCAAAGGTTATATAATGAACGCGTGGTTTTGAAATAACTTTTTTATGGGGAAAGTATTTATTAATTAAAGGAACTATAAACTAATTAAAATTTTTTGAAGCCATTAAGCCTGTTGAGGCGGTGCAGAGTTGTTCCGCGCATTTAAAACGATATGTCAAACGGTTCGAGACAAAACAATGTCTCAAAAAATGACTACAAAATAGGTAACCTAGTCATGTTTTTTGTGGGTTGAGAATTCTTTCGTTTACTAACTGTTGTAACAATATTGCTTATTTCTTTAAAAAGGAAATACCTATTTTTTACCCAACTGCAGCACGGCATAAGAAAGGGTCTTGGGTTTCGCTTGTGATATGTATGTATATATATATATATATATATATATATATATATATATATATATATATATATATATATATATATATATATATATATATATATATAGATTTATATATATATATATTTAGTATCGCGCTAGAGGCTTAACAACTGAGTCGATTTTGACAAAAAAGGTGTCGTTCGATTGCTACTGATCCCGAAGGTGCTATAGGCTATATTTTTTTAAACAGGAATCAACATGGCAGTCATCAGATGCCATCTTATCACATGATGTCGGCTATAAGGCATACTTACATAATTACCTAACTTTCGGCGATTTTAATGAAATGCCTTTGATAATCCATTGCAAATGTCCTCTAATTTACTGTAATTACTTTGTAGTCCTCCCTGCTATTACCCATCTCCCTTCCTGCGTCATTCCCCCCACCCTCTTAAAAAACCATATTCGCATAATTTTAACAAATATTTCAAAAATTCTTTCTGCACACGCTTTAAAATATTTTTCAACACCATTTTACTAGTTCCCTCCTCCCTCTCTCCTCCACCACTATCACTTAATCGAAGGTAATACTCTTCGCGTCCGTAGAAATTCTACACGTACTTTTTGGGTAATGCTAAGTGAATAGTAAATGCATAGTGCTTTTTATAAGTATGAACAAGAATTAAACCTAAAAGTTGGAAATAAAAAAAATATATAATAAAAAAAACACCCAACTGCTAAATCTACTTGTAACTACTAGTCGCAGTTAGGTACAAAATTACCCAATAACCTGATTCATGACCTCACTACAACACTGTATAATTTCGTAAGCTTTGGGCGTCAAAACTCAAAGTTGAAGCATATCGTACATTATAGGTATACCTACCTATCAATTTTGTACCCAACTGCGACTGGTAGTTACAAGTAGATTTAGCGATTGGGAGTTTTTTTATTAATTTTTTTTTATTTTTAAATTATAATTGGACTTCCTATATTATCTTATTAAACTGGTTTTTTTATGCGCTGCCTGATTTTTTATCATCAAAGCCACTATACTAATTTTAGCTCACACATATACTATACTATAGTAGTGTGAGCAATGAATACAAACTATGTGTATTCATTGGTGTGAGCTATGGTGATCCTAATTTTTTCGAGAAAAAAAAAGTTGCTCCGATATCAAAAAATTTTTATATATCTTTGCCTTTCAGATGATTTTGAAACTTTTTGTCGCGCCGTCTGACTGTCTGTCTGTCTGTCTGTCTGTCTGTCTGTCTGTCTGTCTGTCTGTCTGTCTGTCTGTCTGTCTGTCTGTCTGTCTGTCTGTCTGTCTGTCTGTCTGTCTGTATGTCTGTATGTCTGTCTGTCTGTCTGTCTGTCGGTCTGTCTGTCTGTCTGTCTGTCTGTATGTCTGTCTGTAACGACCAACGCGCATAACTCAAAAACCGCTTGGCTGATTTTAATGAAATTTGGTACCTAGGCTGGGTCTTAGGTCGAGATGGTCCCATTTAAAAATGAACAAAATCCACCGAACACAAGCCAAATAAGAGGGTGGGGGAAGATTTCAAAAATTAGAGTTTATGTGAAAATATGGCGTGTGTGATATCAAACGAAAGGTAATTGAGTCCGCAGTTAAACAAAATACATTTTAGTTTTTGTTTTTTTAAGGGTGGGGGTAGATTTCAAAAATTTGAGTTTAAGTCAAAACATGGCTTGTGTGGTATCAAACAAAAGGTAACTTGCTAAAGGTGTTTTTAAAATACGGCTAATGTTGATTATAGTTATGAAGTGAAAAGTGTTTTCCAATTAAATAAGTGACCTGGGTTGTAAGACACACTTTTGTTTCTTTTCAGTACTTTAACTTCAATAAAAGCCTGTCCACCTCTACATTTCTGCGTTTTTGCTTGTTAAAACCCCGGCCCGGTGCACTGTCAAAAGTTTTATCAAAAAATATTATATACTTCTCCAATAAAAGTGTCATTTCAAAACCCGTAGAAGCTCATTATTTGCCATTTGCAAACCTCCCTCAAAATAGGTATTTACGTTACTAGACCGGAAACCTGAACTAAGGTAATTTACAGGGTGAGCCGCAGGCCAGATCGGAGAAACCTGAGGCATTGAGTAAATAACCCATATAGAGGAGCCACCAGCGAGCTTAACAATATTGAGGGGCAGATAGTGCTGAAATAAATTCGTCTGGTACGCAATATTCAGAGAAAACTACTATGATCTAATGACATTTGTATGATAGGCAGGCATGAGCCTCGGAACCCGCACATGTTACTTAATCGTACTAGCAGTCCTTGAATATTGCGTACCAGACCAGTTTATTTCAGCGCCATCTGCCCCTCAATATGGTAAAGCTCGCCGGTGGCTCCTCTATATGGGTTATTTACTCACTGCCTGGGGAGGCCTGTAGACTGTTAACTTAGTTTCGTTTAGTCTTGTATCGTACATATTTTTTTTTAACCGACATAAATCTCCAAAAATATACTCCATAACAATAATTTTGAAAACTGAGTTAAAATGCCACAAACATTTACATGTAAATATTAAGGTACTCACCTAAATATACCTATTACAAAATAAATGCGTTACGTTATATTTGGCTATGCCCCATTTTCAGCTTATTTTTAACATAAGACACTTTATATTTTAAATTAATTTATTAGAAATGTCAACATTTTAATCTTAACGGTAATAAGTAAGTCTGAAGTAAAAAAAACATTTTAAGCGGAATACTCACGTACCAATTTCCATCGGTAATCTAGCGACCCTTTATGTAAAGGATATCGGCAAACGCCGGTACCTATCACATGCAGGGACGCCAAATTGCCCCTGAGTATTTTTATTTGTTTGTTATTACTTTATTCCCTAGAAAATCCGGTTTAATGTTCGAAGCCCTCTCTTCTCGGGCTATAATTCAGTTTAAAATGTTTCTTTTTGTATTCTTCTATTTTTATTTGTTCCGTGAGCATATGTTGGTGTAAAGAAACAAAAGCAAATTGGAAGAGGCTTTTATAGTGGGTGTTAAGGAGGCGTAACCTGCAAAGAAAAGTGTTTTTGTGTGAATCTGCAATTCAGCAAAGTGGGACTTTGTTTTTTTTTAATTTTGCCTTTACAAAGGTGGCGACGAATAACATTCTACTTTTTAAAAAGCTTTTGCGGTATACCTATTCTGCCGTCCTTAAGAAAAAAACCGAATGTAGAAATTTTGCGTTTTGAAAAAAACGTTCTCTAGTTTTATAGTTTTTTATTATCTAATAATTAATAAAACCCCATATTTTTTATTTCAAAATTATAAGACAATTACAAATTATCTCTCTACTCTCTGACCCGGAGAGTTAGCACCTGTATAGCGTCCTTTTCCCAGGGTTACGGGAGAAGACCACATCGATATGAAAGGCGGAGTGAATGGACCTCGGTACGGTGATCATAGACTACAGCTGTTGCCTTACAGTATGGCGTTGGCTCGTCAAAGGCTAGAGGAGTAAAACCTTGATTAAAAATCCTGGCCCTCCAAGTAGGGGGTTGAGGCATTAGACTGGTTCTCTAATACTTGTAAAACAAAGCAGTTACCAAAAAGCCTAAACAAAGCCTCGGAGCAATGGATGGAAACTCTCGAAGACGAAAAAAGCAAAGACAAAGGACTATGAATATAGCTACATGGAACGTGCAGGGACTGAATCAAAAGTTGGACATTATTGCAACCGAAGTGCAGAATTGCAAAATCGATATTATTGCACTCACTGAGACAAAAAAGAAAGGAACAGGTACGAATAGTGTCGGTAATTTTGTCCATATATTCACTGGAGTCCCAAAAGAAAGAAGAGCAGCCAGAGGGGTATCCTTGTTAATAAAAAAAAATCTAAAGAATAAAATTACAGACTACGATTGCATTAGTGAAAACATACTTCGAGTGAACATGAAGATGCTTGGCTTGGACATAATATAAGCATAATAGCAGTCTACGCACCATCAGATGACGAAAGAGTAGCTACAAAACAAATGTTCTTTGATCAACTTGATGAGACTATCACAAAAATCGCTAATACCAGAGAAATAATTATGCTTGGCGATTTTAATAGCCGAACTGGTAGGCAAACCCAGAGCAAAGTGATAGGACCATTTGGAGAGGAAGTAACAAATGATAATGGCTTAAGACTGATGCAATTGTGTGAAACCCACAACCTAAAAATAAATAATGGTTTTTTTAAACATAAGGATATTCATCGATATACCTGGATTCAGCCAACAAGAAATCTTAAATCAATCATTGATTATGCTATAGGTGGACAATACTCGCAATTAAAGTGGTATGATGTGCGAGCACTTCGTGGTGTTACCTGTGGATCTGACCACCATCTGGTAAAAGCAAAAATATTATTCCCTTTAAGAAAAACAAATAAGGACGAAAGTATTAGAGAACATAAAAACCTAGAAAGCATCGAAGACAATCAAAAATACAACTTTAGAAGTCTAGAAATCGAAAGTACTCAAAGATCGTATCAGAACCGATTAGATGAAAAATTAATAAACACAAATCACTCATTTGAAGAGATATATACAAACATAATAAACAGCTTGAAGGAAGCAAGCAACGAAGCTGTTGGGTACCAAGATAATAGAAATAACAGGAAGATGTGGTGGACGGACAAAATACAGGAAATGGTCAAAGAGAAAAAACGTACATACTTGAAATGGCTCAGTACTAAAGAGCAAAGAGACCTAGAAATCTACAGGGAAACCAGAAGACAGCTAAGAAATTTGATACGCACAGAAAAAAATGAAATGTTCGAGCGCAAGTGCCACGACATAAATACACACGTAGGAGGTAGGCAGAGTTCTGAAGTATGGAAATTCATTTCTACAGTAAAAAACCCAACAAAAGAAAAAGTAAACATCCAGATAATCAAACCAGAACAATGGACAGAACACTACAAGGGACTGCTGCAGGAGACGAGACCCGAATATCTGGCAGCCTCTCCGAGAAGAGACATAGAAGTACATGAAGAGGAAGTAATCATCGAAAAAGAAATGATAAAGAATAATATTAAAAAGCTTAAATCCGGAAAAGCTAGCGGACCTGGGGGAATATATGCTGAAATGCTCAAATATGGATCAGAGAAACTACTCGAAAATCTCATATATATTATTAACAATGCATAAACGGACATCCAGTACCTAATGATTGGAAAATTGCATTCATATCCTCAATACACAAACAAGCTGGATTGCAACAATTACAGAGGAATTTCAGTAACCAGTACTCTAAGTAGATTGTACGGTAGGATTCTTAGAGATCTAATAGATAATGATTTTCATGAACAAGAAGAAGAAGAGCAAAGTGGGTTTCGCGCAGGCAGATCTTGTAGTGATAATGTTTTTTGTCTTAAACAAGTAATTGAGAAAAGGAGCGTCAGAAATATAGAGACTCATGTTACCTTTGTGGACCTACAAAAAGCATATGATACCGTTCCAGTAGAAAAATTATGGACAGTGTTAGAGCAAACTAATATCAATCATACATACATAAAAGCGATAAAAGAACTATACAAAGGGACAAAATCTAAAATTAAAATTGGAAATCGACATTCAAAAGAATTCCTGGTAACAAAAGGCTTAAAACAGGGATGTTGTATCTCTCCAACTCTTTTTAAAATATATATCGCAGTAGCTCTAAAAAACTGGAAACGTAAAGTGCACGGCATGGGAATACAACTTAACGACCGATTTACCATATACACACTACAATTTGCTGAAGACCAAATAATTTTTAGTTCAAGGGGTTAAGCTCTTTCCTAGTCACCATTGGCGTATATAGCGAGGAGGGGTGGTTCATGGCTAGGGGGTGCTCCGCACCCCTTGCTTACTTTTTGCGGGGTGGCCAAGCCTTCGAGCACCCACGTAGTCGCCACATATACATAGGTACATTATATAAATATATTTTCTTTAATTAGAGAAGAAATAAGGCATCTTACTACATTTAGCAGACTTTAATTTTTTTGAAAATGCTGAGCTGTCCGAAATATTGCTTGGAACATAAAAAATTAAAAGAGCTTTCTCTGGCTTTTTTTGTTAATCACAATATCCTAATATTTTATATTGTTTTACGTAGGTATAAAGTGTCCTTAATCACAAAAGAATTTGCAGTTCGCCTCTGTGCACTTTATGAAGTACCTACTACGTTTGAGGTTAGGTTAAAAAAATATTTTTTTATACGACTGTCTTGTAAAAGCGGGTTTCGCGCACGGAGAACACGATCTGAAAATGGCATTTTGCGCACGCTGTGTGCAAAACGTTTTGCACACGCTTATGTCATTTTTGCGCACGCCTATGTCATTTCTGCATACGGGTCTCCCGTCATTGTGATTTTTGTTGTTGTCACCCATCAATATAAGTTGGCTTAGTTCCGTAGCAACCGTCACTGCTCGTATGTTTTGTTGTAAAAATGTCGGAAATAAAAACAAGTTAAATTAAAATTTGATTTTTCTTTCTTTATTAGCAGTCGTATAAAAAATATTGTAAAAAACTCGTTTGAAAACCTCTTTGCACACTCCCTCGACCAAACTGTCTCGATCGTGTGCAAAGAGTCGTTTTCAAACCTTGTTGTTTAAATAACTATTACAATATCGGAGATTTAACATAAATAGCGTTATGGCTTCCACGCAAGAGTTTTTTAAATAGTTTTTAACAAAGGTTTGATAATTTTTAAGGTTACGCTAATAATGAAAAACAATGTTTTTCATTATTAGCGTAACCTTAAACAAACAATATTAGGATATTGTGATTAACAAAAAAAGCCAGAGAAAGCTCTTTTAATTTTTTATGTTCCAAGCAATATTTCGGACAGCTCAGCATTTTCAAAAAAATTAAAGTCTGCTAAATGTAGTAAGATGCCTTATTTCTTCTCTAATTAAAGAAAATATATTTATATAATGTACCTATGTATATGTGGCGACTACGTGGGTGCTCGATGGCTTGGCCACCCCGCAAAAAGTAAGCAAGGGGTGCGGAGCACCCCCTAGCCATGAACCACCCCTCCTCGCTATATACGCCAATGGTGACTAGGAAAGAGCTTAACCCCTTGAACTAAAAATTATCTGTTCCAAACTTTTGGCCTGCAACGCCTTTTCTTCTTAAAAATGTTTTATTTTTCTTAAATTCTCGCTAGTACCTTTGATTTTTGTTTTTATCAAAAGTCCTAACACTTAAGTTTTCTTCCATTTTTTAATTTCTTTAAATTTTTCCAAAATCTTTGCCAGTAGTTTTTTATATTGGAAAAATTTTCCTCTGCGGCCATCATTTTTGCTGAAATGTATCCAGGGTGATAAGAAAAAAGATGCTAATATTGAAGTAGGTAATAATTCTTGGTTGCATTTCGAGAAAAGATGTTTATATGTCCTAGACTTCTTAACTTTTGAGATACAGGGTGGTAAATATTTTAAAAAATCTCCTCTTTAGACATTTGTGTGAAATTTGGTTCACACTTTTTTTTTTGACCAGTGGAATTTGTGCGGAAATCGCTTTCAATATTTTAAATAAAATGTTTTTTCGGCTAAGGCGTCTAGTGAGATGCAAATGAAGGAATTGATTTTTTTATACAAAAACTGCACGTCAAACGAAAAAAATCAAGTGGCGAGAGTTGTCAACAAAGAGCAAGATTTTAAAAATATATATTTTTTAAAAGTACCAGTATTCTCTCAATTTCGGCAAAAATCCTCTAAATATATAGAAAGTGTGTACCGAATTTCACAAATACTATCTAAAGTAGTACACATCAGAGATATTACAAAAAAAAATCTTTTTTGAGGTCTTGAACACCTGTATCTCAAAAGTTTAAACGTTTAGGACACAAGCTTAAATATAAGGATTTTTTCTCAAAATGGATGCAAAAATTACCTACTTCAATATCACTCTGTATTTTGGTATTTGTTTTTTACCTATTTTTGTAAAGTATTAAAGTAAAAGTCGCGCCTTTTTCGAGATTACTTAATTTTTCAAAAATTTTCATCCTATTCCCTGTGTATTTGATCCGAAATTAAGTTTTTCTGTACAGTTTTAGATGCAAATTGTCACCTGAGAGCACCAACGAGGTTTTCTAAAACCCGGCGCCTCTGTGAATGAGATATAACGCATTGAGTATTTCTTCACTAAGGTATTGTTGATCGTTCAAAATTGACATACCAAAGTCGAATTTATAAATCCAGCCGTTTATTTTCCATTAATAATAGCGGCACTATTAATTCCGGCTCTTATATTACACAAAGGCCTAATTTTAAAAGAAGACAGCTGTTCTTATAATGCGAAACTCTCAGAATAATGCCCGGCACCATTACTGCCTGGCTTTATTGCAATATGTCCCTATTCTTTAAGCCCTGTCTAGACTATTCCATAAAATGTAGGCAACTTTTGGAACTCGCTTTCTCTAGTGCCATTTTCTCAAAGGGAGAGAAAACAGGCATTTAACAAAAGTTGCTTGCATATTTCCAATGATTTTGTCTAAATTTACATAATAATAATATAACAATATATGTCGAACGTTGTTTATACACGGTAAAAAAATTTGTCTTAGATTAAAGCAAATGGCTTTGAAGTAAAATAATTTGTGCTTTCCTATTCACCAAGAGAATATTTTCTTAATATAGCACAAAAAATATCTTGCCTCTTTATTTTAATGTGAAACATAAATTGTTTTATTATAAATTGGAACTGAAGCAAAATATTACTTACATGAAGACAATTTGCCTTGTTACAAAATGGAGTATACTGAAACAAAACAATTATGTTTTAATTCAAATCAAATTGTTTTAAGGTAAAACAATTTATTCAAGAAAAGAACGTGTTTTTATTCTAGACAAATTTTTTTACGCTGTAAATGATTCTATTAAACTACGATATAAATAAGAGTATTGTCTTTAAATCCTTATATCGCTGCCTTGCTTTGATAGTGGTATAACTGGAAATATGATAATTTTCAGGAAACGCTTTTTGAAAATAATGGCAAAGGCAAATATTTATATATGTTTTTGTTTTAATTAAATCAATCAATAACTTACCCATGCTTGAAATAGACAATAAGGAAAATACGATGAGAAGTTAGTTTTTACCTTAGAGTAATAATGTTATTACTCTGAGGTTTTTACACAAAACGCAAAAACGCATATCAAGCATAAAAAAAAAGGTTTAAAATAAAAAAGTTTGTGTCAAAATTTTATTACATTTTGACCTAAAATTTATTGAAATAGACTCTTTAGGTGAGGTGTAAAAATATGAGAAAAATCCTTTACTTTAAACACCATACTTAAATTGTTTTTGTCTATGTAGTTAACCAACGAGTTTGATAAAGCGAAGCTGGGTACATTTACGGTGGTAATCCGTAAATTACACTGAGGTATTAAATCCAAGTTTGCCTTATGAAATATGCTCTTCATCTTGGATGTTACAAATGGCTTTCTCAACATTTATGTGCAGGTTATTACACATAAGAATTCGGGCGTAAAAATGATAAAACTTCGTGTGACAGCTGGATTTTGTTATATGATGAAAAATGAAACGAGTTCGCCGGGGAAAATGTGTGGCAGAAAATAACACATCACATACCAAAAGAGATCAAAACTTTTTGGCTTTTTGTATTGGATAAAAAAATATGAGATATATATCATTTTTGTTTGGGGTTGTTTTATGAAACGATTCGGTTTTGAGCATTAACGTAATATCACTGGTTTTGGGCATATACATCAAATATACCAGGATTATTCCAATTAAGTGTCCACCATTGATTGTCTTTGTCCATCAAAAAATATTACTTATACAGTGTGTCCACGTAAGTTGGCGGCATATGGGAAACTTTTTTATTATTAGCTTTACGAAAAAAAGTTATTCTTCATAAAAAGTTCTGCATGGTCCAAAACCTAAAATGCAACCATCAGATGTTAAATTTTTTCAGTCATATTACGAGGTTTGTCAAAAAATGTGATTTTTGCTCTAGAGTAAAGTACCTTTCTTTTTGACAATATCGAAAATTGTTATAAAGAAAAGATGTTTAGAATTAAAAATAACTTTCAAATATTCAACATTGTTTATTTACATTAAAAAATTATTTTTTTCTACATTTTCTCTGCGATAACGTTGGAAATTTAAGTTTGCACATTAAATAAAAAAAAATATTTTTTTAATGTTTACTCTAGAGCAAAAATCACATTTTTTGACAAACCTCGTAATATGACTGAAAAAATTTAACATCTGATGGTTGTATTTTAGGTTTTGGACCATGCAGAACTTTTTATGAAGAATAACTTTTTTTCGTAAAGCTAATAATAAAAAAGTTTCCCATATGCCGCCAACTTACGTGGACACACTGTATATAGAAAAAGCACTAGAAGAGGGTAAAGTTCGTTCTGAAGTATTTCTAGATCTAGCACAAGCAATTGACAAAGTGTGGCATGACGGCCTTAATTTTAAATTAAACTATTTCTGCCAAAACAATGTTCTTACATTTTGGATTCATACATTATCTATTAGACAGTTTAGAGTAAAACGGGAAGATTACTTGTCAAATTTTAGAAAAATAAAAGCGAGCATGCTTAAGGGTAGCGTACCGGGTCTTTATTTATATTTATTATTCACTTGTGATATTTCATAACAATAGAAACACTCTGCCAATATATGGGCCCCTAAGCTCACACTAGGTACTATAGTTATGTGAGCTAATATAACTAAAAACTGAAATATATTTTATTCAACTCCACACTAAATTACCTTTTGTTTGATACCACACAAGCCATGTTTTGACTTAAACTCAAATTTTTGAAATCCACCCCCACCCTTAAAAAAAACAAAAACTAAAATGTATTTTGTTGAACTCCGGACTTAATTACCTTTCGTTTGATATCACACACGCCATATTTTCACTTAAACTCTATTTTTTGAAATATACCCCCACCTTTTTTTTTTAAATAAATTAAAATGTATTTTGTTTAACTCCAGACTCAATTACCTTTCGTTTGATATCACACACGCCATATTTTCACATAAACTCTAATTTTTGAAATCTATCCCCACCCTTTTATTTGGTTTATGTTCGGTGGATTTTGTTCATTTTTAAATGGGACCATCTCGACCCAAGACCCAGCCCAGGTACCAAATTTCATTAAAATCGGCCAAGCGGTTTTTGAGTTATGCGCGTTGGTCGTTACAGACAGACATACAGACACACAGACAGACAGACATACAGACAGACAGACAGACAGACAGACAGACAGACAGACAGACAGACAGACAGACGGCGCAACAAAAAAGTTTCAAAATCATCTGAAACGCAAAGATATATAAAAATTTTTGAAATCGGAGCAACTTTTTTTTTCTCGAAAAAATTAGGATCACCATAGCTCACACTACTATAGTATAGTATATGTGTGAGCTAAAATGCAGTAAAGAATCAATGGTTCACTTTTGAGTGGTTTCTCACCACTATATGCCTGATCCTCCAAAAAGGCTGGCTATCAGTTTGGGTGAGACACTGTTGAGATCTTCTGAGTCAATCTGAGGTTTACCGAAAGTGTTCTGACGTAAATGTGCAATAGCAAAAATGCAGTAAAGAATCAATTGAAAAACTTGCACGATGCATCTCCTATGTTCACAAATGGACCAAAAACTGACGAACAAAATTAAATGAAATAAAATTAATTCATGTTGATATTACCAACAAAAAAATAAATCAAACCATATTATACTTGCGCTGGAAACAAAGGGGGCGGACCGAGGGGCGGACCCTCACACCTAACTGCACACCAAGTACACGGTAAAAAAAGTAGATCAAAGCACATTGCTTTGAAGTTAAATAATTTGTGCTTTCTATTTACCATGAAATTATTTTCTTGATTTAGCACAAAAAATGTCTTGCCTCTTTATTTTAATGTGACTCAGAAATTGTTTTATTATAAATTGGAACTGAATTAATCTAAGGCACCGTTTTCTCTGGAAGCAAAATATTACTTATATGAAGACAATTTGCTTTGTTACAAAAATGAGTATACTGAAACAAAACAATTAAAGAAGACAAATAAAGTCTCATTTTAAGATTAAACGCTGCGTTGAACTAAAAAGGAATATTTGAATTCAAAACAAATTGTTTTAAGCTTTTCATTGTAGACAAATGTTTTTACCGTGTAATATAAGTAGTACCCTGTAGAATTGATTGCTTAATTTACACTTGAGAATGGTTACCGAAACGTCTTGTTTAAAATAAATAAAGACAATCGGTGTCCAAAATTGTGTTTCTACTCAATCCTTAGGGACTTATTGGAATAAAACGTAGCTAACTTTCATTTAATAAATACCGACACTAATAAATCCGGTTTTTAAATACACAAAGACCGAATTTTGAAGGAAAGCAGCTGGCTTTTTATATGTAAATCTGTCACCATAGGTGTCTATTGTCTACAAGTTTCAAACAAAAAGGAGAAGCTTGAGATAAAGTATAGAAAGATGAACTGGCTAATTGAAAGCAAGTGGGTAACCAGTCATGGTAGGGTATTCAATTTTTATTTTATATAATAAAGAAAGTAGCATAATAGTTGTACAGAGCTTTCAAAATAAAGTACTAAGAAAAAGAAACATTGTTATGGCACCCAAGTAAGTACAGGCTGATTTTTCTAATTGCAATATCCCTGTAACTCGGTTATTCTTGGAAAGAAGAACTGGTCGTTAGGTATTATTTTTTAAAAAATTAAGTTTGAGTGCTAAGCTTTTTAGTTATTTAAAATAAAGAAGCCTAGCACTGAAACTCAGTTTTTCATTTAAAACATACCTATGACCATGAATCTTCAGGGTAGCTATTCTGGGTCTTGAACGATGTGAGTTCCCATTACATGCTTTGGCCAATGGTAAGCTTTAAATTAGCTTCGAGCCGGCACGTGCTATGCGAAAAGACCTCCATTGCGCAAGCTTCCCCTACGATCCGACCGAGAAACGTTCAGTCAGTACGGGGCAGGAGAACAGATTTCACTTTAAACGCGTAAAATTCACTAACTCTGAAGAGCGGGCGTTTATGCCATTGGTCGAGACAAGTCATTTCACACACCACGCGACCGCTCAGAGTTTGCTATTGGTCAAAGCGTGTGATGTGGATGGTCACATCGTTCAAGACCCAGAATAGCGTCCCTGGAGTTTTTAAATAAAAACTGATAAATTTGCTAAGTTATGGCCACTTCAATCGCTGCAATCGATTTTTTTTTGGTATATGACAGGATGCGTCAAGGAGGTCAA
Source organism: Aspidapion aeneum (assembly GCA_963576565.1). Taxonomy (NCBI): domain Eukaryota; kingdom Metazoa; phylum Arthropoda; class Insecta; order Coleoptera; family Brentidae; genus Aspidapion; species Aspidapion aeneum. The sequence goes on along the minus strand of OY755038.1, from coordinate 194,797,333 downwards.
TTTTTTAAAGATTGAATACCCAATATATTTTTAAATTTTTGAACACGTCTTTTCTCCCGAATTCAATGCAACATAAGCACTGTCTAAATGACAATCATGAACAACTTGACTAAAAGAGGGACCGTTAAAATAGATTTTCTGGTCTCTTGGTTCTTTTCCAGTCACTTTTGAGACCGGAAAATTTTTTGTAGAGTGACACTAAAAAGTTGTTTGGAACGTTTTAGAAGAAAAAAATTGTATTTCATTAAACTAGTGGCTAAGGCAGTGCTTTTCCGATTGCAAGAGTAAAGGGACAAAAAAAAAGTGTTTTAGCCACAAGCTATTTTAATTTAACACGAAACTAGTATGACGACTAGTTTCAGATCAGTTTTTTTACAGCCAAGTGTATAACATTTTTCTTAGAAAAAGACATTATATCTATTTGATGATGATAGATGATTCATATGTGAGTAGGCCTTGCAGCCCTTCCACTGCTACCACCAGTGGGTCTATTGTGGTTCACTTTTGAGTGGTTTCTCACCACTATATGCCTGATGCTCCAAAAAGGCTGGCTATCAGTTTGGGTGAGACACTGTTGAGATCTTCTGAGTCAATCCGAGGTTTACCGAAAGTGTTCTGACGTAAATGTGCAATAGCCGGATATTCGCACAGTATATGTCTGACTGTTTCTTCATCCTCCATACAGAGTCTATAGTTCATATTAATATGTTTGAGACAACTTTTTACAACTTTTTTTCGTTGGCTTATGCCATTTGTTATGGTAAACAGCTGATAACTGTCAAAAAGTTATCTCAAAAAATATGATATGGAGTGTACATTCGGTCTCTTCTGTTAGTCCCATTCTGCGCATGGGTACCCTCAATCGACAGTGACCAGTAAAGAGACCAGTCAGTATACATATCTCCTGTCTGGTAAGTCCTTAGAGTAATAAATATATTTTAATAATGTTTCTGGCTCTATTTCTGCAAGGTCCTTTAATGAACTCTTTATAGTGAGCCAGTTCTGGTACATTTATCCAGTATTGTTGGAAGCTATTCTCCATCCATTTTAATATGGTTTATTTCGAAAAATTCGGCAGAGGCCGCTTCCCTAGCTGCTAGGTTTGCGGCTTCATTTCCCTCGTGCTCAGAATGCCGTGGTATCCATATTAATGACACATTTTTAGCACTACCAAGCGCATTCAGCGAATCCCTGCAGCTCCTTAAGGTTCTCGATGAGACGGTTTAGGAATCAAGCGCTCTTAAGGCTGCTTAACTGCAAAGGAAAAATTTTATTGTCCTGTTGGTCCATTCGTGGCCAGTAATTAGAAAAATAGAAGCCAATTGGCCAGGAGTAGGTTTAATCTCGACTTTTTCTTGAATACTATTCATATCTATTTTAATTTTTAATCTTATTTCGCCAACTAGACGTTTTTTGCATTGATTTTCTCCTACGTAAATAACAATTTTCCAACTATATTTGTTCATACATATCACGATATATTTAGAACTTCGACCGAACTCTGACTCCCACGCCCCACATCATTAAAATGCCTTCCGACGTTTCTTTGTAATACGCCCATATTTAATATGTCAATAAATCAAGCGACTCAAGTGCATCATTGCCCGGAAAAATGGCTAATAATTTCTTGGAAAAATATTATCCATAGACACACATTTTACTTTTTTATTTTCTAATACCTGAAAGGTATTGCTTCAATCAAAATTTATGTAAAGTTTAATCAACAAATAAATATGCATTTATATAATTGCATTTTCCTGTTTTCTAATAATGTTTTAAAAACTAACGCTTTGGTAACTTTTTTGTTTACAACCTCTGGTTATTAAATTTTTTGTGGTTTAAAAGTTCTAATAACGTTAAATGTTCAACTCCTCTTAAATTTCCTAACTTAAGTATTCTTTGTTTAATTATGCTGGGCTTATACAGAGAAAAAAAAAATTAAAATTAAAATATAAATAAAAGTCAAACCTATGGGAAACTGTGTAGGTATCCAGAACCAGATAAAAATAAAAATACAAAATTGGCAAACTTTTATTTTTATGTGAAAATGGATTGTTGTTTTTGTGGTTATTTTTTCAGTTTTTTTGGTTTTTTAGTACTTTTTAAGGTAATCCAACTTTAAAAAGCCAGTGGTTGAATCCACAAATACTTGGCAATGTTTTTGGCAAAAAAAGTATACTTATTTGGTTTTATAAAAAGCTAAATATTTTTCTTTTTATTTGTTAATTTATTTTTATCTGTATAAACCTAGCATTAGAATATTTTTTGCGACATCTATATAAACTTTACCTTTCTTTTGAATACTACTAAAATTGCCCCCGTATGTCCGAAACTAGTCATAGGTAGAGTCCCTGTATGTTGACATATTTGGATATATTACATCCAAATATGTTAACATACAGGGACTCTAGTCATAGGATGGAATTGGACCTATTGATCAATAAGGTGAGACGAACAAAATACTAAAATTTTATCGATATTAGCCGTGGACTAGAAACCCATTACAGGTTTGCAGACTTTTTGGATATCTCCCTTATAGAAAAATAATAATTTTTTCTAAAAACATGCTAAAATGTAGACGTTTTTGAGATTAGTGCAAAAAAAAACTTTTAAAAATCAAACCACATTTCTACAATTTTAGTGCAATATCGCTTGAATTGCCCCCGTATCTCCGAAAGTAGTAGGATAGTCATAGGATGAAATTGGGCGAACGTGACAACTATTGATCAGTAAGGTGAGACGAACAACATAATAAATTTTATCGAAATTAGCCATGCACTAGGAACCCATTACAAGTGTATCCTTACACAGAAAAACTTTTCTTTTAAACGTGAAAAATTACTACTTCTTTGATAGTTAGTACATAAGAAAATCTTTTTTACAAATATTTTTAGTAACGTACCTGTTAAAAGCAAATATAACATATCATAACAAAAACATTTCATTTCCTTTAAAAAGGCACGTATGCGAAAGTGGTATTCCGTAAAAATAATTGAGATAAAAGTAAAGCCAAGTTCTCCAATACAAATTTCAAAATGAAAGGTTCTTACTAGTTTGGAAATATTTTTTTAGACTTTGCTATTCCAGCCAAACTTCTTTACGTTCAATTTAGTACTGTGCGTAAGAGTCATTTGCAGCCATAATCGCCAAGTTTAGAGAAGAAACGTTTCCAAACTAGTAAAAACCTTTCATTTTGAAATTCGTTTTGGAGAACATGGCTTTACTTTTATCTCAATTATTTTTACGGAATACCGCTTTTGCGTACTTGGCTTTTTTTACGTGAAATGTTTATGTTATGATTTCACTCCTTTTTTTTCAAGGATTTGGATAATATTTAAGTTTTAAAGTAGTAAAATATGCGGAATATTGTTCAAAACTTTTGCAATACCTTATTAAAAATTTTGAGGTTTTTTTATATTTTCCTATCAGCTCTAAAGCTCCCGAGTGTTCCTGATAGTGGGCAATGTTGATTTTACATAATTTTACATCTATAGGGGAGAAAAGTAAATTATAATTTTGGTATTTTTAAATTTTTTCCTATAGTTTTATCATAGTTCCCATCAGTCTTCCAAAGCTCAGCTCTCGAGAGTTTCTGGAAGTGGAGAATGTTACTTTTACATAACTTTACATTTATAGGGAAGGGAAGTTAATTAAAATTTGGGGATTTTTCATTTTCTTTTATAGTTTTATCATTGTTCCTATCGGCGTTCCAAAGCGTCTAGCGTTTCTGGAAGTGGGCAATGTTACTTTTACTTACATAACTTTACATAGGAAAGCAAATTAAAATTTTGGGGTTTTCCTGTAGTTTTATTATATTTCCTATCAGTCTGCCAAAGCTCAGCTCTCTAGCGCCTCTGGAAGTGAGCAATGTTACTTTACATGTATGGGGGAGGGGAGTGAATTAGAATTTTGGGTTTTTTATATTTTTTCCAAGGGTTTGGTCACAATTTCTATCAGTGTACCAAATTTCAAATTTGTAGCAGTTCTGGAAGTACAGTAGAATTTTGATGATCTATACATGAGTGAGTAGATGAGTGAGTGAGTGGCAATTTCAAAGTTTTTTGAAATTTCGTAACTACTTTACTACTTTAGGGAAGTCCATGAAACTTATTGGGATTGTTAACCCTAAGAAGGTCTACGACTGTGCAAAGTTTGAGTTTCTTAGGCCATTCCAAAGTAGAGTTTTAGATAGGTCAAATATGGGCTGAAATGTTTCAAGAAAAGATCGTACAGCACTTCCCGCGCGAACTTGGCGGGGCACTGCCGTGCCCCCATATATTAGCATAATTACAAAATAATGTATTTAAGCAATGATTTTAGTAAAAATAACAACGATGGTTTTCACATGTTCGTTCGATATCTTTAAAAACATCGGCCTTTTGAGCCAAGTTTTATTTTTATTTTTTCGCGTGTAGGTTTATTGGCTCTTTTAGGTTTTAGAGCGGAATCGTGACCGGTGGTATTTTATTTTGTGAAGCTGATCGCAAACATTTTGCCCTGTTTTCTTTTGCATTTTATGGTCCACGTTTGACAAAAAAAGTCATAAAAACACTTTTAACGGTTTTAAAAACTTTTTAAGAATTTCTAAAAAAAAATCATAAAACTTTTAATAAAGCATCTCAAATTTCAAATATTTTTATATCAACTTGAGTTCAAGAATATCCAACTTTACCAAGAACTAATATCCATTAGACTAAAAGCAAATCTAGGGTTGAGACATTGTATGTATGACATATTTTAAAGAATAGAGACGCGACAAACTTATCAAAGTCAAATTTATTTAAGTCAAAATTAAAGGGATAAAAAAACGGTCCTCTATACTCTAGCCTTGTTTAGAGACAGACGTACCTTCCGTCTTTGTTAATAGGTAGGCGTCGGAAAATAAATAAACGATTTTTGACAAACAAATTTACAGGGGGTGACAGACAAACGTGTTTGTTTATATGTAACATGATGATTGATGTCACTCACCGCTGAAAACATAAATTATTATATTGAAATCAAGTTTTTGGTTTTAGAGAGGGGGGAATTTCTTAGGCAAAAGTGGTCAAAGTAAAAAGCTCATTACTGAAACTTATCGAAGATTATTTTTTCTTTTAAAAAATGTTTTTTCTTTAAATAAATGTTACTTTCAAAAAAATCGGTTCATTAACTGCCGAGATATATAATTTTTTGGAAGTAAAAAAAGTAGTCTTCTATAAACCTCTGTAACGAGTTTTTTGATTTGCGTGATTCTCCCCCCTCTCTTTCTTAAGTACTTAAATGCTCTAGTTGATAAATCGCAGACAACTAAAAACCTGAAACTAGAATTCCATCTATTTATCTATTTAGCCTTCTTCAATCCATCTTTGAACATAGGCCTCCCCCAATATCCACCCTTCTCTGTATCCGTGTTAATCGATCTAGTGTTCTTCAAATCGTCCGCTCATCTCATTTGGGGTCTTCCCCTACTTCTTTTATTTTCATAAGGTCAAGGACTCCAGTCAACAATACAATTGTTCCATCGATCGTCTTTCTGTCTGATATTATGACCGGCAAATTTCCATTTTAATTTTGCTACTTCTCCTCTGACATCCCTTACTTTTGTTTTATTTCTTATCTATTCATTCCTTTTTCTATCTGTTAGCTTTACATGTAACACTTGTCTTTCTATTGATCTTTGGGCTTTTGTTACTTTATCCATATTTGATTTTGCAAGTGTCCAGGTCTGGTTATACACTTTCGTTTTGAGGTACTGAGGATATTTTTTATTCTTTAATATGTAGCTTAATTTACCGAATGCTGCCCAGGCCAATCTTACTGCCGAGATTTCAGCTGTTTTGTTTTATTTTTTTTTAGTTTAATAATTTATCCCAGGTATGTATATATATTCCTCTATTTGTTTTTTTTCTTGGTTTATTCTGATCGTCATGCCTTCATCTGTGTTTGTTATGATGTTAGGTTTAGTGTAGTTCATACTCATTTTTAGCTGCTGTACCCAGTTCTTTCAGCATTCTTATCTGTTGTTAAGGCGATATCATCAGCATATCTTAGGTGGTTCAAGTATTGTCGGTTTACTTTGATGACTATTTCGTTCCAATCTAAGTTTTTAAAAACATCTTCCAGGGCCTGGTAAAGTAGTTATGCGGATTGGCTTCATTACTTCGTGAGTTTTGATTGAAGTTGTTGCTTCGCTATATATACAGGGTGTCCCATAACTTAGTGGCCATACTGCAGCAGGTGATAGAGGAGGTTATTTCCGAGAAAAAGTTTATATAACATGGGGGTCAACACACATCTGTTTTTAAGATATAGGATTTTTAAAGTTAGAGGAGTGGGGGAAAAAGAGTTTTAGAAAAGAAAGAAAATCTGTCACAGTCAGCTTAATACTGAGCTAATTATGATTCAAAAATGTGGTATTTCTTTTTTTGTATAAAAAAATTATAATTTAAAAAAAAAATAATTTTTGCTTACTTATTCTTTTAAAAAATATCAATAATATTAATAATAGAGAATTGATTTTATTAACAAAAAATATAAAAAAAAAACATTGCGTTTAATATGGCATTCATAAAAATTTATACCAAAAAAATAGTTTTTTCCAAAAAAAATTGACCGACTTTTTTTTAATTATTTTTATTTCTAATTATTGCTCTTGTTCTAATACACGAGTTTACCCAATTTCATATTTCAAATGCGTTTTTTTTAAAAGCTATTATTAAGAAAGTTTAAAAAATCGTCACTTTGACTTTGATACTCTGTATCTCGACAAAGAAAGAATTTTGACCCATGCATTATAGGAACTTTTTTATCAGACATGACCTTCTCTATCACCTGTTGACCTGTGGCCCCTAAGTTATGGGACACCCTGTATATTGGCTATTAAATCTGTGTATCTGTGATCCATTCGACTCTTTATTAAAGATGCTTTTACTGCCCAGTACACAATGCTATCGAAAGCTCTTACAAAGTCTATAAACGCAATATTTAGTGGAATGTTGTAATCGTTGGCTCTTTCTATTAGGATAGGATATAAGATATGGGATAATAGATTTACATAGGTACCAAAAAATAAATATGTCGAAAACTCAGACGCTGCATTTAACGGGAGGGTACCCTAGGATGGCTTTCGGTCTGCATAGTTAACAAAGCTAAATATTTTCGCGCCAAGTTGGCCACGCCCAATTCGCCCTGAGCCAAGATTGCTCTGCTCCAAAATAAAATAGACTTGCGCCCAATTTGTCACGTTCAGTTCCCTAGACTGTATGTTTATACTAGCATTATACACGTTCTCTCATAAGTAGCAGAATACCTAAATTACATGTTTTTCAAAAAAATGTTTCAAGCAAAACTTTAAGAGCTTGTATATAATGATCTAAGTGTTATCCTGACTTTGACATTGACATATTGTTTGTAGGTTATTTTGGGGTCAAATAACTTTTTTTAAAGGGAAACCCCAATTTATTTTTCTTGAGGTTAAACGACGTTAAAATTATCTTTCCAAAAATGTATGCATGCTATGGGTTTAGTTTTAAAACAATAAAAAATAAAAAATGTTTTTGTTCCAAAAAAATAGGTTAACCTTAAACTAATCTTCAAATAATACGTCAATGTCAAATTTAAGGTGATACTCTCGTTAATAATTAAGGCTTTAAAGATTTGCTTGAAACATATTACGCTACTTATGGGACACCCTATATATTACCCCTAGTGATTAGAGGCTTTTGGCATTACCCTCATAAGTATCTCTCTGTGGTAAAGAGAACAATTTTAGCGGGTCAGTAAGATTTAATATTTAGCCTGATGGAGGCATTAAAATTTTATGAGGCTATATTTGGAGAACGACTGCATCACAGTTATAACGTCATTATTATCATCTACAACGCGTTAATATTCTCGAGTTTAGTGCTGATTGCAAATAGTAGAGGAGATGGTCCGAATATGGGCCACATTTTTAATGTACTACTACTATGTCGGTTTAGAACGTTTTTCTACGTTCTCCGACGCCTATTCTCCACCTCCTTCGATCCTGACAATCATCTTCCGTCAGGTGTTTTTGACTCATTGATCTTTGGATTGACTATTGTCATTCCAGTTTAGGACGCCCTCTTTTTCTGCGCCCTATTGGTTGCCATACTAGGACCTGCTTTGCTAATCTTTTGTCGCTCATCCGTTGTACATGGCCGTACCATATCAGTTGTCTTTTAGTCATCCGTTATGCTTCCCTCGATTCCCATTCTTTCTTTTATGATCTCATTTCTTATATTATCTGTTCCAAATATTCTCATTGATCTTCTTATTGCATCCATTTCAACACTTTCCATTTTTGCTTTTTATTTTTCTGTTACGCGGCAAGTCTCTATTCCATGTAACAGCGTGCTTTTCACCATTGTTTCATATATGAAACATTTTACTTTTTTTTTATCCCTCTGCTTCATAAAATACTGTTAAGACAACCAATAACCTTTTTTGCTTTTACTATTTTTTTTCCAGTTCTTTACAGTCTGTTCCTGTCTTATCAAATGTGACAACTAAGTATACATACTCATTGCATGGAGATATTGTTTGTCCATTTTCTAGTTCTAATTCACTTGATTCGTTTCCAATACACAAGTATTGTATCTTGTCCACGTTCGCTGTTAACCCACACTTTTGGTATTCTTCCGTTAACTTTCTCATCATATACTCCATGTCTTCTTTATCATTAGCTACAATTACTTGGTCGTCAGCAAACTGTAGTGTGGATATGGTAAATCGGTCGTTAAGTTGTATTCTCATGCCGTGTACTTTGCGTTTCCAGTTTTTTAGAGCTACTGCGATATATATTTTAAAAAGAGTTGGAGAGATACAACATTCTTGTCTTAAGCCTTTCGTTACCAGGAATTCTTTTGAAAGTCGATTTCCAATTTAGTTTTAGATTTTGACCCTTTGTATAGTTCTTTTATCGTTTTTATATGTATGTATGATTGATATTAGTTTGTTCTAATACTGTCCATAATTTGTCTACTGGAACGGTATCATATGCTTTTTGTAGGTCCACAAAGGTAACATGAAAAGGTATATTTCTGGCACTCCTTTTCTCAATTACTTGTTTAAGACAAAAAACATTATCACTACAAGATCTGCCTGCACGAAACCCATTTGGCTCTGCTTCTTCTTGATCATGAAAATTAATCTCTATTAGGTCTCTAAGAATCCTACCGTAGAATCTACTTAGAGTAATGGTTACTGAAATTCCTCTGTAGTTGTTGCAATCCAGCTTGTTTCCTTTTTTATGTATTGAGGATTGACTGCTATTTTCCAATCATCAGGTACTGGATGTCCGTTTATGCATTGATTGATAATATATGTGAGATTTTCTAGTAGTTTCTCTGATCCATATTTCAGAATTTCAGCGTATATTCCCCCAGGTCCACTAGCTTTTCCGGATTTAAGCTTTTTAATACTGTTCTTTATCATTTCTTTTTCGATAACTACTTCCTCCCCATGTACTTCTATGTCTCTCCTCGGAGAGGCTGACAGATATTCGGGTTTCCTGCAGCAGTCTCTTGTAGTGTTCTGTCCATTGTTCTAGTTTGACGATCGGAATGCTTACTTTTCCTTTTTTTACCTACCTCCTACGTGTGTATTTATATCGTGGCATTTGTGCTCGAACATTTAATTTTTTTCTGTGCGTATCAAATTTCTTAGCTGTCTTCTGCTCTTACTGTAGATTTCTAGGTCTCTTTGTTTTTTAGTACTGAGTCATTTCGAGTATGTGCATTTTTTCTCCTTGACCATTTCCTCCGTCCACATCTTTGCTTGCTTCCTTCAAGCTTTTTACTATGTTTGTATATATCTCTTCAAATAAATGCTGTTTGTTTAATAATTTTTCATCCAATCGTTTCTGATACAATCTTTGCGTACTTTCGATTGCTAGACTTCTAAAGTTATATTTTTGATTTTCTTCCATGCACTCTGTTTCTTTTATTAAAAGTAGCAACTATTTTTAAAACATTTAAAATTTCAATAGAATATAAAACGTCAACTCAAACAACGACTTTCTCCTCTGGCGACTGAAATATTTGACCACACAGTCCATTCTTGATTTTCGGAAAAGAATAGAAATCGTGGGGACTTAGGTCGAAAGTGTATGGGGGATGGACAAGCAACTCGACGTTTTGTTAAGTTAAAAATTCAATGGTTTTTTGTGCTTTGTGCGAACTTACATTGCCTTGGTGGAGCACGATTCTTCGTTCGAGGTCGTCTTTCGAACCTCAGCAATGACTTTCGGCAAACAAATGGTCATGTATTAATTGGCAGTAACAGTCCTTTGATCTTCCAGAGGAATTGTTGCTACATGACCAGCTTTTGAGACAAATGTCGGGACCATCTTTTTGAATAAACTTCGAGAACGGATGACTTTTGTTGGCTTTTCTTCATCTTGGAACAGACAAGCAGACGACTGACGTTTATTTTCGGGTTTATATGAGAAAATCCACGATTCATCACCACTGACAATGCTGTATACGTTTTTCGAGTTTCCTGCTTCAAAGCGGTCTAGAGTTTTCTGACACCAATTGACCCTAGCTTCTTTCTGTTCTTCGGTTAACAGATGCGGTATCCAGCGGGAAACTAATTTGCTTAACCCTAATTCTGCATTAAGAAAATTTTTTGAATTGAGGTCTTTGAAATCCCCAATATAGCCTCAATCTCGCGTTATGTCACATGTCGATCTTCCGTGATAAGCAGGGAATGAACCGAAAAATAAATAGGAATGTGTTTTTTAACCTTTTTTTCGTTAAAACCCATTAAAAAATTGTAGTTTTTTTTTAAACCCCCAATTTTTCAAATTCCACTGGCCTAACCCCCCCCCCCTAAAATTTTGGTCCAGATACGGCTCTGGTGATAAGTATACGCACAGCATCGATGTTTACCTGGGTGATTGCCATTTTTGGTGCATTTGGGCTTGGATCGTCGCTAAGGCAAGCCGTTCACAATTGAATTCTCCATACCAATGAGAAAATGTTGACTGATGTGGTGCTTCATCAGCAAAAACAAAATTCAACTCGGCAAGGCATTCTAGTTGAGATAATTTCATTCAAGCTGTAAAAAATTATAGCCCAAAAATGTTTTCTGTTTAATTTCTTGAAAAATTTACTGTAGCTATAAAATTCCACTTAGCGCAATGACATTTTGAATTTAGGTTAAGTAAAGGTTGAGGTTAAGTTTTAGTAACGACATTTGATCAGTGTCGCCCTCTAGTATATGTAGTATTTGCCTAAGATATTCGCCGCGCTCGGTATCGGCATCGCACAGGCTTCATGCACCCGGCAAAGCCACATAATGCATTGCAACCAAATTGCCCATATTTCAGACATAACCGCCAAATTTTAAAATATCTGTTAACCTTCGAGTTAAGTTTTTGTTCTAAAAGTTATGAAGAAATGTGTTCATTTAGTCATTTAGGGCAGCGGTGGCTAACCTTTTTGTAAGCTATGCTACTTTTAACTTCAAAAATTTTGCCCGTGCCTCTCAGTTTTGCTGGAGCCAAGGACGTCGATAATTTTTTTTTGAGTGGAGTGCTGTTCTATTTAGTACCAGAAGTTTACCATTTATTAATTATTTTTGCTTGTAAAATAAAATCAAACAAGGTATTTAATTTAGTTTGTCATTGGGAGATGGCACTGCATGTAAGCAAGATTCTGCTTACATGTTTGGGGGGGTCATATTTCAAACACGGCCAATATTCGAACCGTCTCCTCTATATTATATAACAAGGAATAAAAGTAGCACGTTTTATGTTTGAGTTTTGTAAAATTCGTCGACGGATAATTTTGTATATACAATAATAAGTTTTTTGAAGATTGTTACTGTTTATCCCTGTTATGTAATATTTTATCCAAATTTTTTCTATATCCCTGATTGACACTTTTTATTCCGAGGATGAAAAGTGACACTCTTATCTCTAAAATTCAGTAAAAGTAAAAAAAAACAAAATGAAAAAATCGGAATTAAAAGTGACTGATCAGACATAAAGAGTAAGAATCCAATAAAAATAAATGGATTTATCACGAATCTTCCCAGCCCATTAGAACACTTCAAGTAATAGTCTATGGACAAATCGGCCTAAAAGGGGGTTTCGTGTGCAAGTCGTGCCAACTTTTTGCCGATAAGCCAAGTTTGTTAAGGGCACTCCATAGATCAGGTTTTGACTTGTTGTCATTCTGGTAAATGCGTTTTTTTAAAGATATGTCGCCCACCACTCTTTTTTGCACGATACTTTTTAAAACGATGTATCTTTCCTAAAAATAGTCGTAGAGGGTTGCAAAAAATGGCAAATGAATCAGTAAACACCCGAAAAAATAAAATAACTGAATTTTTACTTTTTTTTTGTATAGCTAGTAAAGTTTGACCTACATTTTTAATAACACCAAAGCAAAATTTTTAAAAAAAGTTTAAATAAAAGTTATAGAATGAACATTTTTCTTTAATTTAGTGTATATAAGTCTTATATAGATGTATATTTTATATTTGTTTCAATAAAAAAACAATTTGTTGTCACCAAAACGACTACCGAAGGTGTATTACCGTACGCGGACGCCTATAAGGCGGCGCGCGGCTTTACGCAGCTGAGGCGTCTAGTAAACAGGTGATTTAATGGACATTAGCAAACAACGTTGTTATTGTTATTTTTGAAAGTGAATATCAATCGACGAAAGTTTGTACAATATAGTGTTGGTGCTACAGGTAGTTGAGTATGCAAAATATGAGGACCGCAGTTTGACAATGGACCCTAGCTGAGAATAGTTCACAGACTAACGATTTGGATGTTGCCGTGCAAGTTTTTGGTCCAATTTTTTCCCCCTCCTTATATAGTCGTGTTCGAATTTCTAAAAATGTAACTAAGTTGACGCCCTAAAGACACAATGACATAGAAATGGATCAAAAATCTATAAAATCTAATTTAAAAAATTAGTTTTTTAAATTTTAGCTGCGAAATCCCCCACTCCTGAAAATTTTAGATTTTTTTCAAATTTTCTTAAAATCTAAGCTTACGGAAACATATGTACTAATCTTTATTATAGACCATAAAATTTCCTTCTCACAATGTATAAGTCAGTGGGGTACAACTAATGACAAACTCTCCAGCGGCATTCGTTTATTGTAAATAAATTTAAAAAAGAAACATGTTTCTTACAGGTTTTACCCGATTTTCTTAAAAACCAAGCTCTCTATCAAAAATTGTGACCTATATTCGATTGTAGACAATAAAATTTCCTTTTAAACGTGTATAATAGTGTAAGATTAATCTTCAGATTAAAACTTCACAGGCCTGTGCAACTTAAATCAATTTTTACAAATCACCAAACAAATTAATTCTGTTACAAGTTTTTTCCAATTTTCTCAGAAACTAAGCTCAATTGACAAAAATGGGTTTTATACTTTATTGTAGGAAATAAAATTGTCTTTTTAACAATGTGTAAGTCATTAAGGTTTAATTAATGACAAACCCTTCAGCGACGTCCGTATATGGGGGTCAATTAAAAAATAAAATAAATAAAATCAATTTTGTCACATGTTTCACCCGATTTTATTTTTCGAATATTAAAAAAAATACATTTTTTAAAAAATATTTTTTAAATTCATTTCAAATCAAGTAATTTAAACTTTGTTGTATTAAAATCGGATAAAAAATAAAAAAGATACAATTTGTTTTTAATAATGCTTTTCCGCCATATTGAATCCGCCATATTAAAAAAAAAAGGCGCGATTATCACAATGACAATAAGTCAAAACCTAGTCTGCTAGGTATGTTAAACAAATTTAAGTTACTTTCAACAAGTTCTTATGGTTTTCATTAAGTATTTTAAACTTTGTTCCATGAAAATCGGATAAGAAATAAAAAAGTTACAATTTTTTTAAAGATACGCCTTTCCGCCATTTTGAATCTGCCATATCTTTCAAAAAACGCATTTACCAGAATGAAAACAAGTCAAAACCTGACATATGGGGTGCCCTTAACAAAGTTAGCTTATCGGCAGAAAGTTAGCACGACTTGCACACGAAACTTGATTTGTCCATAGACTATAAACTCTATGCTATATCAACCCTAAAAACAGTTTTTTGTAAATATATCCGAAAGGAAAGCTCCTACGAAGTTTTTGGTTATACCAAAAATTTTTAAGAAAAATATGGTCTAGTAAGGTAGCATTTTTTAAATATTTAACTGTCAAAAATCTGTCATTAGCATTGATGAATTTTGACCAAAATCTAATCAGCTCGTTGCAGTATCGAGCACTATTTTACCTAAAAATTACATTAAAATCGGCGATAGCTTCGTGTTACGGACAGACATACACACATACATACACACACGGACAGACATCAGGACGATATTGCTAGGATAGATGAAAATATACCCAAATAAGACATTTTCGACGTTATCTAAAAAGCCATTGGGCTTGGAAGGTAAAAATTTGGAAAAAAAATACAAAGTGGGAAAAATAGCATATAAATATCATACTAAAAGTGCCTTTATATCCCCCGAATTGTTAGCCCTCCCACTAGTCGTACTACAAACCTTCCACCTCGAGATAAAAAGTGACACTTATCCCTTGGTATATAATATACTATTATGCCCCAAATTTTATTTTTATCCCCTAATTTTATTTAAGTCCCCGGGGTAAACACCACGTTTTTAGGACCCAAAATACTGAAGTGTAAAATAGTTATTTTTATACTATATAAGTGTGTAAAAAATAACATTTAAAAAAAATATTCTTTACGCCAGTTAAACAAGATTTTTTGTACGAACAGAAAAGAAGTAACTAAACAATTTTAAATAAATATTTTATTACTTTAAAAAATTAAATAAAAATATCTAAAATTATTTCCTAAAATTTACAACAATTTTTATAATCTACATCTACATCTCACTCACACATTGATTCCACAAACTACATGCATTGTGCCTTGCTTTTGGCGTTTAATATGATACTAAACACCTTGCTCGTCATGGTCCGGTTATCCGGAACCGGAATGCCTGTTCGTACAAAACCAATATTTTTGCTTTATTTTCTGCCAGTACCAAACCCAGGATCTTTTCTTTGAGGGTGATTGGTGCGCCCATGTCGTATTTCATGGCATTTTTTGTTTTTATTCATGAAATAAAATCTTGGGCTATGAACCGAACCGAACTGAACCGAACCGAACCGAACCGAACCGAACCGAACCGAACCGAACCGAACCGAACCGAACCGAACCGAACCGAACCCCCCCTGTTGCTGCACCCTTATTCTATAAGTTGTTTTAAACCTTATGTACAAACTAAGAGTGATTGTTTGGCTTATTCTTAGTTTCTATGAACATAGATTTATATCAGGGGAATGGGGATTGAGTTTCCCAGAATCCATTTGTGCTCAATGTACTTTATTATTTCAAAGATATCTTAAATCCACTCCATATATCTATGCACTAACAGTTCCTGTAAACGAGATTATAATATACTGCCCTGCAAGTGCTTCCTAAATTAAATTTTCTCTCGAAGCCTCGGGGAATCTTAAAGTGCATCCACCCTTGTCGCGTAAGATTGAGATTAGAATGTGCTCCAATAATCCAGTAGTAATTTTAATAGTTACGGTGTTCTGAAACGTCTGGCAAGTAGGTTAATGTCAAGCCATAATCCAACTGTATGTAATTTGGCAAGCTTGGTCTATAATTTGGGAGACACGACAAAGGCCACTGTTCCCAAATAATTACAAAAGCATCGTATAAAAAAAGGTCCCTTCCATATTACTCAATTTTCTTAACTCACCCTAGTAGTAGTAGTAGTAGTACGAATGTGGAAGCCTTAGGCCTTACCACCAGAGCATCCCCCTATACTTGACTGATCCTCTCCTTTACCAAACCTTCCAGTCCTTCTAATAAAGGTCAGGATGTACTACTTCATGGACTTCAGGTCTTCTGTTTTCAACCCCTCTACTTCGAATGCTCCTTCTCTCTTTACTTTATTTGCTTCACATTGTGCCAGGAAATGAAATGCTGTTTCCTCTTCTTCTTCAAACTTGTGGCATGACCTACCTTGTTTTATCTTTAAAGTGGTTAAGTTTCCATGAAGTACATAGTGTCCTGTGAGCACTTCAAGCAAAAAGGTCACTTTCCTTCTTTCTCAGCCCAGCAGCCAAATTCTTCCACTTAAGCTAAAGCTACTGCTCTTTGTTCTGTCTACAGCCATTCCAGTTTACCCATGCTTTATACTCCTCCCTGAATGTCCATTCTTTAAGGGTCGATCTTATTTGCCCCCTTGTCAGCCCTAGACAGAGTACAGGTCCCTCTTGGTCAGCTTTTTCGTTACCAGGGATCCCCATATGATCCGGAACCCGGAGGAACTTGACCTTCTTTATGTCAGCCAGTTCCAGTTAAACTTCTACTTAGATGACTGCTGCTATACTTCCTAGGGAGTATAGTCTAAATTATACGCATTTGTAATGACGTCAACATGTGAGAAAAAAACGTATGGTGTAGATATTTTTGCCAATCAATGTTTTTTGATTGACAGTGACCATCGAAGAAATAACTGTTCTCTGCAGTGACGGATACTTCACATAACCAATTACCTACCTATTTAAATCATAGATACTACTGTTTTTAAAAACTTTATTGTCATCACTGTTTATAATATACTAAGCAAAGATAAACAAAAATGACGTCATTACAAATGGGTATAATTTGAACTATAGCCCCTTTGAATGTCGGCGTTCTACAAAATATCCCAGACTTGTCCGTAATGCAGATGAGGGCTCCCGTCGGTAATTTCACCTGGTTCTCCTTCTTGTCCTCTCTGGTTGGTGAAGTGACTGTGTCTTTGTGCGTTTTAGGAGTCTTAATGGTTGTTTCATAATTTAGCTTATTTTCTTAGTCTGTGTATATGAAAAGGTCAGTAAATGATATAAGTCGACTTATGTTCTCAGTTCTAAATTTTTTACACTAAGAGGAAGATATCATGAATATTATAAGAAAAGCTCTCTGGCTCATCTTAAGCGGTGGGCAATATCCCTGGCTGAAAATTTTCTGATCCAAAAATTGGACTGATTTGTGCCCTTATTTTCTTTGTCTTGAAACTTAACGTATAAACTGAGGTTATATTACACTATAAATAAAAATATCTCTGGATGATTGACAAAGTTGGAAAATGCATTTAGTTTTGAAAGTTTTGAAATTTTTTCACATAGTAGATTATACTATAATGTCATGGAGAAAATTATTCTGGCTGTTATTTACAATCACGAAAGCCTCGCCAAAATAGCTCTAGGATCCAGTCCAAAGAATAGTTAATTAATTTATTGCTCGAAAAGTTTCTAGATAAAATAAGGAATTTATTCTGTATTTTAGAATCTATCCAGGAGCATTCCCACTAAAAAAATATTTTATTTTAGATTCTAATTATTATTTGGCATGCTTAGGGAGGTACACCCTGTAGCTTAGTTTAGGTTTGTGCTAACTAATTTAAAAACTGCGAGCGCTATCAACGAAAAATTAGGAAAATGAATTAATTTCAACACTTTGTAAATCGGCAACGAAGCGTTTGCGGACATAATATGAACATGGAAACAGTTTTAAAATAAGCCAAATAATCACTCCTCATTTTTGTACGTGGATCTAACAAACATTAATATAATCGATGGTGTCAACTTGACGGGCATCAGATAACTCTGGCAAGGTTTTGGGGCTTTTAAATAACAGCCAGATGGTATTTTAAGCTTTTGTTACTTTCAGAACTAAGAAAATTAGGGCACTCATTTCATATCGTTTTTTACTAGTCAGAAATACTTGCCACCCTTAGAGATTAGCCAGAATATTTTTTTTTAACTTAATTATGCCCTTTACTAGTACAATTAGTTTTATAACTGAGAAAATAAGTTCCTCGTATTCATATCTTATTTTGCATTTTGCGCTTAAACCCATCGGAAAACCACCCCCTATTCACATAACAAATTCTGTTAAGAATTGATCAATGAATAATTCTATCGATATTTGCTTACTAACAAAATAAGTTCCCAAAATCTTCACGGCTTGCCCTACTATTAGGTAGTTTTTTATTGGCGACTATGGCCAACCGAATGAAACATGATGAGTTATTTTAGTCCCTCTACTTTGTTTTAGAAACTGTTTACAAATCTTCGTGTAGTTACTCAGACCCAGCATTGTAGTAGTACAGAGCTATCACTGCTTAATTCATCTTGGATCCATGACTAATGGTGAGTGGCCTTTTCTAGCTAGTGATATTTTATTTGTATGTAATTCAAGGGTTAATTACCGACCTTTATTTAATAGCTTAGTTATAAAACGTGTTTTTTGCCTCATTTTGTATATATATTTCTTAATATTATTATTACTTTAGGTTCTTATCTTTCAAGACAAAAAAAAAAGAAAAAATCTCGGAAATGGATTTCGTTTAAGTGGGTTAGCTAATCCTTTCCAGTCCCATTTATCACTCCACAATATTTTCTCGCACGACATAAATTTTAGCCGCAAACCAGTATATAATACTCTGTCAAAAAAAGATGATATGAAATTTTACATAACGTGTGAATAATGGATGCTTAATATACATTAAGCCACCATTATTCACACATACAGGGTGTTCTATTATAAAAGCGACTCCACTTTTTATTTTTTTATGACCGTAACAAAAACGCTTTATATACAAAAGTTACAAAACTTTTTGCTATCTTTTAGAATATGTACCCCAAAATTGGCAAATGTCATTACAAATGTCAAATGTTGATAGAACTTTCTTAAATTAAAGCGAACAACCTGTATAATATTTTGTTTCTTTCTAACGCCGAAAATAACTAGGTATCTGCTTTGATATTATTTTGATTTGTGGATTTACTGCATTTCAGTAGTTTTTCCGAGATTTTTCTGCCAGTTCACTTTTAAAATTTTAATTGCAAAAATCTTTTCTTAGCATACGTCGCACATTGTGTCCGTTTTATGATCCAGTATTGGAAAGGCAACTTCAAGCTTGCCATCTTCCATGTCAGACCCTGCAGAAATGCCTGTACCGAGTACTTCAAGGCAAGAGGAATTACAAAATTCTCAAGAAGAGTCCAGAAGTGCGTCCTGCAGTCCATGCTTAGGTTTTAAGAAATCTACACCTGATGACAGCGACAAAACGAACTCTATTAGTGTCAGAAAAGAAGTTCTTTCAAGGCGCAGCTCAAGACTGAACAGGAAATAGTGAATTAAGTGTGGAGGGATATAATGTATTGTTTGTGAATAAACTTGTACAGAGAGGTGTAAGTAGTCTAGAATAATAGTGTACAGACCCCGCGAGTGTATGACAGTTATGACACTTGACATGCGCGGTCTCTTGAACGCCAATCGTGGCTGATAACGGACGCATCTAATTAACAGTAATAATTAACGGACTAATTAGCGTGATAATCAACCCCGTACCCGTTCGATGACCTCTTCATGAACCTCTGCCAAGGTAATTAATAAATTACATTGGCACAATGAAACAAATATAATTGTATTTTATTTATAGGTTAGAAACAGCTTTATTATTTTATATTAAGTATTTTTTAGAAATACAGTCAACTTCGGAAAAAGACTATATATAAGACTAAGACTATTATATACCTAAGTAAAATTTTTTGGGTATTTTGAACGGGGTTTGCTATAAGCGAGTGTTCATTATAAACGGGTTCGCTAAATGCGAACTTCACTGTATAGTATAGCAATCTTTATATGCAGGGTGTTTCGTTAAGTCTGCACCATGGCTAACTTATTATTTAAGCGAAGGAAACATATTGGTTATTCTTAAAAAATAAACTTTGTTCCTATTATGTTTCAATATTAGATAAAATAAAAATTATTTATTAATACAGGCTGTTTATTTAAGCTTGCACCATTGCTAACTTATGATTTTAGTAAAGGAAACATATTATTAAAAAAAAAATATTATCTAAACCCATTTCTTTTTGGTATTACGTAAAAATAAATATTATTTCTTTATACGGGGTGTTTTATTAAATATGCACTTTTGCTTGCTTATGATTTGAGTAAAAAAAAATTATTATCAAAGAAATTAAGTTTGTTACCTAAACCAATTGCTTTTTGTTATTAAGTAGAAATAAATAAATATCCTTTATAAAGGGTGTTTTATTAAGTTTGCACCAATGCTAACTTTTTTGTTATTGGATTTAGGTACTGGATTGATTAAATTAGCAAACTAGTAGTATTCTTCTCGCTGATTAAGACGACTAAAATAGAAAAACAAACAAAAACGTGATATTTACCTAAAGCAACGATTTCGTTGTAAAGTTTGTTTTTGTATCTGTTTGTTTGTCTGTCTGTAATGAAATTAGGATGAGGAAGGAAGTAACTCTAATCGAGTGTCTCCCAACGTATTTTTATGGACAAGCATGGTGTAAAATTTCAAACTGGTAACCGGGAGTAAAATATTTGTAACTAAATCCACAGACTAATAGACAAAAAAGGCAAAAGCTCTTTAAGTATCCTTTAGTAGAAATCATGGTCATTATTTTCATAATTATTTGATAACCATCAGTGGCGCACCCAGGAATGTGTCTTGGGGGGGGGCCCGAGGCCTCTTGGGGGCCGACATAATGTGAACTTTTAAGGTATTGCTTGTGTTTTATCATGAAATATATCAAAAAGATGTAATACATTCTAAGGCTTGGGGAGGGGCCCCCCCTGGGTGCGCCCATCCAACCATATACGAGCATATTAGAGAATACGAATTCACCTCCTTGTGGTTTGAAAATTCAGTTCTCCTAACCTCTCAAAAAAAGGTTTGGTGAGTGTGAGTGAGGGTGTTAAAACATTCTCTCCAACTTTTTGGCAATTCCAGTCAAAAAATTCTTCTCACTGCTGAGGAAATGTTTTTGTTCAAAATTGCTACAATGAGTAGTACCTCACACTCTTTTATAAAACAAAAATCGACAAGTTGAGAATACTAGATTGCATAGCCCAGAAAGCGAATTCGTTTACGGCATAATTAACCACAAACCCTCGATTTACCTGGTTGCTTTAAAATGAAAAAGTTTAGTTATACCTATATACTTCTTCATTCAGACCATAAATTACAGACCTTTTGTTAGCCTTTTTTTCGCTATCATCTTCTTTTTTTAAATATTTATGTCAATTTACTCAAAAAGAACTGAAATATTTTATAAATTTGATTAGGAAATTCAGTTTTTTTTTCTACCTTTTTCACTCGTGCGGAAAAGATATTGAAATAAGACGTTGCGTGGCAATATTATCTTTAATATGATTTACATAATATTTCGTATTATCGCTTCTTTCGTATTTTATTTATATTAAAAAGCTTTTTGGAAAATTGACAAAAGAAAAATTTTTACTTTCTTTTTCAGATATAAGTGACTGAAGTTAGATTAGTATGGTTTAAAATTTTACAGCTAAAATAAAAAGCCAATTTAGTACCGGGTATCACTATACAGGTGCGCAACGAACCGGGTCATTTAAGAGGGGCTTTAGCCCCAAGCTTAATACCTAGGTAATGCGCACGGTGGATAGAATAGACCGATCTTCGGATCTTATATATATGTATATATATATATATATGTATGTCGAATTTTTCACGTCACTGGTGGTCCAGCTGATTTTTGTAAACAAAAGTTAGATGATATGAACAACGGAACAACTAATATTTTTTGAATTTTTTGAAAACTAAGGCAATTTTCCTTCTGTTTTCTAGTAGGTACATCCTTATAAAATATAATTTTCTAGACGTATTGTCGTTATTAGCTCACACATATACTATACTATAGTAGTGTGAGCTATGGTGATCCTAATTTTTTCGAGAAAAAAAAAGTTGCTCCGATTTCAAAAATTTTTATATATCTTTGCGTTTCAGATGATTTTGAAACTTTTTTGTTGCGCCTATCTGTCTGTCTGTATGTCTGTCTGTCTGTCTGTATGTCTGTATGTCTGTATGTCTGTATGTCTGTATGTCTGTATGTCTGTATGTCTGTATGTCTGTATGTCTGTATGTCTGTATGTCTGTATGTCTGTATGTCTGTATGTCTGTATGTCTGTATGTCTGTATGTCTGTATGTCTGTATGTCTGTATGTCTGTATGTCTGTATGTCTGTATGTCTGTATGTCTGTATGTCTGTATGTCTGTATGTCTGTATGTCTGTATGTCTGTATGTCTGTATGTCTGTATGTCTGTATGTCTGTATGTCTGTATGTCTGTATGTCTGTATGTCTGTATGTCTGTATGTCTGTATGTCTGTATGTCTGTATGTCTGTATGTCTGTATGTCTGTATGTCTGTATGTCTGTATGTCTGTATGTCTGTATGTCTGTATGTCTGTATGTCTGTATGTCTGTATGTCTGTATGTCTGTATGTCTGTATGTCTGTATGTCTGTATGTCTGTATGTCTGTATGTCTGTATGTCTGTATGTCTGTATGTCTGTATGTCTGTATGTCTGTATGTCTGTATGTCTGTATGTCTGTATGTCTGTATGTCTGTATGTCTGTATGTCTGTATGTCTGTCTGTAACGACCAACGCGCATAACTCAAAAACCGATTGGCCGATTTTAATAAAATTTGGTACCTAGGCTGAGTCCTGGGTCGAGATGATCCAATTTAAAAATGAACGAAATCCACCGAACACAAACCAAATAAAAGGGTGGGGGTAGATTTCAAGAATTAGAGTTTATGTGAAAATATGGCGTGTGTGATATCAAACGAAAGGTAATTGAGTCTGGAGTTAAACAAAATACATTTTAATGTATTTAAAAAAAAGGTTGGGGGTATATTTCAAAAATTAGAGTTTAAGTGAAAATATGGCGTGTGTGATATCAAACGAAAGGTAATTGAGTCCGGAGTTTAACAAAACACATTATAGTTTTTGTATTTTTTTAAGGGTGGGGGTAGATTTCAAAAATTTGAGTTTAAGTCAAAACATGGCTTGTGTGGTATCAAACAAAAGGTAATTTAGTCTGGAGTTGAATAAAATATATTTCAGTTTTTAGTTATATTAGCTCACACGTACACTATAACTATAGTACCTAGTGTGAGCTTAGGGGCCCATATATTGGCAGAGTATTTTTTTAAGTTCGCTTTATTTTTTACACAAAACTTAAACTACAAGTCAAACGGAATGTGATGGTTTAGTATCAAAGGTGAACCGAGGACTTATAATAATAATAATAATATAATAATAATAAATTTATTTATTAGTATAGTGAGTTACAAATTGCTCTTACAAATAATACATCATGTCAATAAAAATTTGAAAATAACTTAATTATCTGTTCCACAAGATTCTATCCTATCATTACACTAATGTTTCACCAGCACGATGGATTTTGAAAATCTGTGTGTGCTGGTCAGTTATTAATTTAATTTTAAATTATATTTGAGGTTGTCACAAGAATTTGAAAAAGAAAATCCTTTAGAAATAAGAATATCACAATATTTTAAAATAGATTTTTGTTTTTACTTTTATTCTATTTTTAGTTATTTATTTATTAATTTTTTTATTTAAAAACTTAACGAATAGTTTCTATTTAGAATCCATTTGTCTATTAAATGTTTAACTTTTTTAAATGGTTTACTTCTTATGAAAAGAGGCAAAGCATTATACACTGTAGGACCCGTGTAACTGAGATGTCTTTGAGTTGCGGAGAGTTTGACAAATGATATCGTTAAGTTTTGGTTTGAAGCATTACGAACATTATAATTTAATGCTAGTTTAGTCCTATAACATGTGTTGTTTAGCATAAATCTTATTACAGCCTTTGTATACAATTGTTCTAAAGTCAATAGTTCACTTTCCTGAAAAAGTAGCTCTGTTGAGAATCTTTTATTTTTAAACATCATGACTTTTATTATGTATTTTTGAGCAGTAAGAAGGCAGGACATTGACGTTTTGCTTGCTCCACCCCAAGTAACTATACCATAATTTATTATGGATTCAACCAATGAGCAATATATTATTTTAATCATTTTTAGAGACATAATATTTCTGAGTTGATAAAATTTATGTATAAGCTTCCTTACTTTTTTTGTGACATATTCTATATGTATTTTCCAATTTAACTTTTTATCAAGTAGGATGCCCAAGTATTTTATGAATTTAACCCTTTCTATTTTATCATTACATTTGTTTCTATCTCATTTTTCACAACACAGGTTGCTGTGTGAATCCTGAGACCCTGTATCACTGGTAAAGTTCTTGGGGTATGAGCAAATGTCAGAAATTTGGTCTTCTCAATATTCAGAGATAGGAGGCTATAATCTAATCAATATTTAATTTTTGACACAGCAATTTCAGCTTTTTTTATGGCAATATTCCATGTTTCACCTTGCACTATAATTGCTGTGTCATCTGCAAAGCAATAGACAACCCCCTCCTCATCAAGAGCTGAAAAAACATCATTAATATAAGCATTAAACAATAGTGGACCTAGAACTGTCCCCTGTGGAACACCGCACACCACCGGGAGAGGCTCACTTATGATGTCTCCAATTTTGATTTTTTGAGTTCTGTTGTTTGGGTATGATTCCATAAGTTTATATATTACACCTCTAATACCCATTTTGTGAAGCCTCCCTAGTAGTGTACAATGTGCCACAGTGTCGCAAGCTTTTTTTAAGTCCGGGAAAATGCCCACAACCCTTTTTCCGCTATCCAGACCCCCAAAAACCATTTCAGTGACCCTTGCTAAAGCATTTTCAGTACTGGAGTTTCTTTTGCAGCCTAATTTTAACGCATTTTTCAACTACGAATTGTACTTATTAAGGCGATTGGTCTATAATTGGATATTAATTGGCAGTTCCCATTTTTAAACACTGGCACAATTATAGCTTTTTTAAGTATTGTTGGAAAAACTCCAGTACTGAAAATCCTGTTTACCACATGAAGCAGTGGGTTGATAAGGTTTTTATGATTTTGTTTTAAGCTCTCAAAAGTAATTTGGTCTTTCCCACTCTTAACATTATTCTTTAATGAATTTATAAGGATTATTAATTCATTAGCTGTGATTGGAGCAAAATAACAGGATTGTGGATTTGTTATTGATTTTTCTTGAAAGTTTTTACCCAAAGGTTTTATTTTCTTTGCTAATTTGGGTCCTACATTGCTAAAATATGCGTTAAACTCAGCAGCTATTAAGCCTGGATCCCTGATGGTCTCATTCCTCTCATTCAGAATAGTTTTTATTTCACTCTTATTTTTATTGTCGCCAGTGACTTCTTTTATGATACCCCAGGTTTTTTTTTATATCATTTTTATTATTTTGCAGTTTAGTTTTGTAGTATTGATATTTAGTTTTGTTTATCAAGTTTGATAGGATCTTGAGATAATTTTTATAATTATTTTGAATTTCAAAATTACCTGGTTGTTGAGTACATTGTTTTTTTTAACTGGTCCCTTTTACGAATGGATTTTAAAATACCATCAGTTATCCATGGCTTTAGCCTAACTTTTCTATTTGAAATTTTATACTCTTTGGTGCACCTTCTAATGATATAAGTTAAACAGTTTATAAATTTATTAGTACAAGTTTCTGCATTGTTCTCACTGAGTACACTATCCCATCTCTCTTGAGATACAAGTTCTCAGAGCATGTTGTAATCTATTTTTCGATTCAGTTTGTATTTTTGTTGTGTACTAACCTCATTTTTTAGTTTAATATTAAGTAAGATAGGATAATGATCAGTAAGATCTCTTTTTAAAATCACTGGAGTCATACTGCAGTAGTTCTCATTTCTACATTTGACAAAAAGATGATCAATACAGGTCGCTGTATCTTTGGTTTGCCTTGTTATACCATTTATTAAACTAGTATAGCCAAAACTATTCATAACAGTCAAATAGTCATTAACTTTTGTACAATCACTATTTAATAAGTCAAGATTAATGTCTCCGGCAAAGATGCAGATTTTTTTATACAGTAGATATTGTTTGACGTAGAATATTGCTCAAGCTGTCTATAAATTCATCTTTGTCAGTTGAGGGTGACCGGTATAAGGCCAGAATATCAAATTCAATATTGCACTTACCAATGGATACTTTAAGGCATTTGACATTATTATACTCAATAATGGCATACACTTGGTAAATCTCATCTTTGGCAAAAACTATGCATCCATCAAAACTAGTGTTTATACTTTGGTTCCAAAATGCACGATAACCAGGAATGTTAAAGTCCGAGATACTATGTATGTGTTTCTGAAACCACAATGAGATCAAAACTTTTTCCTGTTGATTGTAGAAAAACCAAGAAATTGTCAAAATTTTTGTACATACTACGTATATTAATATGAATTATGTTTAAATCACTTTGTTTATCAGTAAAGGATGGTATTTCACTAATGTTATCACATTCTTGTGTTATACAAGACTTGTATTCATCAAGAATATTATTTAAGGAATTGAATGTTTATAAAGGTTTTCTCACTTTTATTACATTTTTTGTTTTTTTGTTTACAAATTTAGCAGACTGTCCTCTGAAGTTATCTTAATGGCAGTGTCTCCATCAACTTTCTTTAAAAATATTTTGCCACTTAATGTGTAGACTGCTTTGTATCCTTTTTCTTTCTGTAAGGCTCTTGCCTTTCTAAATAATTGTCTTTTTAATGTTGTCATATCATCATTTAGATAAATTTTTCTGTTTGGTCCCTCCAGACCACACTCACTGACCATAATCCCTTTCCGTTCTTTTATTTTTCTCATAATTTCTTGTTTTTTTCTTGGTTTGCTAACTTTACTAGAATCAAGCTGTCCTCCTCTTTGTTCACTCGGTAGCTATCTTGTATATCTTTATTGTCTGTAGAGACACCCAGTGATGTAAATAATTTTTTTGTTACTTCATATATGTTTGTTTGGCTCTGTTTTGGTATCCCAACAACAATAATATTGTTAGCTTTTTCTTTTTGGGAAGTAAACAAAGATGTAGGTCAGCGGATGATTTTTGAAGCTGAAACGAACACATTATTTTCGTCAAATTTTAATTTATGTGTAAAGAAAAATGAAGCGGGCTAAAAAAAATAACGACTGGTATATCTGAAAAATATTATTTTATAAGAAAATACTAAAAAATGGTAGGAAAATTGCCTCAGTTTTCAAATAATTCAAAAAAGATTAGTTGTTCCGTTGCTCATATCATCTAACTTTTGTTTACATATCATTTAACTTTTGTTTATACAAATCAGCTGGACCACCAGTGACGTGAAAATACGACATATATATACAGGGTGTCCCAGAACTAATGGTACATGGTTAAACTGTAGATTCCTTGGGTCAAAATATTACGATTTAGCCATACTTACCTTAGTCCAAAAGTTCAAATTAACCGAGATACAGGGTTTTAAACTTTATTTTTTTAATTCGATTTTCTTTAATAACTTTTTTACTAATTAATATTTTTGAAAAAACTAACCAGTGAGTAAGTTTTTTTAAAATTGGCAACACGATACCGTTGAAAAATTTGATGCACAGTGTACAGGGTGTTTCTTGGACCACTACCATTGCATAAAAATCAGTATATTTTTTTTGTGCCTCAGTGTATACCAGTTCTTATGTAAAATAATGGTTTTCCCATCCTTTTTATGTAAAAAAGTTATACTGTTTTAAAGTCGCTCAGAGGAACGGTTTTCGAGTTTTTTTGCATAAAATTTGTTTATTGCATGTGAGTGATCTGCCTAATTTATGTACGATACTTTCTTCAATTCTTTCTACTAATTAATAATTTTGCACAAAAATTGGGCTTGGTGATTTTTGGGCATGGACAATTTAATTTTGGTTAAAAAAAATATATTATACAGGGTGTTCTCTGGCTCGGTACCGTTACATTAAAATAGGTCTAACTTTTTTGTTCCTCGGTGTATACAAGATTCTATAAAAAACATTAATTTTTTATTTTTTGTTAAGTGAAAAAGTTATGGTGTTTAGATGTCGCTTAGAGCAACGGTTTTTAAGATATTTAAATTATAAGTTTTTATTGTATGCGTAAAAGATTTTTGATTAAATTCTTACCCACTTCATACATATTGGCTATAATCAATAATTTTTTATAACATTTTAAGATTGGATGTTTTCTTAGGAAATATTAAGTTAAAAAATATACAGGATGGTTCTTGAATTATCATAGGTCTGTTAAAACAATTGTAAATTATTGTCCGTTATGGCAACTGTGTAGGGCGATGTTTTTAATGAGGAACAAAAACTTCTTCGTATTAATGTTTTTAAAAATGGTAAGTACGTATACTTTATTAATGCAACTATTTTTTTATTGTTTTGAAAGAAAATTATAATTATTAATAAAATTGATATTTTATTATTTATTTAAAAAAATATAAAACAGCAACAAAGTTAAAATTTTAAAATTGACAAATAGTAAATCAAACTTAAAATTGTTTATTATAGTAGGCTTTGAAAATAAAAAACAATAAAATTCAATAAAGTTGCTGTCTGCGTCTATTCTGTCAAACTTTCTTAAAACTACAGAACTGTTTGTAAAATTTCATAATAAATAAAATCATATTCTGTTTAAAAACCTGCTTAAGTATACACCGAGGCACAAAAAAAATACACTGATGATTTTAATGCAATGGTAGTGGACCAAAGAGCACCCTGTACATTGTACATCAACTTTTTCAACGGAATCGTCTTGCAAATTTCAGAAAAACCTACTTGCTGGTTAGTTTTTGCAAAAATATTAATTAGTAGAAAGAATTGAAGAAAGTATCATACATAAATTTTTATTTAAATGCAAAAATCTCAAAACCCGTTGCTCTGAGCGACTTTAAAACAGTATAACTTTTTTACATAAAAAGGATGGGAAAACCATTATTTTACATAAAAACTGGTATACACCGAGGCACAAAAAAAATACAGTGATTTTAATACAATGGTAGTAGTCCAAGGAACACCCTGTACATTGTACATCAAAATTTTCAACGGAATCGTCTTGCCAGTTACAAAAAAATTTACACGCTCGTTATTTTTTGCAAAAATATTAATTAGTAAAAAAGTTATTAAAGAAAATCGAATTGAAAAAATAAAGTTTAACACCCTGTATCTCGGTTAGTACGAACTTTTGGACAAAGGTAAGTGTGGCTAAATTGTAATATTTTGACCCAGGGAATCTACAGTTTAACTATGTGCCGTGGATTATGCGAACATTTGGTAAGTAGTAGGAATATGCGTACAGCTCCCACAGGAGACGGGGAGATGCCTTAACACAGATCAAGACAAAGAAAAAATAATAATCTTTAAAAAAATTGTGTGTGCTTAAGACCACACGGCAGAAGTGTAAACTTCAACAAGGCGAAATTAATAATACTGGCCTTCATCTGCTTCATCATATCGCTCGCTGAATGTTCCTCTCACAGTTAGTCGACTCGAGCCGACGTCACCCGAATGAGCGTTACATGATGGCTCAGTTCAATATACTACCCACAAAAACCGCTAAACGCGCCTAAAAAAGTTTACACTTCAAAAGTAACAGAAAGTAGAAAAAAAACCGCCATAGGCGAAAATTTTAGAAGAATGATGTATTTTTTGGAAAAAATTGCACCGCAGCAAAAAATTTGTAAAAAAAAAGAGATAAAATGGTGCGCAGTTTTGGAAAAATAAAGTCCCTTTACAAAAATGGCGCCGCAGGAGAAATTTTTGGTAAATACGATAAATTGTTTCGCATAGGATTACCATAATCGAAAAATCCGACCATAACATTGACCCATCAGCAAAAAGTGTCTGCTTGCAAACAAAATTTACAAATCCGAGAATTAAAAACAATCCCAATTAACATTTTCGCTGGGCCATCCTGATGTATTCATATATTGTTTTTGTTTTTTTTTTAGTGTGCTAATCAAGGCTTCGATAGCAACACGTTCGAAAATATCCTTGTATGAAAGACGCTTTCTGGAGATACCAATGTGGGGATGAACTTGAGTCAGTGCTTTATATGTAGATGTAAGAAAGTACTGTTTTTTAATGTAATTCCTAAAAATTAATGTAATGGGAAATAATTTTAGTTCTAGTATTACATTATAAAAGTTAGTTCGGTTTCTTTGTTTCAAACAAGAACAAAGTTAGATTGGTTGGGGTTTAAATTATCTAAATAAAATAATGAACCTAAATAAGTTGTGGGCATTAACTGTCATAAACAATAAGTTAAATTAATTAGGAATAGTTTTTTAAGAAATTTAGAAGATATTAGGGACTATTGGCAATAAAGCCAGGCTTTAATAGTGCAAGGCAATATTTTGGCAGTAATATTTTAAGATCAGCTGTGGTTTTTTAATATAAGGCCTTTGTTTATTTAAGTATTCTAATTATGCTTGCTACATTATTCCTTATTGTCCCGCTGCTTAACCAAGCCGAATTAAGCAAGCGCAATTTCCAAGCACACCTTGCACATTTTTTAAAACATATCATGTTGCAACAGTTGAAAAACGCATCAGGTCGGCTTTAAAACAAATTAAATAACACAAGTATTATTGGTGTGGTTTTAATTTTTACAAACAAATTAAAATACGGTATTAAATGTGTAATGTAATGTGGCAATCATTGAAAAACTCATCAGATCAGGTTTAAATCTGATTGAATAATACAAGTTAAATTGATATATTTCTATCACACATGAACGAATTAATATTAATGTGGTCTTAAGTTCTACCAACAATATAATAAACCGAATCAAATTATAGGTAGGTTTTAAGACCAATTAAAAAACAGTTGTAGTATTTTGTTGTAAAAAAATAAGAAAACCAAAAAAAAATTACTTACTCTGACTCGTTGTTTTCAAAAACCAACTCTCCTTGTTGGGGCTCGTACTCCTTTCCACATTTAGCAGTACCATCTTCTGTGAAGTAAGGCAAAACCACACGTCCTCTGGCACCCGAACACCGAACCACTTTTAGTTCGTAAGACCCGACACTTTCGACAAGTTCGTGATTCTGCGAATCGAACTTGAAGAATCCGCCGTGATCGTCGTCCAGAATAATCACTGTTGCGAGCATCGGAGAACCCAGGCAACCGGCAGGATTCGTAGAACACAACCGCACATAAAAATGTTCGTCGGGCTCGAACACGTCATCGTCGATCACTTCTAGAGTTATGCGTTTTTCTTTATCGCCAGGATTAAACCGTAACGTGCCAGTAGCTTTGACGTAATCGCTTCCGGATTGAGCAGTTCCATCTTCGGTGGTATATTCTACGGTCAACGGAGTGTCAAGATCTCCCGAGCGAACCACGCACACTTCCATCTGACCGCAGCTTTCGAGGACGGTGTACTTTGAAGGGTCGAAGAACACGCGTGAACCGCTTTGGGTGAATTCGTTGATGCCGCTTTCTCGTTGAAGTTCTGCTTTTACCTACCGATAAAAAATTGGTCTTTTATTTCATTTAAAAAGAAACAAGATATTATTATACGAGGTGTTCCGAAAAGGTCTTTAAATACTTTTACCACAGATTCCTTAGACCAAACTGAGTTGATTTAAGCCAACTTCCTTTAGTGCAAAGTTGTTTATTTTGGGCGCTAGAGGGCTTTAAGTTGTAATTTTAAAGTCAGGTTTTTTGTAATAAATAGTGTATGTGATTTTGCTGAAATTTAGTAAGTTGGAGTTTTTAAGAATTTGCTTATTTCGGATTTCTACGCCAACGGAGTAAAATGAGTTTGGGTATTAAATTTGGATTGGACAGCTTGTTTAATACAAAAATGTACCCTTAGTAAAACTCTATAACTTTGTAATAATTCAAAGTACAATTTAACAAAAAAATCAAATTACCAGATGACAATTAACTTAAAACTGTTTGGTTTTCAATGCCGGTAGGGGAATTTTCCCTCGGAGTAGTTGTTTCTGCTGGTTTCACACAACAATTAACTTGTTTGCCTTGTTTGATGATATAACTTTTTTATTATTATTTTGCACCTTCAATAATATTTTAATAAACTTTTTTTCTCTATTAAGTGTCAGATCGTTCTATTCATTGTATCGAACCAGTTTGTCAATGAATCTTGGGTGGTGATCAAAGTTTTCCATTAAAATGACGGTGTGATTACCATCTGCTTAGAACAAATATCAAACCACATTAAACACAAATACTTTATTTGCTTTATTCTTGCGTTTTCAGTAAAACAATGGAAAGTTTTAGTTTATTTCTAATTCTTTGGGAATAGTTAGGTTCAACAAAACAGGTAAAATAATGCAATTTTGATATATAGTTCATTTCATATTTTTAATTTTTTAACAGTAACCAGCTGTTTACTATAACAAATAGTATAGGCCAGCGAAAAAAAACGTAAGTTGTTCCAAAAACAATGAAATAGACTTTACTTTGGTTTGGTTCGGTTGCATTTTGATTTAATTCAAGATAATCTGCAGATCGTAAATTTTAAGTTTTAACTTATAAAAAAATGCCATTTGGTTAAAAAGTCTAGTCATAATCATCCTGATAAAAATCTAGAAAAAGATTATTTCCTTGTTGGTAAGTTACTGTAATCCTTTACAAAAACCAAACTGACTGTCACTTTAGAAGCGAGTTGTGGCTCTAAGGGTACCATCTTATTATTTTTTCTTTTGTAAGCTAGTACTTATCTGCGAGACCTAAGTTACTAAACTAAAGTACTATTATACATACCTCGCTTAAATCACTCTGCGCTCTTTCCGAAATGCGCCGCATCAAATCCCCAGATCCCATGAGCTTTCTGGTTGCCTGGATACGGTAAAAAGCTCTTGATTTCGGTCCGCGGTTTAACACCATTTCGTGGGCCATTTTTTCCAAAATTCCAATGTCGGTGTGCGGATGGGTTTGGCGCAGCTCTTTTAGAGTTTGAATGTATTCTTGTTTAATATCTTCGTGGACGTCATCTAACACTGAAACAATAATAATATTTGAACAGATGTGCTTGAGTCCTGGCCCAAAATGACAAAGGTTGGGGACATAAAAGAAAATAATGGAGATAACACGAGAAAACGACAAGAATTTATAATATTTTAACAAATTTAAATATACACATTATAAATAGCAGTAAGTTGTCAAGTCAAGCTAAACCGGCAACAACCAGCAACAAGACAAATCTTCAGTTAACGATGAGATAAATCAATAAATCCAAAGAGAAATAGTAAAAAGAAGAAAGAGTTTTGTATCTAAAATAAAACCAGCAAATCCCTTAAATAATAAGGAATGTATTTACCAAATCCCGTGTGAGTGTGGTGGAACATCAAAAAGTACCCAATTAGGAGATATTAAAGTATCGGGTTTAACGGTTCATGCGTGGTCAAATGATCACAGGATTCAATGAATAAGTAGTCGAGTTGGCGAAAACGAAAACTTATTGAAGCGGCATTTATAATGCTGAACAAAGAGGTTTTTATTCAACCAAGCACGAACATATCAAACATATGGAAACCACTTCTTAAGCAAAATAAGCGTCTTAGGATGAAAAAAGGGGACAGGCCATCACACCTGGCTGCACACCAAGTAGTAGCCTGTAGACTGGATTGTTTAGTTTACACTTGAAACAGGTTTAAAATAAATCTAAATATTTGTGAAACCGCAAGGGGTTGTTAAAGGTAAGTTCAAACTTAAGCGGAAATAAGCCGTTGCCCGTGTATCGTGTATGCCGCCAACTGCGACTAAACAACACATGGATAGATACAGTCAACAAGTACCGAAGCTCGCTTCGGCATTCTTACTACTAATGATTACACAAAATATTGTTACTACTCAGTTTATTTGGAATCTTGACCAAAAGCTGTGGTCAGTCGATTTAAGCATGATTTACCATATAGGAACTCATTTGAAGCCTGATTTGTAAAGTAAGCAGTTAGCAACTAGGGTACAAAAATTCCGAATGGGAACTGAGAAGTGAGAATTCTCGACCGGACTTCTGCACCACTGATGACAACGACAAACATTAAATAACATGTTGTTAGTTGGCGTTGATTTCGCAACATTTTGTTTCGAAAAAAACTGTCGAAGTTGTGCCGTCTTTCTGGCTTGCTTACCTAGTAGTTCTGAATTGACCATTTCGATGTTGTCGACACCCTCAGCCTGGACGATCACTCCTCTTCTATTCATTCGGTAACCTTTTTTGATATACTTGTACATTTTTCGGTCGGCGGCATAGGCAGTCAAAACCTTTTAAAGAAATGGTCATATTTAATGTATTTTTTTGGGAAAAGAAAAAAGCATTGTATTAAGCGAAACGCATTTAAACTATAGATATTTACCGACTGAAATTAGAGATTCTAGAGCAGTTAGAGTTTTAATCTTACAACTAATCAAAATACAAAGAGTGGGTACACCATGCGTTGACATTACCATTGAATAAGCTAAATTACGGACGCAATTTTGGATTTCCATTGTGTTTATTTATTTTATGCACAACGTTTCGGTTAGTAAGTTTCTCTAACCGTCTTTAAATTTAAACTAGAGATACTTACTAACGGAAACGTAGTGTTTAAAATAAGTAACACAATGGAAGTCTGAAATTCTGTTTCTACTTCATCATTGTCGACAAGTTTTAAACAAAGACAGACAAGAGTAAATGGACAATCGTAGGCAACCTGTTAGGCAGCCCAACCAAACTTAAAATACTTTGATATATACCATTGCAAATGAGGCATAGATACGATCACTTCTTAAGGAAAATAAATACCATGTCTTGGGTTGTTAATTTCGGCCTTTTATATTTATGAAAACCAAATTATAAGAGTTGAGCAGTAGATTTGGTTAAAAATAAAACAACAGTTTTTCTAAGTGAAAAATATTAATTTCTGCTATAAAAATAGATATAGTTATGTGCAATTTTGCAAATTAAACTGCGTTTAAAATTCTTTCTCGTATATTATGAAATTCTTGAAATTCCTAATCTTCTTTATGGATAAGAGTTTGGCAAAATATCAGATGGTGTCGATGAATATTTTACTCAAGTAAAAATGTATAGTCCACAGTACGTCGGCCTGTTTTTAAGTGATGAGTGAATGAACCGAACCAGACTGAATTTTCGGACACTGCGAAAAACTGTGGACTATTATTTGTTGCTTTGAAAATGTCGCTAAAAAACTTAATTCTCCAATAAGAGACTATTTAAAACGAAGCCTGCTTAGGTCATTCAACATATACAAACATAGGAAACCGGAAAATTTATTTTTGTGTTTTAGCTAACATTGAGTTGAGTTGACCGCTGAAAGTTTGCTTTATAATAATAATAATAATAATAATAGTCTTTATTAGCAAACCTGCTCAAAAAGTACAATCAGTAAAAAATACATGTTAAAAAAGACAATATACTTGTGATACAAACAAACAACAAAATATAAACAACTTTAAATTTATACATATGTCAGCATTTAAGCAAACATCCTAAACATATTATAATCTATAATCTTTGATCCTAAAGTTGTAAATTATATAAATCGAAACCAAAAATGTAACTTTTTTAAAAATTTAAGACTTAGCAACTACAGATAATATTTGTTTGATAATTTTGACTAGTTACTTACCATTCAAAAGTCCCACACAAAACACGAAAAACATGATATCTCTCCAAATCACAAATGGTTAAATCTATTATATCTGCATTGTAAAAATATTTTATTATTCTACATGGGTCCTGACAAAGTTTAGGCAAAGTCTTTTAAAACTCTCTATGTTTGAAGTTTCCTTGGTGTCCCTTGGCAAAGAATTAAACAGTCTTAATCCTTCGGTAAACACTGTTTTACCAGCAGCATTTGCATAATCAATATAGAAATTACTCATTGATCTTGCTCTTGTATTTACAGGGTGTATTTCATGTATATATTTAATTTCGTCGGTTAAATATTTAGGTAAGGTGCCCCTTCTTAGGCGAAAGACAAATTTCAGCACACTAAACGCAGCCCTCTGTGAGACATTAAGGAAGTTGAGTGTGTCCAGCATCATCTTTATAGGGGTTCGTTTTTTGCATAATAGAATAGCTCGCATAGCTCTATTTTGTAATTTTTGCAAATTGTGTTTTTGGGTTTGATTCATAAAATAAATAAATGTTCCACAATAGTCTAAATGTGGAGCTATTGTTGTTTTATAAATAGTAAGCCTAGCAAACATAGACACTTTGTTACTTAATCTAAAAAGAAACCCGATTTTCTTAGCCATCTTCTTTTTAACATACTGGCAATGTGCATTAAAATTAAGTTCCACATCAATTATAAAGCCTAAATACTTCATCTCATTTACTTTTTGAATCTGTTCTCTGTCAATGATGATTTTATATTCAGTGTTTACTAGGGTGTTTCCTAAATTAAGTTTATCTAAGTTATACTTATTTCCTAAAATCATATATTTAGTTTTTTCTGTATTTAGTTTAAGTCCATTATTTGCAAGCCACTTTGTTACATTATCAAGGTCAGAGTTAAGGTCTTGCATCATTTGTTTTATATTCTTAGGCTCTCCAATAATATAAATCATCGTATCATCGGCAAACAGTTTGATTTTACATTTTTTTATTTGTTTTACAATGTCATTGATAAAAATCAGAAACAATAATGGACCCAACGCACTTCCCTGTGGAACACCAAAGGGAACATGCGAAGTGTCGGAAAGTTCTTGATTATACTTAACATATTGCCTTCTATTTTTTAAATAGCTTTGAAACCATTTTAAAGCTTTTCCTTTTATTCCATATGCTTTTAGCTTCATTAATAGCAAGTCGATATTTACTGTTTCAAAAGCTCGTTTAAGATCCAAAAATACAGAAATTATGACCATCTTTTTATTAGATATTTCATGCTTCCATTTTGATATAATGAATTGTAAAGCTGTTTCACAAGAATGTTCTTTTCTGAATCCCGATTGTTCTTTAACTAAGATATCATTTTCGTGTATATGTTGTGTCAGTTGATCTTTGACTATTAATTCCAGAACTTTTTCATATATTGGAAGAGTATTTACAGGACGAAACTTTGAACAATTTGTTGTGTTTGTTACTTTCTGTATTGGAACTACTGCTGATACTTTCCAACTCTCAGGAAACTCTCCAGCCTCTAATGATGTGTTAATTAGGTTAAGCAAATGGTTTCCTGCAATTTCATTTGCCAGTTTTAATATTTCTAAATTTATACCATATTTGTCTGAGTTGTTTTTGCTAAGGTTTTTTATAGTTTTATTTAAGTCATTTAGACTAATTTTTCTAAATACTGCAAGCTCTTGTCCGTTAAATTTTATTTCCTCAGCAATATTTTGATGACTTTCAGTACCTCTTATAGTTCCTATAATATTCTTAATGCTATCTATAAAGTAAAAATTGAATGAGCTTGCGATGTTATCATTTGAACTTTGAATTCCATTTTCAAATGTTATTGTTTGTGGCATCATATTTGATTTACCCTTTATTAATTCTTTTAATGTTATCCACATTGCTTTGGCATCGCCTCTGTTTTGATCAATTTTTTCTTCATAGTGCTGTCTTGTCTCGTTCCTAATTTTATTTGTCACTCTATTTCTAATGGTTTTATAACGTTCCCAGTCTTCTTCGTTTTTGGAATTTTTGGCTAGTTTGAACAAATTATCTCGATTTTTAATTTCTTTCATTAGATCTTCAGAAAACCAAATTTTTATTTTAAAACTGTTAAAATTTCCAGTTTCCTTAATTGGTGCATAAATATCTAAAGCATTTACAATATTATTAGTAAACGTTTCAGCCAACTTGTTTACATCAGTGGTATCTGTGTTCCATTTCGAGTTAAGTATTGTAAACTGGAATTCTGTCTTATTAAAATATTTGAAGTTTCTCTTCCTTGTTTTCTGATTTGATTTATTATAATTTAGTTTAATTGGTATATGTACCAGAATACTTGAGTGATCAGACACTTTCAAATGATCAGATACTTCATGTTTTATTAGGTTCCTATCATTTGTGACCAAGTAATCTAAAAGTGTGGATGAATATTTGGTAACCCTTGTATATTCAGTTACAAGTTGACTAAGACCAAAAAACTGAAACAGTTCCATAATTTTTTTACTATAAGTTGTCACCGTTTTTAAATCTATGTTAAAGTCTCCCAAAATAATTAATAAACATCTTTGTTGTAACAGTTCCTCGAACTTTTCCTCTAGAAAATTTATAAATTGAGCATTTGATGAACTTGGTGAATGATATATGTTACACAATACGTATGAAGTTTTATTAAATTGAATCTTAACTGCTATAATCCATGAATTGTTTTCAAAGGTTTCATTCAAAAGCTCTTGATATTTTATATCATCTCTAATGTACGTTATAATTAATAAAAAGCTAAAGCAAGGTGTTTTGCACGCCTAAGAATATTTTCGAAATGCCCACCTTCATGTTCAATGCAGGTTTGTGCCCGTAAGCCAATAGATGAGGTAGTTTTCCAACTTAACGCGCTTGTTTTGTCGTAGTTGTTCGGCAGGCTACTGTATAAGCTCCATATAATTTTTATAGGGGTATAACTTTGAAACGAATAAAAATGGATTTACAAGTTTTTGTTTCTTTTTTACTTAAAAACAAGTGTACTTTATGCACCCAAAATTTGAACATAACAATACGGAACATCTTCAATTTGTATACAGGTTGAGGCATAAGTAGGTAGACAATTAAAAAGGATGATTCCTTGGTTTATCTTAAGACTAAAAGTGTATATGAGCCGAGATATGAGCATAGTTACGGAACTACAGACTGTCCCTGAATTTTTTTATGATACGCCGCTGGTAGATTCAAAAATACAAAAAAATTATCACATTTATACTTAGAAAACTTATTGAATTTATCATTCGCGAATCGTTTTTAATTTTTTTCTTAATAATTGTAAGAAATACGACAATACTACAGAAAACCAAAAAGTTTTTGGATAAAACAAAGAATGAATTTTGTATTTTCAAATTTCTTAATTCTTTAAACCATATAGCGTAATCTGTTTGTAAAATTTGAACAAAAAATCTTAAAAGCTGCAGGAGTTATTAAAAAAAAACTACAAAACACTTAAATTTGAACATACTGTAGCTCTGTAACTACGCAATTGCGGACCTTTCAGTCTTAGATTGAGCTAAGGAATCACCCCTCTTTCTTTGCTAACCTACTGTTGACTTACCTGTATATTTCTACAAGGCTCTAGTAATGTGAATGGAACAATAGAAATATTGTATATTTCCGAACGTGTCTCGGAAATATTGGAAATATTTAAAAAAATACTTAAATCTTGTCATCAACGATTTAAACGCGATGTTTATTAATATATCCTTCATATTTCAGATTGCAAGAAATCATAGATAAAATAGCGGATTACCGTTGTAAAAGTGGCAAGTTATTTGAAAATAACTTCATATGGAAAAGGACTGTGTTATGCATCTTCATTATCACAAGTAGCTTCACAAATTTTGATGATTTGGGACGGAGTCGTTTATAGTCATATTCATTCAAACAAGAGAAACAGACTTACTAATTACAGGGCCGCTAAGCTACTATATGTAACGCCGAATGAAAACTTGCTGAAGAAAATAGAAAAGGGCGATAGATCAATTTTTATTTCCGATACTATTGAAAATTTTGAGGAATAATTTTAAAGGAGACTGGCAAGATGTTATTGCATGAGTGTGATGCTGATGACAGGGATGAAGATATGCCTCTTGCTCGACTAGTAAATATTGTAGTGTGTCAAGAATGAGATTTTTGTTGTACTAATTTGACCTTATTTCTGTTTATTTGTTTGAAGAATAACTTTATCTGTGTTCATGTATAAGGCTTTTGTGTTTTCCGGTGTTTTGTTATGATTTTTATAAATAAATATTCCTTTTTCTCTTATTTTTTAAATATTTCCTATATGTCCAATATTTCCATATATTTCAGGAAATATTTCCAGAAATATATCCGAAAATATATTTCTGGACATTGTACACTACAAGGCTCTATGCTTATAACCAGGCTTATAACAGGAATATAAATTCCCCAAAATATTAAAAATCATAGAAAAATGTTTTGTTATCTTTCCATTTGAAATGCATGTGAATATATTTAAACCGCCAAAAATCAAATAATGACAATGGAAGTCCGAAAATAATTTTTATTTTAAACAAATAATTATTTTCAAATAAAAAAAATGTATCTAAAAGTTTTTTTGAATCTAAAGATTCTTTCTTTAATTTCGTCTTGACTTGAGACATTAAAATCCTTTTGACTCGATGCATTTAATTGTTTTCTTTAAAAAAAAGATTATTCAAAGCAAAACAAACTATAATTCAATCAAGAAAACTTATTTTTCTGCTTTACTTCAGATGAAAGATTATATATTAAAACAAGATAATAATGTTTTTGGTGCAAGATGTTATCGCATACCCATTGTTTTAAACTAAGATGTTTTTTTTCAATTATGTCTTGGTATAATACTAGAAAACAAGAAGGTTGCCGCTTCCATTCAAAACAAATCAATTTTCTTGGACAAAGGCAACTTTTATTTTCAACGGAAACCAGCAGTTCAAGAGAATAGTGTTTTATTGTTAAGAAAATATCGTCTTCGTGAATAAGAAAACAGATTTTTTCTTGGATCAAAGCAATTTGCATTGACTGAAGACATTTTTTTTTCTGTGTAGGCACGTCGGCACAATAGATCCATAAGTGGTCGCAGTGCATGGAATACATACATACCTACATCTAATATTAAAAAGATAATAAAAGTAATAACTTACGGTGGCCGGGAAAAACATAAAAGTCAACAACCCTTCCCAGATCTCCACTTCCCCAATGGAAGATACGCACAGGATCCAGTAAAGCCACACGTAGGCGAAAACGGACCACGTGGCGGTTACAAAAAAGACTCCAAGGTGTTTTATACGTCTCACTTCACCATTGGGAATGACGGAAACGCAGAGGGCTATGATGACGAAGAGATTGTAGGCGGCGCTGCCGACGATTGTGCCGGGACCGAGATCACCTAAGAAAAATTAAAAAAATATAAATTACTTATGAAATGAAAAGAAATGAAAATCCCCCATTTTGAACTACTTTTACTTTAAATACAGAGCTCGACTTCGAACGTTTAGCCTTCATAAAAAGCGTATAAAAAAGGATGAACTTACGGAAAGCAAGAAGTCAGTGAGTACAGTGAGGGACCAAAGACACGCATGTTCAGGAGCGTTTGCCGCTGTGACTCAAAATTCATTAATAGTTTTTTATTACTAAACAGGAGCAATCAAAGTAAGATTTCCACTTTTAAAAGACGAAGAAATAGTCATTATTATTTATTTCGTTATTTTAGCTGTAATCAGGAAACATTAAATCGAGAAAAATCAATTTTCTAATAATTTTTTCTCTCACAATAACCTTGCTCTTTTATTAAAGTCGCGCTTAAATGCCGCTCAAGTGTTCGATCTCCTGGCGGTGGCTTACGAAGTCAAGTTGCTAAAAATCACCATACACTATAATAGGGGACAACGACAGCCCTAAACCTCTTGCCCCTCTACTGGTTTCAGTCTGCAGAAAAAAATGTTTGTCGCGTTTTACTACTCCTTTTAAAATTTTATTTTTGCCCCTTAAATGGAGGGGCCATTCCTCTTAAAAAAAAATAATAAGTTGAAATTCGGTGTTATGGTAATTGCAATTATTTAAGGTAATTGAAAAATTATTTTACAGTTATAATCAAATTAGAAAAATGCAATTGAATTGATTGTTATTATTTGTAAAAAGCTATTTTGCTTTTATTATTTAAAGCAATCCACGTTTCGTACTGAATTTAAGGGGTAACTTCGGAATTTATTACGAAGGAAGAGGGCTCCTAAATTAAGCATTTTTACATTTTGTAAATTATGAAAAAGTGCCAAAAATAAACAAAAAAGTAATTGCCAACTACTTTTCGTATTTTGCAAGTAGGAAATTTATAATTAAGTAATTTTTTTGTTGTAATTAATTACACAGTTTTCTAAGTACATTCCTGTAAAGTAATTTGTAATGTAATAGCTACTTTTCAAAGTATTGGTTTCTGACTCTGGTTGAGAATAAATCGGTACACATAAAGACCAAGAAATTTGCTATCCATAAAGTTGAATTTGTGGAATATTTTGTTTCTGCGTGAAGTAACCTCCGTTAACATTTTTGCCATGTTAGAAAGCTCTACGTGTACACTTAATTACGGATTCGCAGTATTGATTATTAGTCATACAGTTCAAATGATATCTAAGAGATGGCGTCACAGCAATTAAAATCAAAGGGTTTTAAGGATTTTATGCATCGCCGTCTTTGACCTACTCAGCCGGTAAGAGTAACGTCATTAGATCGCGAAAAGAAAACCACATTCTTGACTTGCTAACTTTTTATCTCTCTTAGTGCCATTTATTTAAATAGCGATCTTACTTCAGTTCACATATTTTTCAATGGCCAACCGATCATTGATGAACCCTGTATATATAGAGAGAGGATAATTTAGTATAGGTAAATAAGTTATTAACACACATTTCCCACAAAAATATTATGTTTCCCATTTAATTTGACAGGAAAGTTCATTCAGAAGTATATATACATAGATATATATATGCACATACATACGCGCCACGATTTTATATCGAACTTAGAAGTAATGGTTATCTTTAAAATCGTGCCACGATTTTTATCGAACTTAAAAGTTTGTAATCTGCCATAACGTTATTGTTAAATCTAGACTGTAGTAAACAGAAATCTGCCTAATTATTTTTTAATTTTTAGTGCAATTTTTGAATAAAATTGTTTAACTTAAAAGAAAATTTACTTATTTTATTTTTACTCTTTAGTCTTAATCAAAAAGAAACATAATAAAGGATGTGCTTTTACAACCTTTCCATCACATGCGTATATCTGCTTTGGTTTCAAAGTTATAAATTTACCCCTTTTAAACACCATAACCACCCCAGTTTTTTTAAATATTTTATAAAATTATATTATCACCAGATTTAATCATAAATCTTCAACCGCATGTTTGTATCTGTTGTGCATTAAAAGTTCTAAAATTTCCCTTTTTACACCTTTCACCCACCCCCGTATTTCCGACTTTTTTA
Organism: Aspidapion aeneum; assembly: GCA_963576565.1. Lineage (NCBI taxonomy): Eukaryota > Metazoa > Arthropoda > Insecta > Coleoptera > Brentidae > Aspidapion > Aspidapion aeneum. Next base: position 194,754,334 of record OY755038.1, on the reverse strand, counting down.
GTTCCAAACTTATGAATTATCCCCTTTTTACCCCTTAACCACACCCACCAAATTGGACCAACATTGGACCTAAATTACTGTGTCGAATTTCATTAAAATCGGTTAACGGAATTGTCAAAAAAATCGCAAAATTTAATAGACAGACAGACAAATAGGCAGGCTCTATGAAGTCAAATAAAATCGTTTTAAAAATTATTAAATGAACCTGGACTGATTGATATACTAAACTTTGATTTTAATTTGTTTAGTATTTTTATAAATTTATTTTATTTTTTTAATTAATTTGTTAACTTTGTTTAAAACACTTTTTGAGACTAGTTTGTTTTTAATTCGATTTAAGGCGATCGTAATGTAAAATCAAATGAACATAAAAATGGTAACAATCGTTTTAAAAAAAAACTTATACTAATATGTACTTTAGTTTTAGTTTTTTCTGTAATAAATTAAACAAGTTCGGTCATTCTCCACTAATTTTATTACAACGACATGTTTCGAGAGCACACATTCTCATCTTCAGGTTGTAGCTAATTTCAAAAAAATCTGATACGACTGGAAAATCTCTTTCTTTATTTTAGGCAGTATATATAAATTATATCGGGTTGACATTAACAATTTACAGTATTAGTGTTATGACGTTCAATAAGAGAGCTGCTTATTTTCTTTTGCATGATTATAAAATAAATCTTGATAAAAACTAGCCAACAAAATAAGTTTTTATAAATAACTTCAAGCAGCACGTTTTATTAAATTAAATTAAATTTTGAAATAAATACCTTTATAAGTTTTGCTAAATAATACATTTAAAAAGTAAGTTCGGTCTTGTTTGCTGCAGTTCGGCACCTGAGGAGAGATGATTTATTCATTCGGCAAATGGGTGCTTGGCTGCCTGCAAACTGAGAAAAAATTCTTCCTTCGTTTTCTCGAAAGGGTCATTTTAGAGTACTCAAAGTAGTGCCTGATCTTCCTGAACTTGACTAGACACCCTGTATGTATGACATATTTTTAAATATGTCATACATACAGGGTCTCTAAACTTGACTTACTTTTGGCCTGTCACAACATCCTTGTTTCCTTTCAAGTAACTGTTCTTTTATCTTATTTATAGAATAAAGAGCTATTACGTTAACTATTTGGCTACCGCTTGTAAGGACCAACCGAGCTCTTTGCTCGTATGTTAAGCCATTTTACAATTAAATATTATGTTTATATATTTATTATTCTGTAACTAATATATATATTTATCGGTTTCACAACGTTCTTCGTCTTCCGATACCCATCTCCACTCCACTCCACTGTTTGCCCATAATTCATCATCTAGGCCTCTTATTCTTATTTCACTGTATATTCCTTCTCTCCAGCTTTTCCTCGGCCTTCCTCGTTTTCTTCGGCCAGTTGGATTCCATTGTAATATTTGTTTAGGTAGTCTTCCGTCATCCATTCTTTGTACATGTCCGTACCACACCAGTTGTTTTGTTCTTATATCATCCACTAAAGTACGTTCACCCACTGTCATAATTTCTCTTATTCTTTGATTTGTAACTCTTTCTCTTTTTGATTTCCCTGCTGCTCTTCTCCAATAGTCCATCTCCGTAGCGGAAAGCATTTTTTCTGTTCTATCTTTGATTGACCATACTTCTGAGCCGTATGTAATAATACTTTTTACAATGGTGTTATATATAAGCTTTTTGTTATGTTTTGATATACTTTGGTCCCAAATTATTCCATTTATTAAAGTTATTGCTTTTCTTCCTTGTACGTTTCTATCTTTTATAGCTTTGTCTAGTGTTCCGTCAGCTGTAATTTTTATACTCATCATAGGACTGAATTCGCTGCCCAGTATTTAATAGCGATTTCGGTTTTTGCTCGAAAACTGCCCTGGAGTGCTCGAAAATTGCTCTGAAACGGATGCACGCGTTCGACTTAAAAAAGAGCAGTGCCTCAAAAAAGATTTGCGTGCTCGACTATTGCCCGCAAATCTCCGAGCGGGTGCTCTGAATTGCTCCATCTCTTTTGACGGAGCAACGTTTCAGATCAAAACAAAAACATAACCCCACTTTTTAGATATGATTAATTTGTTTCTACCTTTGATATATGTGTGTTTTATAGGTGTTTTCCGTGTTTTGCATTTAAAAAATTTACATACATATACTACAATGCAACAAAAAAATTTAAATAAAAAAATTATAAACCAAGAATATGTTTTGTTTGTTCAGGTTACAAAACCCACGAAATTTCGATCAAGTGTTTGAAAAATCATGTTCGCCCTTGCTCCGAAGGCGAGCAATCCCGCTCGATCTTAGATCAATCCCGGGGTGCTCGGAGAGAGATTCGTGACGTTACCGCTCTACCCGCGAGTGATTTCAGAGCAGTGAAGCCGAAATCGCTATGAGATTAGATCCTGTTTCATTCCACCAATACACATACACTCTGTCTTATTGATATTAACAGAATTAACAGAAAAAACAGAAGGTTAATTCTGTAACTAATGACAATGTTATTATTTTTTTACTTGGCATTGACAGTTATGGTATTGTTAAAATACTAAGGTATAGATAAACCTGACATGGTGGCTTAGAATATACTGCTCAAATTTTGGAAAAAGTACTTTAAAGAGTCGTATCAGATTTTTTTGAAATCAGCTGTACATCCATCACCGTTGCCTATAGCTTGTAGGCTCAAAATTTAACAGCAGCATGTGCAATGAAGGTGGTATGGTTAAATATAAATATTATTGCACGTGCTGCTGTAATTTGTTTTAAATTTTAAGCCTACACGCTACAGACAACGGTGATGGATTAACTCCATCAAGTGTACAACATGAAAATGAGAGCGTATACTCTCGAAACATGTCATAAAATTGGTGGAGAATGACCAAACTAGTTTGTCTTATAAAGCACCTCCACCCAACATGGACTATTTCTTTAATTATTATATAATACCATCAAAATTTTTTGAGCAGATGGTTGAATTTTAGCCAGTTTTTCTCCGGCTTTCATAATTTACTATAAGAAATATAGGTAACTTTTAAAAATATATCGCGGATATGCAGGGATATAATGACACAATATACTATTTTATACCTGACAGATTGAGGCACCACACAATGATTCTGAAAGGTGCCAAGTGCTGCCTTGTTTCTTCCAGCTTTAATTTACACAGACTTCAGAGAAAAATTGTGGACTATTAAAAAACTTGAATATTACTGAAACGAAGATTAAATCTCACATAATTTTTCTTCTTTATAACTAGTTTAATAAAAATAATTTGCATTACTGCACCAATATAAGGTTAAGTTATTTAACACACAATTCGACTGATAACAGCCGCAGAAATTCAAGCGGCAAAAAAATTAGTTTTCATAAGCTCTCAACCCCACGTTAACAAGTGTAAAGTTTTTTTGATACATGTAGGTATATTAAAAAACTACACCTTTCTAGCTAGCCTATTACACATTTAAAGTGAAGCCATGATATATCAGCCTTGAAAACAGTTTTTTGTAAATATCTCAGAAATTAAAGCTCTTACGAAGTTCTGAGTTATAACAAAGCAAAATGTAGTCTACTATATTCCGAAAACTTCATATTGATACGATACTGTTAATTTTTAATTGTCAAAAAACTGCTATTAGCAATAAAGGATTTTGACCAAAATCTAATCAGCTCGTTAGAGTGTCGAACACTTTTAAAAAATCGGTTCAGCGGTTTACGAGCTATCGTGTTACGGACAGAAATAATATATACACACACTCACAGACAAACATCACGACGATGTTGCTAAGATAGGTCAAAATACAACAAGACATTTAATCAGTGTTCCTATATGCAAAATATAAAAGACAGTCCTCGTATTTGTTTTCGAAATATTCAAAGAATTTGCTGTTTGTTATAATAATCAGTATTTTATTCAAAAATTAGTTTTATTTACCTACCTGCTTGAAAATGCCGGGCATATATTTCGATGACAGACAAAAGGATTTCTGGTGCACTCGATCCAAGTGCCATTAACGTCAAATTGGCCACTGTTTCATTCCACATTCTAACAACGACAATTTGTGTGTCACCTGCAAAAACGAAAATAAATAAATCTGCATTCGTAATGAATTCTCGGACCAGGTCACACTTTAACACGGGAGTTTATTTACCATCCACAATAACTTTTATGACAGTGCTAACTACTAGAAAATAATTACTACTATGTCGGTTTAGAACGTTTTCCTACGTTGAACGACGCCTATTCTTCGCCCCCTTCGACCCTGATAATCATCTTCTGTTAAGTTTTTTTGACTCATTGATCTTTGGATGCTGTTGCCATTCCAGTTTAGGACACCCTCTTTTTCTGCACCCTATTGGTTACTATTCTAGAACCTGATTTGGTAATCTTTCGTCGTTGTTGTCTTTAAGTGATGTCATCCGTTATGCTTCCCTCAATTCCCATTATTTTATTTATAATCTCATTTCTTATATGATCTGTTCTAGATATTGCCTTTGATCTTCTTATTGCATACAATTTTTTAATTTGTTTTGTATTTTTCTGTTACGCGACAAGTCTCTATTCCATACAACAGCCTGCTTTTCACCATTGTTTCATATATGTTAAATTTTACATTATTTTCCCATAAAATCCATAAAATACTGTTAAGACATCCAATAACCTTTTTTGCTTTTACTATTCTTTTTCCTAGTTATTTACAGTCTCTTCCTGTCTTATCAAATGTGACACCCAAGTATCATTGCATGAAGATATTGTTTGTCCATTGTCTAGTTTGACATACTTGATTCGTTTTCAATACATAAGTACTGTGCCTTGTCCACGTTCACGGTTAAACCCCCATTTTTGGTAATGTTCCGTTAACTTTCTTATCATATACTCCATGTCTTCTTTATCATTAGCTCCAATTACTTGGTTGTCAGCAAACTGTGTGTCTGTATATGGTAAATCAGTCGTTAAGTTGTATTCCCATACCATGTGCTTTACGTTTCCAGTTTTTCAGAGCTACTGCGATATATATTTTAAAAAGATTTGGAGAGATACAAGATCCCTGTCTTAAGCCTTTCGTTACCTATTTGAAAGTCGGTTTCCCATTCTAATTTTAGACTTTGACCCTGTCTATAGTTCTTTTATCGCTTTGATGTATGTAAGATTGATATTATTTTTTTCCAACACTTTCCATAATTTTTCTACAGGAACGGTATCATATGCTTTTTGTCGGTCCACAAAAGTAACATGGGTCTGTATATTTCTGGCGTTCCTTTTCTCAATTAGTTTTTTACGACTGCACGAAACCCACTTTGCTCTTCTTCTTCTTGTTCATGAAAATCATTCTGCATTATATCTTTGAAAATCATACCGTACAATCTACTTTTACTGAAATTTCTCTGTAATTGTTGCAATCCATTAACTTTCCTAGATATCAATGTTGCAATCCAGCTTGTTTCCTTTTTTATGTATTGAGGATATGAATGCTATTTTCAAATCATCAGGTACGGAATGTCCATTTATGCAAAATATATTTTGGGCGGTGTCTTAAAATATATTTTGCTGTATTAGACCCGTTTTCAGTCTGGTAGTGGGAAAGTAGAGGTCTTCACGAAATTTGTCGTCATTCCGTCGTGTGCAGAGAAATAGATGAAAAGTGGGTGTTTGTTTCTTACGCAAATTCTAGCTCAAACCATGCCGCGTATTAATTTAGCGTTCAGGAAAAAGTACATCTCTACACCACCCTAAATGATACCTTAAATTCTAAATAATGTGTTAACTAAATTTTATAACGGGCTCGGCTACTGTTTAGCATAGAGCGGTGGTATTTTTGAGAATTTAATTCGTTAGGTAGTTCATAAATAACTATAAATGAATTTGCTTTTAAAAAAGACTTATTTGTTTCGCTATTAACTTTAGTTTGTGGTAGACATGGCATTAAATATTATCAAAAAGAACAAGTTTGAACCATAGATTATATGTTACGTAGTTATCGTCAAATTATAGATATTTTATGTGCAACTACTCTCGATTGATTTTCTTTACGCACTGTTGAAAGAGAAGAAAGCCGAAACGCGTCTTGATGGTTTTTAGAAATAAATTAAGCATAATTTACTCCAACCTACGCTTTTATTTCTCACCCTATCAGAAATTTGTGGAGTGAGGACGTTTTTCCTTAAGATTCATTTCAAATTCAAATTTGTCAATATATTAAAGAGTCTTTTAAACAAATTATCACTGGATCCACTTTCCCCACGGATCACCAATCCGTACCTTCCCATTCAAAATAGAGAGGTAAGGTTCACCCCTCGAAGGAGATGCGTGCCATAAAAAATTTAAAAAGATAAAAAGTGTCCTTCTCGCTATTAAAATAGACGTGTTTGAGAGTTTTTCTAAAAACTGTGACCTTTATAAAACACACCCTGTATAATATTTAGATATTATAAAAAATAAGACTCCTCAATTTCTTGTTTTAAACATTTTTTCTAGTTTTCCCGCTGAAATCATATTCTTTTTAAGTTTTCTTTTAGAGTGCTCTCATATTTTGCTTTAAGGTTTCTAAAATTTATTCGAATAATTATGGTTCATAATTTACAGAAATCTTTAATTATTTTAAAAGGGAACTTTTTTTAAAGATTTCTTTGCTAAGTTACAAACAGTATTTGGTCCTTTTCTAAACGACTCTCATGGTGATTTTGAAAATATAACTTTGAAAACTCTTCTGACGGCTTATTGAGACAATCCTACCTCAGGAAGTTGTTAAATAGGTACTTTTTTTAAAGATATAATGCAGAGAGGCGGTTATCGACGGGGAGTGCTGGTTTAGACTTTACAAAAAACAGTTTATTTGCCTAAGTACATCGGAATCTACCTCTTATATTTAAAGTTCTATGGAAGCGATTTCCGCCCCGGTCCCCCTGGGATCGCTACTCTCTTTTATCAGAATATTTTTCCTAAATAAAGGTACCAAATTTCAACAAAACCCTTTTACCTACCTCTGATAAACTTGCTATGGTAACTGTATATTAGTTGTACAAACAAAGATTTACAACAACGATATTGTACTTAGTGAGGATCCAAAACATAAAATAATAGTTTTAAAATACTATAGAAGTAAAAAAATCAATTCCTAAAAATCACGTTTCTTTTTTAAACCGACGAAAAAAGCATATCCTAAAACGTAAACAAACTGTCCAAGACAGCAGGTGACGTCATCGGTATCATCTGCATGCTCGAAAACGGGCAAGTTTATACGTGAATCTTATGAGATTGGGCAGCCGGGCAGTCTTGTCTGTTACAGTCTTTGATCCTAGCCAAAAGTATACAATAAAATTAGTGATATTGTGAGGAAATAGTCAAAAGACTTAACCAAAAACAGGTTTGCGGGCAGTTCCTCAAAAGGGGAAGAGGGTATTTCGTCCATATTGGGATACATCAGTTTGAGCGTAACAATATGGGATGGAGATGAAATGAATGGCAATATCTTAAATGGAGTTATGAAATGCGGACATTTACCTATATACGAGGGTGGGTCAAATATAAACAAGCCTTTGTTTATAAACTAGTTATTTAGCAACATGACACAAAACAGAAATTTTTTCTACTTTTCTACACATCCCCCTTCTCTGTTAATACACTTTTCCCAATGGTTTGACAGTTTCTTAATCCCGTTTTTATAAAAGGAAGCTGGGCGAGTATCTAACCAGTCTGAAATTGCTCGCCTCCCAGTGAATCTTTGATATGAAAATATGAAAATCGTAAGGTGACAAATCTGGACTGTATGGAGGGTATTTCAGCACAGTCCAGTGCATTTCATTGATTTTGGTCTGTATCAAAGCTGCCGTATCAGGTCTAGCGTTGTCATGCAGGAGCAACACGTCTTGGATGGGGTGTGCTCTCCTCTTTTGGCGATAATCAAGCTTTACCTGGTCGAGTAAGTTGCAGTAGTAAGCCGCGTTTATTGTTATTCGCTCGTGCAAAAAGTCGACCAACAAAACTCCTCTCCAGTCCCAGAAAACGGTCGCTAAAACTTTGCCTGCAGAAATGTTGGTACGCGGACGACGTGGGTGACTCACGTTGTAGACACGCTTACGGCCATCGTTAATTTCTTTGCACCAAGTTTTTCCAGGTACCCACAAAAGCGTCTTATTTCCGAACTGTGCTCGCAATCTGCATCGAATTTCAGCAGGTTTCACGTTTTCGCGTGTAAGAAATTAAATGATTAATCTTTGCGCAACACTGCTGTGTACCTTCTTCTCGCCCATTGCGCTTTCTCCTAGCCAAGTGAGCATCGCGGTACTACCAGCCGCCTACATGCTCCTGAATATCCCTAGTCCAAAATTATAATGGCCACGTTCAGCTTGAATGACTTGTCCGTTAGTAAGTTTAAAAGGCTTGTTTATATTTGATCCACCCTCGTATATAAATTCAAGTGTACCTTTAAATTTCCAGTCTTACCGTTTGGTTTCCTAACAGAAACTTCTTTCTCTTGCGAAGTGATGACTTCGATGGCGGCCATGAATCGATCAGAAATGATGGAAACGCCAATGAACAGGTAGGCCATGGCGCAGAAATAGATAAGACCTCGGCCGATTTTGTCAGTGAGGCTGACATTTTCGAGAGGCTCCCAGCAAGGAAGGAGGAGGCCCTCGGTACATGCGATTAGGTCGCTAGAGTTCGCTAAGGAAATGTTGTTGGTTATGCCGTCCTGAACCATAGTGCTTTAGCAGGCATCGAAGGGGGTTAGGCCTGTAAAAAAAAAACAAAGTCAGCTGCGCCTTATTTTTATGAATATAGAAACGTTATGCAAGTGGGATCTTGAAGTAGGATCTTCATTTGCATATTGTGCTATATAGATTTTGTGCTGGGTAAAGGAACACAGATATATTGTGCCATGCTGCCAGTCCCTTACTCACTAATACAATTGCATTAAAAACATTGTCCTTATAGTAAAGTAAAGTTTTTAATACCAGACTAATTCGGCGCAGATGCCTGTAATGCCAATTGAATTGTTTTCTATATCATTTTAATTGATCTTCAATATTTTTGTTAGTTTGGTGCAAAGCGCAATTCCTCATATGTAAAAAACTGTTTTCTCTGATGCAGAACTCAATTCTACACCAAAATATCATATTAAAATCACAAAGCTTATGACCAGCCACCTGCAATTTTACGGAGTAGGGTGTAAAGTAGTAACTACCCCCTCCCTGAGACTACGAAAAAATATGTAACGTATAAAGTCTGGTAGCTACTACAGATTTGGTCCGCGAAAATAATCCCTTATTCGACACCCGGAGACGCGTCCGATGGGAGATATTCCGCCACTGAAAAAAAACAAATCGACCTAATCAAAAATAAATAGAAAGAAACAAACTAATCTGTGACCTAAGACAGCTCTTTCTGCCTTTCAGGCCAGATCAACGCTTATTGCGTTTTTACCCGTTATCAGACACGTGAGCGTCAGTCAACGGAATTTTTAAGATGTCGGACAGAATCATACTTGATTTTTCAAAATGGCGTGCTTATTCTTATTTTCCGAAAATGTTTTGGTTTTTTTTTAATTTCTAGAAATACATTACTTTTCTCCCGCATAAAGAGATAAAAATTAATTAAGTCCTTTTTTATAAATTAAAAAAAAACTAAAACAGTTTTTAAAAATAAGAATAAACATACCTCGTTGATGTGTCAAGTATAATTATTTCCGACATCCTAACTTCTAAAATGGCGGCAAATTTCGATAATAAACTTTAAAGAACAATCAATTTTCAACTTGATTTTTTTTATTTCATTAAAATCGGTTTAGTAATAATGAGTTTATAAAAAAATGAATGCAGACAGGATTGACAATGCAATCGTATAATCTGTAAAACAATGGCTGAAACAAAAATAGATTTTTTGAGAACCACCAAACCGATTTTATCAATTTATTATGCGGGGGAAAAATAGTGCATTTCTATAGATTAAAAAAAAAGCTAATAACATTGTCAGAAAATAAGACTAAACACGCCATTTTGCAGATTCAATTATGATTCTGTCCACCATCTTAAATTTTCAGATGTTAATAAATTTTATTCATGATGTTTAAAAAGCAATCAATTCTCACCAGGATATTTTTTATTTAATCAAAATCCCTGTACAGTAGTAATGAATTTATAAGAAAATAAATACAGACATGATTACCAAGGCAATCGTATATTATTCGAAAAAATGGTTAAAACAACAATATTTTTTTTTAGAACCACCGAACCGATTTTGCTAATTCATACCTTGTTGTACGTGGCAAGAATGCTGCTTTTTTAGTGATTTAAAAAAATTATTAAAACATGTTCGCAACACAAGAATAAACGAGCATATTTGAAGAGTACAATTTTATTTCGTCCGTTATCTTGGATTTTGTAATGTCGGACAAAAAAATTTATTTATTCAAAACTCTGATTAATTCTCTGCCAAGTGCAGATCGAATGATATAGTTATAACAAAAAAAAATTCACATCATATTCTAACAGCCTAAATAATTTAAATAAATGTTTATGAAAAAAGCGGAGCCTAGCGGATCTAATACTGATATATAATTTAGTATAATTACATTTTTCCGGTTTAAATATAATTAAAAAAATAATAATAATAAATGTTTTTATTGCTATATCAGAAAAATAATACATACTAATTCTATCTCCACTGAGAAAAAAATGAGTTTTATACGGCATACAAGTTTCCTAGAAGAAGCCATTCCATCTATCTGAAATAATAAATCTTATTTTTTGGTTTTGACAAAATATGTTAAAAAAAAGTTCGAAAATCGATTTCTGATAACTGCTTTCCGATATCTTTTTTTATTTTAAAAGTTGCAAATAATTGAAATTTTCAACCCTTAATTAGTGAACTATCACTATCTTCTCTGGCAAAATCATTAAGATTGATTTAGAAGTTTTAGGACTTTTAAAAAGTTTTTATTGATTTGAATATTTTTCCCCACAAAAGAACATACTTTTGGAAAATTCATATTTTTGTCATTTGTAAACAGATTTTTTAAATTTTTAACTAAAGCTGTAATTTTAAGAAAAAAATGGTTTTTTTAAAGCTTTAAATTACCTTTCTACCAATGTGCCTTTTAGGTTCTTAGAGGTCACCCTAAGGTATAAAAAATAGTCGGGAAAACATTGGTGCATAATCGTGAGTCGGTCATATTATGTAAGCCATCATATTTGACACAATATAAACTACAAAAAATTAAAAATTAGCTCACGCAAGGCCAACACAAAAATAGAGGCCACGACCCTGAAAAAATCAGCTGTTCTCCGGGGGCTGAATTTTACATAGGGTCTTATGGCAGGTCAGACGTTTTTTTAAGATATTTTCAAAATGGCACTACAGATTTCCCCGAAATTTCAGTAAAATATTTTCAGACACCATCCCGATATTCCACCAAAGTTTTTTAAGGAAGCAACATGAGTAAAAGGTTAAAATTTTCAAGATTTAGCATTCCTTATTTTGAATTCAAATTACCCGCCATGTACCACATGCCAACTGTTATATTTGACATGTATTTGACTTTGTTATCGGTGTTTGTCACATTCGCTTCTGCTTTAAAATTAATTTTTGTGTAAGCTAATGAAGCGGCTCTGAAAAATTAAGGATTACTATAGATTTAAAAAAAATTATTCTGAAAGAATATATAGTAAAAACAATTTCAAAACCGGCTTTATTTAAAAAAAAATCAAATATTCATGAACCTTCATTCCAACTTCAATATAAAATCAGCTGGGTCATAACGTGACCATCAAAAAAAAATCAGCCCCGGATCTGACGTCAAGAAAGTGGAGGATCGTGGCCCGTCCGTTTTGATAGGCCTGGCTCACGTTGTTTAGAATAGTAGAGCCTTTTAATTTTTAAAGCATTTTTGACAATTTTGAAACTTTCATGAAAAAGTTAAATTTTTGTTTGTGGGGCACCCTCATGCAAATTTCGTAGTTTTTTGAGCAGAACTCGAAAAGTTTTTAACTTATGGTAAAAATAACACCCATTATGGATACAACTTGTCATTGCACATATTTTTTGTACCATGTGATTTCTTTGTAAAATCAGCAGATTTTCGATAATCAAACAAAAAAAAACGAATAAAAAAAACAAGATGTTGAGGAATATATTTTTTTTGAGACACAGAAACAAAGGTGCACTACAATCCAAATATTAACTTAATTTTGAAAAAATCGGTTTAGAAATAAAAAAGTTGTGAATTTTCCAAAATTATCCTGTTTTTCATGTTTGAGCCGCCATATTGTATTTGGCATGAGCTTGACAGATGTCCAATAAGTGGAACTGTGTTCTCAAAGGCAAAGGATTTCAACCCCTGAATTCAACTTTCCAGTGCATAAAGGCCTCTAAGGGAATAGAGTATTATATTTCAGCCTCAATATTAAAAACGTTTCAAAACAAAACTTGCATTGCTTTTTCGATTAAAATTTTGATTGACGGCAAAAATATGCATATCGCACAACCAAACACCCACATCATTTAAAAAACGAAATTTCCGTTTGCACAGGCCACTTCCGGTCGGCGCTGTTGAAAAGACTACCAATCGACAGGGCGAATTTTAGCTTGCAAAAATCATATACGTAATATTCCAATAATCCCTTTTACCTATTTACACAATGGTTGGCGTTTGACGCAAACATTCAGAAATAAAGGTACGAAAAATTCACAGATACCAAATTTACTTAGATAGAGTTTTTGTCAACTGTACGTCGATGATTTGACGTCTCGAATACAAGAATAAAATAATATTCATGCGTAAAAGCACGGATCACCTTTAGGTGATCCGTGGTAAAAGTATAACCAATCAGGACATTTTTTCTTAAGTATTGCAAAGAGAATAGATTTATAACCATTGATATTGCTATTTCAAATATGTTTGCATTCTGCATCGTAAAGTACCGTAGGTATTGCAATAATACGTACTATATGGAAATAATATGCATAGTTCTTTGAAAGCAACCAATCAGGTCTTTTTTGCTTAAAGATCCCAAGGCCCTCATGTTTGCATCATGAATGGGCAGTTATTATGTATATGGCAAAAATAGGTGTCGTAATCGTGATGTTCCCTATGGTTTTTTTGTTCTGTTCCTCTCCTCCATCTTGGATATAATATAAGTACACGAAAATATATACTTTTGCGGAAAAAGTTTTCAAGAAAATGAAATTTTCTACATAAATGCTTTTTTACGATTTTTTGTCACACTAAGAGTTCTGGACAGTAGTTAAAAGGCAGGGCAAACAGCTCACCGCTATTTTGGATTTTGCTCAAATTCTTCTGTAAAATCTTTTTCTAAGAAACTGCCATTTTCTGAAAGAATGTGTGGGTAATAATAAACCTAAACCGCTCAACCGATCTTCATAAAATTTTCAGGAAAATAGTGTACAATTACTGTAAAGAGCTGATTAGAATTTGGTCAAAATCCATTAATGCTAATGACAGTTTTTTGACAGTTTAAAAAATGAAAATATGATAACTTCTTAACGCAGCATCGCATCAATATGCGGGTTTCGGAATATAGTATGAATACTTAAAAAATTAATGCGTTTTTTAGGCTTAGGTATGTACCTAAACTATGAGAAGTTGCAGAAGTTATAATGATTCCAAAACCGGGAAAGCCTCTCCATACCATGTCATCTTACAGGCCAATATTCTTGCAGAGTAACATTTTAGTTTTACAGAGATTTTAAAATAAAGTATGTGAATGCACCTTCATCGAGACCTAAAAATCGAAACTCTAGCAGAGATTAGAAAATAGTAAGCAAAAATCCCTGATGATAGACTCTCGACATGTAAATGTGGAAGCAATTCAGCTTCAATATGCTAGTTTGAAGACAGAAAAGAGTGAGGGCGGTAGAGCTAGTAAACTAAATGAATTATACAAAACAAAATAATGCTATAAACACAACACAATTGTAAGTTACCAAGCGGGAAGAACTGTTAAGTAAACCCTAAGTGCTAATTAGTCTAATTGACTAGATTCAAATACAATAAACACAGTGTGTTTCACGATTTAAGAAAATATATTAAAAACTTTGTAGAAGATTTCGCTTCTGATATATTAATAAAAACCTGTTCTCATTTCTGATATAGCGTGGAGTTAACTTGGAGTGTGCTAATGGGCTAGGAAGATATCAGATCCAACATGGATCTATTTATTTTATTCTAAACTGTTTTTTTTATTTAAGTACCAGTTTGTTTGAAATTAACTATTTTAAAAAAACTTCGTATTTTTTATGAAAATTACTTTTTTGCTATACTTATTTTAATATGAGTTAAAATAGAACAACTATGTATTAACATAATATTTTAACCAACCTTTTTTATATCTCAAGTGGTTTCTAATTTACATGAAAAAATATTAATAATTAAATTCATAAACACCAGCAGAACTTCAACAGATCTGAAGAAACTCTTAAAATTAACAGAACATGGGTACCGGTTCTTAAAAACACTAAACGGCTCGCTTATAACAACAAAACTGAATCTGGGGAAAGTGACCAATCACCGACCAGCTCTGATATACGACCCCGCCCACCATAGCGTATATAACCTGCGCCCGCGACAGACTAACCACCAGTCTTCGAGAAGCCGACAAACAATCAACATCTCCTGAAGATGCCATCCACTCGAGATGGCGAAACGTCGAGAACGAACTTCCAACGACGACGGCCGAACAGCCCGAAAGCACACCCACCATTGGACGATGGCCGCGAAAGCCTTTGACAATTTGTAATTGAAAAGCGGTTTAATCATGGCTAACTTGTCTAAAAAATTAACATGTAAAATATAGCGGACAGCTGATGACACTGACTTACACCGTTTTTATTGGACGTCTCCTAGTGAAAATTACTTTTTTACTATACTTATTTTATTATGAGTTAAAATAGAACAACTATGTAATAACATAATATTTTACCAAACCTTTTCATATCTCATGTGGTTTCTAATTTACATAAAAAAATATTAAGCCCCCCCCCACCGAGCATTATAAATCATAAATCATCCTCCAGATAAAGCTGAGAATGTGTTATTTAGGTTTATTTTGAACTATTTTAACAATATCGTCGTGACGTCTGTCCGATTTTGTGTGAGTGTGTGTATGTTTGTCCGTATCTAGATAGATCCTAAACCGCTAAACCGATTTTTATGAAATTTTCAGGTAAAATAATGTACAATACTGTAAAGGCCTGATTAGAATTTGGTCAAAATCCATTAATGCTAATGACAGATTTTTGACAGTTTAAAAAATGAAAATATGATAACTTCTTAACGCAGCATCGCATCAATATGCGGGTTTCGGAATATAGTAGAATACGTTTTCCTCAATAATTTATATTAATACTTTAAATTAATGCGTCTTTTAGGCTTAGGTATGTACCTAAACTATGAAAATTTGCAGAAGTTATAATGATTCCAAAACCGGGAAAGCCACTCCATACCATGTCATCTTACAGGCCAATATTCTTGCAGAGTAACATTTTAGTTTTACAGAGATTTTAAAATAAAGTATATTAATACACCTTCATCGAGACCTAAAAATCGAAACTCTAGCAGAGATTAGAAAATAGTACGCAAAAATCCCTGATGATAGACTCTCGGCATGTAAATGTGGAAGCAATTCAGCATCAATATGCTAGTTTGAAGACTAAAAAGAGTGAGGACGGTAGAGCTAGTAAACTAAAAATTATATAAAACAAAATAATGCTATAAACGCAACACAATTATTGTAAGTTAAGAAGCGGGGAGAACTGTTAAGTAAACCCTAAGATTAAATCTAACTTTTCTAGTAAATTATACAAAAGAAAATTGCTAATTAGTCTTATTGACTAGATTCTAATACAATAAACACAGTTACCAATATTTACTGACCTTAAAACTTAGCATTTTAGACCGGGTTTAAGTATCAAGTCTATAGACTTGATACCGACCGGTTTAAGTGTATTTTTTTAATACTCACAGGTCAAATAGCTGTAAAGATTTGATTCACCCTAATGTGCAATATGATAGTAAGCATTTCTCAGTGAGTTTCATCTCATATAAATTTAAATTAACTTTAGAAATAAATAAAAACCATATAAAAAATTTGTAACGAAAGGTCTTTTTTTGGAAATTTAGTCCGTGCAGTCGTAGGATTCCCGTTAAAAATACTCTCAAATTGTAGAACCACCCCTAAGGGGTGGTTTAAAGTTCGAAAAACAATAGAAATAATCCATGATTGATAAAAAACTTTATATACAAAAATTTTTAAAGCTAAATAATACATTAAGTAACTTAAAACTAAATCTTTAAACGCATTACCGTATTAAATACATATCAATATATAAATGTTGTAAAAAGCACAAGACATATTAGAATCCGTTTTCAATTACACATCCACCAAAACAATTGAAAAGCGGTTTAATCATGGCTAACTTGTCTAAAAAATTAACATGTAAAATATAGCGGACAGCTGATGACACTGACTTACACCGTTTTTATTAAACATCTCCTAGTGGCGTTTGAAGGTTTAATTATAGCTACCATTTTTAAACCAAAATATTATATTCTTTTTATTTATTTCTAACCTTTGTGTGGAAATAATGTCTTGGTTACAACGAAAAAAGATAACCGATATCGCAAGGTATTTATGAACAATTTAAATAAATATTTAAAACTATTGCATTCACTATTGGAAAAATAAGTTAAACCTTCAACCAAAATCTAGACTTGTAGACCTAGGATTGTAGCACTTAGCACTGTAAACCCTTTAGTAAATACTGGTGAGTGTGTTTGATGATTTAAGAAAATATATTAAAAACTTTGTAGGAGATTTCGCTTCTGATATATTAATAAAAACCTGTTCTCATTTCTGATATAGCGTGGAGTTCACTTGGAGTGTGCTAATGGGCTAGGAAGATATCAGATCCAACATGGATCTATTTATTTTATTCTAAACTGTTTTTGTTTGAAAATCACTTTTTTACTGTACCTATTTTAATATGAGTTAAAAAAGAACAACTATGTAATAACATAATATTTTACCAAACCTTTTTGTATCTTAAATGGTTTCTCATTTACATCAAAAAATATTAAGCCCCCCCCACCGAACATAATAAATCATCTTCCATCAATATCTATTGGTAAAATTTGAAACAAGATTAGTAAAACTTTCTTTTATAAACTTACTAAGAGAAAAATTTCCATTTTTAGTTGGAAATCGAAAAATATCAAGGGGGGAGGAGCATTATAGATCCTCTTCCCCTAATATTTATTGCTATTTTTAGATAAAGGGTTTTGTTTTGTTCATTTTCACAACAAAATCTAAAACAAGATTACTAAAACTTTCTTTCATAAACTTACCAAAAGAAAAATTTCCTTTCTTAGTACCTAGGAAATCGAAAAATATTAAGGGGGGGTGGGAGAAGCATTATAAATCATTTTCCCCTGATATCCATTGGTATTTTTAAATAAAGTTCATTTTTACAACAAAATTTGAAACAAGATTAAGAAAACTTTCTTTTATAAACTCACCAAGAGAAAAATTTCCTTTCTTAGATGGAAATTGTAGTGTCCAAAAAAGCACAATAGCTATCACCACACAAACACTCCACTAATTTTTCCAAAAAATTTGTTTACCATTTTTGCTAAAGGTGTCACAAGAAAACATTTTTTTTTAAGGGGAAAGCACTAAAAAGGTGTGATTGCAATAAAGATTAAATAAAGCAAAAGTGTCCGATAATAGCGGGAGTGCGAAGTCACGCGAGTATAGAGTGTCCGGTTTAACGCGGACGCGACAAAGACATCGAAGGCGGCCGGTCGGAGCAAAACTGAAAACAAACGATGGAACAGGGATAGGCGTCGAGACGCCCCGTGAAAACAGAGGCGCCCACAGTTGACTGAAGAGTTTTAGAGAAAATTGAGTAAACTGTCGAGTTACTCAGAGTCCACATTACAGGGTGTCCGAAATTGAAGTGGGGGTTTGGCCTCTTTTTAGGGGATAGAAAGCTTAAAAGTGAAAACCACATCTTGTTACAGGCCGTTTTTAAACTTTTGCGATTTTTTGAAAAGTTTGTATTTTGGGATAAATTGGTTTTTATTTTTTTAGAATCCAACTGTCAAACTGAATTTAAATAGTCAGTTTTAGTTTTTGAGATATTATGTAAAGTGGTATTTTTAGCCGTCGAATTCAAGGTATGAAGCGCTTCCATTGGGTTTCTATTTTTTTAGTTTTCACACAAAATGAATTGGTTTGCTTAGAAAGACATTACCATGGGGTGATTCTTTTGAAAACCATACAGAGAGTTTTTGTAGTACTTGTACCCTTATAGTTCAGGCCCTACCAGCGGCGTAGCGTGCCCGAAAGGGCGGGGGGGCGACACCTAAAAAGGGCGCCTCTGAAAACTGATGAAAAATCCTACGGCAAAAAAAAAACCGCGCCGTAGAAATTTGAACCGCGCCTTCTCCAAAAAAAAACCAAAAAAAAAGGTCATCATATGTCCGGGGACGGCCGATAAGTCACAAGGGCGCGTCTGACGAAATCTTGCAACTAAAAAAAAGTCATCATGTCTGAGGGGGCGGCCGATACGACACAAGGGCGCCTCTCCCACCTATGGGGCGCCACTACCCTCGGGGCGGGGGGGGCGACGAACCCCCCGCGCCCCCCCACGCTACGCCGCTGGGCCCTACGGGGTCGGATACTGCGTTTAATGATTGAAGCAACACACTTGGTATAGATAGACATAAGACTCGCCCGAAAATTTTACGAAAGGGGACCACCCCCACCCCTGGCAGGGGGTGGTCACCCCCCTCTTAAACATGCTTTTTGATAGTTTTTTGCTAATAACTCGAAATCAGTCAACTTTTTCAAAAATCTTCTTAATATCATTTTTCAAGCGGATACAATTTTCTTTCCAACGATGTACCCTAGTACCCTCTGACGACAGTGGTGCACATTCCATTGGCGTACGAAAAAAGGGGAAAATCTTTAAAATATTTTTTTTATCTATTTTTTGTGTTATTTTTTATCCTTAACACTATTTTTTTTTCAAAAAAATATTTTTCGTTAAAAGCCCATTGTATACACTTACACACTTATTAAACTAGACATATTTTATCTAAATAGCCGCCTTGAAATAAAAATAAATGTGTTTGTAGAAATCCCTAAATTAGACAAAAATTTTGACCATTAATGAGTAGTAAAAATAAGACTGAGTAAAAACATATTTTTGCTTAGTAGTAAATTAGAACTGACTGTTTCTTGTAAATTTTCTTTAAAGTGGGGGTAAAGGGGCATCCCCCTCTCACCCCCCTCAAAAGTGCTCTCTTACAGTATTTTCCCAAATATTTGCAAACTTTTAACTTGGGAAAAAACAACTAAGTAACAATTATTAAGGCTGATAAAAAGTCCTCTCTAACTCCTTATACTTAATAATGTATAACACGCCCCCTTACATCAGTGGTGCACGTTTTACAGGCATTTAAATAAATGAGAGGTGTGGTTTCTAATTTTCTTAAATTTTACTGTCCCACATGTCTGGTTTTAAAACTTATTTTTAAAGCTGAAGAAATTTCTTTTCCAAGGGGGTTAAATTATAAAAAAATCAATGTAGTAATATTATATTTTTTATCAACTTTAAATTTTCCTTTAAAGGATGTTTATGTCATGTTTTTTAAAGTTTTGTTTATATTTTTAAAATCTTTTATATTTAAAATATTTTTCTAATTTAATACTTGTAGAATGAATAATAGACACACTTAACAATATAAAATATGCAATAGCAAAAATTATAATACATATTAAAAATCATAAAATATTAAGTGTATGTAAACAAAAGTTCTTTCCATAAGAAATATCTGGAAATGTTTAACTACTTTTTGAAGGCTACAACTCAATAATTGCCTAACTTTTATATTAAAGGAAATCGATTTTTTCTCAATTGACCATTTTACGTACTTATATATAACTTTGAAAACCATACAGAGTCGTTGCTGTATATCACGGATTTCTTTTATTTTTTGTGTTTTTTTAGTAGTTGATACCTTTAACTTAAAAATATGTTTGGTTCTCTCTATTTATACAGTGGATCAAAAGTTTGGCTTCCAGCTTTTATCATCAAAAACATTGAATTCAAAAAAAATTATAGTTATCTTTTAAAAGAATAGCCCCGAAACATATGTTGAAAACGCTTAGCAAAATTTCAAATCAAATCCAATCATATCACTTTATTTTCGAAATTACACACAAAATTATGCTATGAATTTGACTTAATCCTAAGCAAGCAAAAACATTATAACTATGTAAATGTAGTGGAAATATTTTTTTAGATGCAGGCGCTTTTATAGAGTAACCTGAAGCACCCACCTATGGATGACCTTTTTTGTATTTTTTTTTGTGGCAACTTTTTTTATGGGTGCCCTTTTCCGCTTTAATGAACACCCCCACCCCTTAGGTCACGCTACGCCGCTGTGGAAATGGTTTACGTTATCGCTTTTAATTTTTATTATGAAGGTGCGCCATTTTACCTTTTTGTCCGGGGCGACAAAACTGATAGCGACGACCCTGAGGGGGTTATAGAAACTACAATATTTTTTAATTTGATCTACAACCTGTAACTATTCAGAGGGTTATGTGCATTTTGCTAAGAGATTTAAACTTTATTCTATAGAAGACACTGTCCTGGTTTGGGATAGATACCATGTTTATCCGTAATGCGTGACGGCAAATTTCAACCAAGTGCACATGAAGTGCAATGTTATGCTCCCTTTCGGCGAAGGAGATATTAAAGTACAGGCTAAAGAACATATAAAATTTCAGGTGAAACAGGTCGGAATTAATGGTCTGACTATGACGAAATAATAGGTTCGAAAATCCTGTTCCAGGTCTTTTTTTTGGTAAATTTTAACTATGTGCACAAGTGCAAGCTTATGCTCCGTTTCGGGGGAAATAAATTAAAGTACAGGTTAAAGAACTTATTAAATTTCTGGTCAAACAGGTCGGATCAGTCTCATTACGACGAAAGAACAGGTTTCAAAATCCTGTTCCATTTCTTTTAAGTAACCTACTGTTCAGTGCATGACCTTGTTTTGGGACAGGTACCTTGTTTATCCGTAATGCGCGTTGGTAAATTTGAACCTTGTGCACTTCAAGTACAGGCTAAAGAATATACAGTGAAACCTGTTCTTGCGGACACCTCTATTAAGCGGACACTCCCTTTAGCCGGACAAATTTGTTAGAACCACTTGACACTCTAATAACCCGGACGCGGACAATTTTTTTTGGTTAAAAAATTCTGAAACCCCCCAGACGGAGACCTCTGACAACGGACGGAGCTTTGCACAACATGGGCATTAATATTATGTAGTATGTTGCAACAGCGCACTCTAGAGCGGGTGAATTACCTTTTTCCGTTTTAATGCGGAGACTAAATACTTCTGTCGTATTTACAAAATATTTTATTCGGCGGGACTGCTGTGTTTTATTTTTATTGTGCAGTTGGGTAGTAATAAATCTCTTTGAAATTGCGCCTAAACTTCTTAGTTTATGTGACAAAATGGAAGTTGTTAACATTTCGGAGAAGGAACATCTATCAGCACGAAAGATCGCTGAAAAATTTAATATCGGAAAGACTCAAGCAGCGGAAATTCTTAATAAATATATATTAAAATTTCACAGTTCCCTTTCATAAGCGGACACCTCCAATAAGCGGACAAAATCGACCAAACCGTGAGTGTCCGCTTATAGGAGGTTTCACTGTACAAAGCTACTGAACTAATTTTTTCAAATTTTTCGTTCTTACTCTTAAGAATTTTGTACAAAAACATTCCTTCGAATGGCATTTTGTTTGAACGGAGTTTTTTCGAGAACATTTTTTTTAAATTTTTTTAAACGGAAAAACTTTCCGAAAACATAGCTTTCTTGTTTACTTTTTTAGAGGTCGTAATCGTTGTAGTAGTAAATATGCTTTATTGTCAAAAGACGTACATATCCTTATTGACAAAGCTTTTCAATTCTTAATACTATTTAAAACTAGGACAATATTGGAAGCATTAGGTAAATGCCCTAACTAAACCTAAATTACCTAATATTAAATAAAACTCATGTTGTCACTTTTTTTGGGAGAAAAAAATGGTTTTCATCTGTTTGACTATTATAGGTACATCAAAAATTAACATTTAAAAAAAATAAACAAAAAAGTTTTAAAATTAAAGTTATGAAAACACACTATAGGAACTAAAAAATGTAAATGTCGGCAACAAAAAAGGAAAACAAATAGTATTAAAACTGTAAGAAAATATCACAAAAAGGGTAGTCAAATTTTTAAAATAAATGTGCTTAACAATGCAAAATACTAAAACAATATTTATAAAGTCACGTGACACATTCATGTTAAAAATAAGTACTTAACTAAACTACTAAAATAAAACATAAGAATGACAAAAATAACATAAAATACAATAAAACTAACAAAAACTTAAAATACAAAAATTTTAAATACAAACTTCAGACAGGCACTGTAAAGAGGTAATAGTTGGAATATCACAAATGAAATCAAGGAAAATTGAAAAATTTTAAATACCTATAGTGTGTTGAATAGAGAGTCAAAGAATGCGAGCCCAGAACTCGTAATAGATGAGTGGGAAGAAAGGAATATAAAAAAGACTCAAAAAGTAATTTATTGAAAAAAATGGGTCAATTGAATACAAAGCTTGGCTCTTGAAGTGGAGCTTTTAATGTCGATCGAGGCTTGGTTAGATCCGAGAAAGTTCTTTTAAAGAAGAGAAAGTGATTATACAGTTTGGAAGAGAGATGTTCTGAGATTGTCGTAAAAACCTAACCCTTGTCAGTTGATCGCAAAGGTTGGGATATGTTTGCGACCAGGTTTGGTCAATTGATCGCAAGCGTATTCTTACTTGTCCAGTGGGAAAACATTTTTTGTTGGAAAAAGTTTAGGATACGGCCTATTTGGATTGGTTAAGGACCAGTTTACGATCAGTTTACAAAGATTCCCAGGTAGCAAGGTCACGTTTTTTAAACGTCAAAAACAGGTCATTTTTAATGACCATTGACGTCTCTAACCTGACGTGTAAATGACCTTTAAATGACGTTCAAAAGACACACCCAAAATGACGATCATTTTTAGACGTTTTAAAGACGTCAGCAATATGACGTATTTGGGACCAAATCAGAACATCAGACACACACACACACAGACACAAACCTATTTATGACTTTTTTTATACTCGTCTGAATATATGAAATATTCTCTGCAGTTGAGAACACTGAAGGAAACTTAGACACAGAAGGTGACTCTTCTGTGACGTAGACCTGAAAGTACTGGAACAGATACAGCGGTGTTCGTCTGTGAGGTACAGATCAAAATAGACCTATACCTAGACTTACACATCTCCACCTTGAAGCGAAAGAAGCCTCGAAGTTTGTCTTGATTTAATTTTAATTTATTTTACATACCTACCCCCACATTCCGTATAAATCCGGTCAAGTACTAACTGGGGCACCATCTATGTCAGTATGAGTGTATGTCCCTTGGACAAAGTGTCCAGTGTGGCTGTGACCAATATATGACGTTTGTCAGACGTCAAAAACTACACTACACCAGGAGCGGCTAGTGCATAAGGGCTGCAGAGCTGCAGAACCCCCAAAATTTTCACATTATTTGACTATTTTTTAGCCGCTGCTATTTTTCTAATATAATTATTTTATTTCTAAAATTATTGGAGTAGCAGTATATTTTCGATCCGGTGTTGGTATAGTAGGCCTTCAAATCGTGTACGTGTGTTGAGTATGACGCCGCGCGCCGTCGCCGAAGGTCGCATTTCACAGTCGGTCAAATGAAGTTATTGGCATTGTTGCGCTGCTAAATTGCAACACAACGCAGCTGGGTGGCTAACGAGATCTGTGCTCGGCTAGGAACTCCTTCCTTCGCCCCGCACCGCACTTGCTTATCGGTTTAGATAGCGAAATCTAGGCAAAAATAGAGCTGCAAAACTTGCAGTTCCAGTACAATTCCGGGCGGGCGGGCTCAGCGTTGCGTGTTTGCGGGCGCATTTATTTATTTAGAAGACGCCAAACACATGAGCGTGAGGTTATGGTCGTGTATGTTGCTTGTTTTTGTATAATTGTGTCACAATGAATGTGGTGGATAATTTAATTAATGTAAAAAAACTCTCGTTATTTATGAAGAAAAACTAAAACTGAATGAAGAAGGACGGCCATTGCCCGATATTTTAATAGAAAAGTGTGGTTCAAGCCGAGGAAAATCGTATAAAATGATTTTTACAAGAGAAATTTATGCCAGAAACGACTGGAAATGCGGATGATCTTTTGTAAAATCGCTATTTTTTCCTAAGCATTGTAATTTTTGCCAAACCAAACCTGGCAATTTTTTACTTTTTATAATAGATACGTGATCTGGAGACTGTAAAAAAATAGCATTTTTTATACCCTATCGGCAGAACTCACAAACTTTACTGTCACGAGCCACCACTGCACTACACACTAGGAAAAGACGTCAAGTAACTGACGCCTTAAAGACAACATTTTTTGGTAGATGACCTGCTGGTCATCCAAATGACCACTTTTCGACGAAAAAAAGACGTCATTTGATAACCCCTTGCTACCTGGGTTAGGTTAACACCCGTTTCAACCTGCCACAAAGAGGACGCAAGGAGAAGTATCTGTATAATAAAACCGGTTAAAAGTAAAAATATCCAGATACTCAAAACTACCTTCTAACCATTTTTTGTTCTAGTCTAATAACTTATCTATCTAGCCGCCCCCATGAACATTCCCGCTCTACTGGCATCGTGTTGTGAGGTCAGTCGAAAGATAATGAATTATGGTATAGTTTTTGAAAAGTCACCTGAAATGCTCATAATACGGGGTTCTATCGATATCATGAAATTTTGCTTCAATCTGCCCTTCAAAAGTTATCCAAATTCATACAAAAGCTTCCTGGTATAATTTCAACCCTACCGACAGAGAAAAGGCGCGGCTCTTTGCGGTCCGAGCACAAAGTATTTGTTTTCTGACCGACCCAGCACAGGTGGATAGACGGCACCTGATTGGCAGATTTTTTTGAAATGCGCTTTTAATTGCTTTCGGGTCTGCTTTTCGGGACCCTTTTAGTCGGCAGTATGCAGAGTTAGAAAATAAATCAGTGTCGTTTCTGTAGGAGTAGGAATAGAAAGTTTTATTATCTATTTTTATTTCTTTAGTTTACGCCATAATTAAATTAAATAATTTTCATGAGTATATCTACCGCCGCCAATGACACTTTCTTTACAGGATATGCCGATGGTCGGCTTTAACCTTTGTTCAACTGACTTTGCAAAAACTATACCACAAGCCTTTGTTCTTAACCTTTGTTTTGAGGTGTAAGTGTTGTTATTGTGTTATCGTGTGGCTCATATTAGAAAAACCAATTATTAAAAATGGAAATAGAAGGTATGTGCCATATTTTAAAATGTAATTTTATTCCTTTGTTGTTTACATTGTACGTTTTTGCCTTATTTTAGTTGCCTGCCGGGTCTTGCCGAGCTTTGGTTTTCTGTTAGCAGAAAATATTTTCAAAAAATTTGTTTTTCAAAGAAACGTCATTGGAAAAAAGTAATTTTGAACAAAATAGTTTTTGATCAGAATATCAGTCAAACATAATTTTTTTCGTGAAAAATGCCATAATCCGTTCTTAAAACTATAATGTTTGCAATTTTTAAGTATTTCTGACCCGCAATTCTAAATGACGAAAAATAAATTTGGTTCAAACGACCTGAACTCTTAAACAAATTTTATTATATAGACTGTGCCATGGCCAAACCCTCTCCAAAGAGTCGCAGCGCAAGTCTGCGCCTGAAGCAAAAATGCTGGATCTAAATCACAATTGAGATAATCTGCAGGCAAGAAAAAGTCATGCGGAAAAAATTATGTCTGACAACTTCCAGACGAGCAAATAAAAAACCCATCTGTTAAAAGACACTTCCATCCCTCTCGATAACGCACATCTTTAAATCAGAAGCTAACGCAAAAAAGAGATGTGTTATAAGTTTCCGTAGGCAATGCAATATTTTCCTAATTAAAATTAACGAAAATTGTTTCAAAATCTAATGAAAATAGATTTCCCGCCAACATACCAGTATATAAGAAGGGGGCCCGGGGGATCCGACCCCACCCATGAAGATATGATCTATTTAAATATTTTTCACATATTTCATGAATACAAACATAAAATATCATAAAAGACATGGCCTCCTGGCGCCGCATCAGCAAAGCCGAACGAGCGGTTGGTCATCTTATTACCTATTGGCTGACAAATACGTTAAAGCATAAATATGGGGCATACCCATGCATTCTCACACGCGATGCTTGAAGCCAGAACCCCTATTTAATTCTTAATGTTTCTTGTTTAGCTAGACAGGATATCTGTTACTGCGCATGCGTCAGTTTTGGTGGTTTTGGAACATACTCCGTTACGTCACTACATTGTTTGACAATTATCAAATATTTAGGGTTATGTCTATTATTTTTTTCTAAAAACTAGTTGATTGGGTGAAAATTTATCAAATTGTGGATTAGTTTTGTAGTTTTTTTAAAACTAATTGTGCAGCTTTATTGTGGACATCATGAAGACTGTTTAATGGCATCTACAAACCACTCTTAACTTTATTAATAAATTACAAATCAAAATACACGTAGTTACCTATGGAAAGGCACTCCCTTACTTCTTCCAGACATTTTTTCCACAAACCGCACATTTTACGTGAAATATTTCCCATTTTTCACAGAAAAAAACATAATTTTACACGACAAACACAAAACACGGCAAAATTTCAAAATGGCCTCCACTCACATAGCAGGTGTGTGTCTACATGACAAAACACACGCATGCGCACTTGAAAATTCCCATCCGCGAATTTAAACTTGCCATTGTTTTCAAAGCCAGATATGAGGGCTTCACTTTTCGACTCTTTGAACATGTATTTATGCTAGAACGTATTTGTTGGCTGATAAAAATCTCTGAGCGTTCCCCGCCGCGGATTCTGTACTGTCCAATTTTATAGCGACATGTCGTCCTTTCTTTCTATATTTTGCATTCAGCAGGCAACAAAACATATCCCTATGGAGCTCTACAGTGCAGAGAATGCGGCCCCAGCGTCCAGGCTAGGACATCCAATCCCGCACCGGGGATCCGCGAAATTGCGAGATTGCAAAAAATAGTCATATTCTTTGTCCTTAGCCTACTAAATATGCTAATAAAATTTTTTATGCAATAAAAAACAGAGTATAGTAGCAAAAAAATATTTATCGCATATAGATACAATACAAAATACAATAGTCAGAATAGCTTAAATACATTTTACATTGAGTTTGAAATTATTTATTATACGCAGCTTCCGAGCATATGTCCCTATTCCCTCCGCATTCAAAAAGGGTTATTTCACGTTTATGTAGCTTGTCAAGTGATGCTCGGGATCGGGCTAGTACATCCATAGGAGAGGACTCTGATACTGATACCCATGCAGTACGAAGGCTTCGATCCAATTCCTTTTCTAAATTCGAAGGTGATGGTTCGCGTCTTGTTATCAGATGAGATAAAGGTGCATTATCCTCCTATATCGAGTCCCGCAAAGCCCCCGATTTTTGTTTTTCGTTCGCTTGTATCTACTCAATACGCCGCGGGGTGAAGGCGTTCGTTGGTTGTCATGACAACGTTGCATGCTTGCGCAAGGCAAAGAATCAGGTGTTGAACCTGCGTACATTATTGAAATAGTGTCCGGTTACAGTAAACGGCTCAGCGGGTCGCCTGTGTTTCTTGGTAATCTGTGTGTCCGGTTACCGGCGTATTGTTTACATTCGGTTCTGGCTCGGTTTTTATTTTAATTATTTTGCATAATGTTTTTGTGGTACAATGACGATGACAAAGTAGATGTTTTAAACTCTTAAAAGCCGTTCCCTATATTCAACGTAAATAAACCGGGTAAGGTTAAAGAAAAAGTGTACATTCATTTTAAACAAAGACAGACGAATTGCCTCACATACAAGCAGTAAAATTTAAATGAAATTGCAATAGCTGGCCATACACACAGAGGTTGATCCGCCGGTTTGGAACGGCCCTGTTCAAACTGGCGGATTAGTCTTTCAATTAGTGGACATTCCACGCGCCAGTTATAGCCGGTACAGATTTATCTGTGAGTTCAGACCGGCGGGCGAAACTTCCGCGCTCGAAATTTTAACCGGCGCAGACTTGTCTGTCGGTTTACACTGTTCCAGGGATAACGGACCGTTCTCTTTAATTTATTGAATATTATGGCACATGTTTCCGGAATGATATAACCAAGTGTCTGTGCAGAAATTCCCACTGAAAATTTCAGATCTTCATATGATCTTCCCGTGGCAAGGAAACGAACGGCAGCATTTAATCGCTGTTCTGGTCCAATGGCTTCTCTCTGGGTATCTTGTTTCGTAAGATCTACTCTTACCAACTTTAATAAAAGGTCATACGTGTTAATATCCATTCTTAAATAATCTTAATCATTTTCTCTTAACTCTTTTAATAGAAGGTCATGGCTAAATAGTTTTCTTTTAAGCTAATAACTTTTAACCCACTTGGAACGTCTCTTTTTTTACACCACTATGCATTATTTCCATATTAATAATCATTACCATACACAGACCCTGCTTCTTTTTAGCACGAAATATTTTACATACACTATGCTTAAAATACCGTGCCGCATAAAACTTTCGACTTGACGAAATTCCACAGTTTTGGTTTAACCGGCAGATAAATCTTGAGTTTTCGTCCACTAACGCGTGGTTATGTCTGCCACAGACCGATATGAAGGATCGATTCGAAAGATTTTTTTTTGTGTTAGTGGACTGCAGCAGTTTTAAACCGTTGCGGACAAAACGGTCATACTTATCTATGCCGTATCAAACCGACGGATCAACCTCTGTGTGTATGGCCAGGTAATAATTATGTCGTATTATTATTTTAAATTTAAATAGGCACAAACCGTCATCAGGGCTTGGTACTGTGGGCAGCAGCTCACAGGGTTTTAGCACAGGGGCGGTAAGATGGCTAAAAAACTACTTAATTTACTTTTAAAAGATTAAAGAAAAAAAGTGACATATGGTTTTGGCAAGAAGCGATTAAGCATTATTTTAGTTAATCGAAACAAGAAATGTCTTACTTATACATACTTTATTTTTGGAAGATTTTTGAAGAGAGTTTTTACAACCTCCACGTCTATAAATTGTAACTGGGATGTGGATGGCTGGTGCTGTGTGGCTAGTGCTGTAGTGTGTGTGTGCGTTTTACTCTCTGTTTTCTAGCTAACCAGTGCCTTATTAATACCCTTATATTTTGGATCTTTTTAACGATAGTAAATATAATTTCTTGTAAGGTAAAATGAGGTATTACCGGCCCAGTTAAGGAAGTTTTTAATTTACCCGCTTGGATTAGTGTAAAGAGTCATACTTTGTTTAAATTTATTATTTTATGCGATAAACGGTCGATATATCTGACAATTTCAACAAAAAAAAAGGTATAATATCTTTTACTTGTACCAAAAAAAATTTTTTTCTTTAATAATTCATTTTCTTCTATTACCGATCTATCAAAAAAGCCGGTCTAGGTGTAATCTAATACCCGCTTACTATCAAATGTTGTGTTTGGTGGTTGGCTCTTGTATTTTTCCGTAGGCAACTTGAAAGCTATACACCCACGGGGGTCCAAGATCTAAAGGACACCTCGGGTCAATGCATATTACCCGACCTGAAGGAGAAACTATGTCACGGTCATGGGTACTGTTTTTCATTTCATTTGCCTGCCTTTTGTTTTTACTCTGGTAGCTTCTTTTGTATTTGGTAGATGTCGCCACTTACGTTTAAAGCATACGGTATCGCAAGAATTATTTTTCATTTCTCTTACTAATATCGTTAGATAAGATTTATATACCGTCTCTTTAACTTTACAAAAGTGTCACATTGACCATGCAGTGTTTCTGAAGAGTAACTTAAGAAAAAAATAGTTAACTAAACACTTAATTGATGTCCGTTAGATCTTGGAGCCCCGTGGATGTACAGCTGTCGAGCTGCCCACGGAAAAATACAAAAGAAACAAAATCTTTCTATATCCGCTTAGCCACGAAAAGTTTTTGTTTTTTTGTTAAATAATAAAATTTGCAGGAAATAAGTTGAAAAACTTGTATATTTTCAAAAACTAAACAAAAATAAGAACGCACATAAAATGCGTATTACTGGAAAATAGTGGATAATTAGTCACATTTTTCAATTTTCCCGATTTCTCTTGTTAATAGCGGCTTGATGTATATGACGTCACCTAAATCATGTGAATCATGATAATATCATTTCAACTGGCTTTCAATTATTTCCATTGCCTTTACAAAATATAATTAATTTAAAATTTAATAGATAGGTGACTAGAAAATGCATTATAGTTTATTTAAACTATTACTGAACACCGCACGCAAAAGCACCGACAGTTCTTTGATTCTTTTAACGAAAGCATTGATGTAAAATGTAGGGCGAGAAAAATTTTAGAAAGATACGATGAACTGAGCTTTGCCGCCTATACTTAGATTAAACAAATTTTGAAACTTTTAATTTAATAAATAAATAAAAGTAAATATTTGAGTATATTTTAATGGTTATTTGTTCAAATTATTTGTACTCGTATAAAAGAGTTTTTAATACCGGTTTTTTTGGTAAGCCCTATTAAAAACAGTTTGACATAAAAATTGAAATGAAATTCCGGTTCAATAAGCCATAAACTATTCATCTAATATCAGCCTATTTTGATTGATGCCTTTTTCTCCATTTGCTATCAAATTTATTTTATTAAATGTTAAAAATACGTTCAATGAACCCAATTGAATCAAAAACTATTCTTTGACCCTTTTTTTTGTAAAAACTCATTGTAATTGCGTAATTTTTCCTATATCATGTCAAAAAATGTGTGGGCCGGAAAAGTTTTTTATATTTTATAAAACGTTTCTCATAAAAAATTAATATTTTTCTTGAAATTCCGGCTCAATAAGCATTAATCAGATCGAGGTCTAAAATATCAATCTAATCTCGACCTATTTTATTTTTGCCTCTGATACTTTTTTTTCAAACTATATTTTATTAAATGTTAAAAATACGTTTAATAGACTTATTATTGAATCAGCCGAAATCAAAAATATATTCAATCAGTCTTAAATCTACGAGTTATTGAAAAACGTAACATCACTGAACCTCAAAACAGTTAGACTAATAGAAAACGGTCAAAATATTTGGACCATTAGCAGAACATAGGGTGTAGGTATTAGCCACTGTGCTCCTTAAAACTCTACAGACATTTTTATTGGTACATTTTGAAAGCCAAATCATGAAAAAATTGATTTTTTAAAAAAGTTTGAGCTTTTGAATTCGCTAATTTTTATACAAGGCCATTTGGTAGATAACAATTAAAATATTGGATAGAGATGCTAAATTGGATGTCTTGCGGACACCTCTATTAAGCGGACACTCCCTTTAGACGGACAAATTTGTTGGAACCAAGCTTTTGCCTATGTTTTTACATATAAAATTCCCTCCTATCACCGGACACTCTAATAACCGGACGCGGACAATTTTTTTTGGTTAAAAAATTCTGAAACTTCCCTTAAGCGGACGCGAACCTCTGAAAACGGGACGGAGCGCTGCACGACATGGGCATAAATATTATGTAGTATGTTGGCAACAAGGCACTCTGCAGCCGGGGAATTACCTCTTTCCGTTTTAATGCGGAGACGAAATATATCTGTCGTATTTACAACATTATTTGATTCAGCGGGACTGCTGTGTTTATTGTGTGAAATTACCAGAATCAACTACTCCGAGGGAAAATACTCCTACCGGCATTGAATTACACTGATGGTTTGAGGCTTTCGTTGGGAACTTGTTAAAACTGTTTGCTTTTCACTTTCTCCAACGTCGATCACGAGGATACGAGTGATCCCCGTCTGGAACACGTCCTGATAGTCAGGAACAAATGTTCCATGCCAATCCACGACCGGACCGGTTTCGACCTTTTGGGCCATCCTCAGGTGAATGTAGGCGATAGCTCCGTGTAGAGCATAAGTTGTTTTTTTTTGCTGTATTTATTGTTCAGTTGGGTAATAATAGATCTCTTTGAAATGGCGCCTAGTAAAAAACTTCTTATTTTATGTGGAAAAATGGAAATTGTTAACGTTTCATGGAAGGAACATCTACCAACACGAAAGATCGCAGAAAATTTTAATGTCGGAAAATCTCAGGCAGCGGAAATTGTTAATAAATATGTATCAAAGTTTCCTCTCTTAAGCGGACACCTCCAATAAGCGGACAAAATCGACGGAACCGTGAGTGTCCGCTTATGGGAGGTTTCACTGTATTCAGAAAATCTGATTTACATTAGTCACAAACAAAAATTTGTAGACATAGAAAAAAGTTTGTCAAATGGAAAATTATATTTAAAAATAAATGAATCCATGACGGATCTGATACCTTTCTAGCTAGCCTATTAGCACACGTCAAGTGAAGCCATGATATATCCTATATACCCCTGAAAACAGTTTTTTTGTAAATATATCAGAACCTAAAGCTCTTACGAAGTTTTTTGTTATAGCACAAACTATTGAGCAAAATGGAACTATATTCCAAAAACCGCATATTGATACGATGCTCCGTTAAAAAGTTAGCATTTTTAACATTTTTTAATTGTCAAAAAACTGTTATTGGCATTAATGGATTTTGACCAAAATTTAATCAGCTCGTAAGAGTGTCGAACACTATTTTACCTGCAAATTTCATGAAAATCGGTTCAGCGGTTTAGGAGCTATGGTGTTACGGACAGAAATAATATATACACACACACACACACACAGACAGATATCACGACGATATTGCTAAGATAGGTCAAAATACACCCAAATAAGACATTTTCGGCGTTATCTCAAAAAAAAAATTTTCGAAACTAATCCCTTCCCTAGCCATTGCTACGCGGGCTAGGAAGGTAAAAATGAGTTCGGTTGATACCCAACACTACGCATTAAGATAACTGATAACGAGTGGACCTAACTTTGCATTTGTGTCGGAACCTATCAAGTTTATTTCCGAACAAAAGCAGTCGATTAACAAGCTATTCAATACAGGGTCAATAAGGTTAGTAACCCACATCTTGCATAGGAAAAGCCTTTAGCACGAAATCGGTTATCGCCCAAATAGTCGGCGCCAAAACACCAGGCGTCCAAACAGTCGCCGCAAAAAAATGAGTGTCGAGGCATTATTATTTTTTGTTGTTTACGGCTATTGCCAAACCATTCAGCGTCCAAATGTGGTCATCGCCCAAATAATTGGCACCCAAACTGATAGTGCCCCAAAGGTCTCCATCTAAACGGTTAGTGTCCAACCAGGGGGTTCTCAAATGATCGGCCGTGAGCGTAGCCTTCAAAAGTATACCTACGCAGCACTAATACAGTGCCGCGTGGTTGTCACAACGCATGATAAGTTTAAAGACAGCTATAGGTACTTATATAAGCTATACATAGTTTTTAAGCACATCGTTCGAAAGAGAATTGATCTGGCTATAGGATGCACCTATTGATTTAAGCCTTGAATACTTCGATCATGCAAAAAATCCGCTGCAAGCAAAAAAAAAGTGCAAATATAAGTGCTGGTCTTAGTCGTGTTAATATAGATATGTAGCTGTATCATACGTTTGTCTATTGGAAATTATACGAGCTATCAAAAAATATTTTAAACAATTTTGTCAACGCGGCCACCTTTAGCACTTAAAAATTTTAAATTTTTACAAAAAATTAGATCGTTTATTATATTATATAATAATTTTAAATGTAAATTTAGAATATTGAACAACCTTTCGACTGTTTTCGCTTATAAAGTATTAAAAAAAAATAAACAAATCACCATTGCGAAAGGAAAAGAAGAAATGTCCTGCTTGCTTCACATTTTGTAAAACTGTGAATTTACATCTGAGTGATCTTTAACTTAAGCTAATTTTTTTGTGTTCTATTAATTTACTAATACTACTAAATTTGTAGTATTTTTAGCTTATGCGCCGCTGACTCGACATAAAACGTCGCGAAGGCGGTAAAAATGCAGTATGCCCGACCTGAGGGACAAATTATGTCACGGTCATGGGTACTGTTTTTCGTTTCATCTGCCGGCCTTTTGTTTTCACTCTGTTTTATATTGTATTCGGTAGATACCGCCCAACTTCTTGAAAAACATACTGTAACTCAGTCAATATATATCATTTCTCTTACCAATATTGTAAGATGAGATGTATATACCGTCTCTCCAGCTTCTAAAGAGTCCCTTAAGGACGAAACAGTTAACTGTCAACACTTAATAGGTGTCCATTACATCTTGGACCCCCGTGGGTGTACGTACAGCTTTCGAGCTGCGCAGAGAAAAATACAAGAGAAATACAATCTTTCTATTCCCGCTTAGTCACGAAAAAATGTTTGTTATTATATTATATTATGTAATTAGGATGGCAGCATTGTGTAATATAATTGATTTCTTTAACCCACACAAATTTTCTCTTTCTCGACACACCTCCAGTACACGGCTTTTTTCTATGGAAGATCTAGGTTTAGGAACTACATTGCAAGCTCGGTAATGTGAACACTCGCTTATGCGAACAACGCGGTTTTGTGAACAAAATATTTTTTGTATTGAATACTCTATAACGTGAACAAGTCGGCCGCTCGATAATGTAGACATTCAAAACAATTTATTCAAAGCACATTTTTTTCGGGGAATTACCTAATTCCCGAAAAATATATCCAAAATATTATTGTTCCTCAATTTTTAAGCTTGTTGCAGCGTGTCTGAGCTGATACGCGCCGCAAATAATTGTTTAATTTAGAGGTGGGTTGCGATTTCACGAACTGTTACTTTGTTACTGTGACTTGTCTATCGCACTCACGGTCTGCTCTAGTCCGAACGAAATAGCAGGGACATTTGGTCACAATCTAGCACTGCCCGCCCCGACAGAACCCCCGTGTACCGAATACCCCAAACAGTTACAGTGACTGTTTTCCGGCCCGCTCCGGCTGTCATCTGACCCCTTGAGGGGCATACAGCAGGTTGGATTCTCCAAGGATCGTATACAACCACTAGTCTTTCTCTAAAGCCGTAAAAGCGAAAGAGATCTGGGCTTAAATTCGACCCAACACAAATAATTATAGAATCTTTCTCCAAAGCTGTCATCTGCTTGGCGTGACTTTGTCAATTTTCTTCTATGTAAATTTGAAAGTGTCACTTTTGTTTATAGCCTGTTTTGGTTTGTGTGCCCCTCAATGTGACGCCAATACTAATAGGTCTATAGGTGTAGCAGTTACATGTATTGGTTAAACTGCTCCAAAAAATCACTGCTATGTGTCACGACGGGACTGGAGCAGTCACGTCTTGTCACTGCTCCACTAAAATCGCAGGTTGGCCCATCTCTAGTTTAATTCGATATTCTTTTATGTGTGGTGTGTAGTAGGGATGGGTGGAACAGCGTATTTTTAGGAACTGTTCCGGTTCCAGAAAAAACCTGTTGCGAAAATTCTGCTCCTATACCGAAGTGGACTGGTCAAACTAGCGTAGCGTGCCTCATGGGGCGGGGGTTTAATGCTGAAAAAGGTGCCCATATAGAAATTTGCGACCAAAAAAAAAAAAGATTTTTAGTCTTATACTTTGCTCTCTTTGTTCTTAGACAGCCGATTTGCCGCCCCCTCGATTTGTCTCCGTTCTTCGAGGACCGTTAACATTAAAAAAAAACTGTTCCGAAAAAATTGAACAACTTGAAAAACCTGTTCCGAAATGAACAGGTACTGCTCCAAGAGCCCATCCCTAGTGTGTAGTATATGTTTAGTCGTATTGATTGAAAACTTCAGGGAGTAATATTTTTTCTTCTGGAGTCTGGAATTGGAATAATACATTATAATGTAATTACCTAATGGAACATTAAACTTCTAAGCAAATAAATATGGTCTAATTTCCGCAAAAAACTGTCAAATTATGACTTCCGCTAATGTGAACTATCGGTAATATGAATAGAGGTTGGTTTTTTTGTGTTCACGTTACCGAGCTTGTACTGTATTTATATTTTTTTTATTGAAATTTGAAAACGCAATACCCGATTGTCTTTTATTCTACTATGCTAAATGGCGTTTCTACTATTTACGAGTTTGCTGTTTAATAATTTAATTTTAACAAAGTTAACGATGGATTCAAGTTGAAACAGCCTGTATATTTAAAAATTGACCAAGAAGTAAGAGAAAATTGAAAAATTAAAATGTCTAGGAAAAGTGTCATTGTCATTCAGTCTTATTATATTCACGTTGGATTTTAAACCTATTAACCTGCATCATGCATCATGTAACGGCTTAAAATTTTTAATCGATGTAATCTAAACCAATTAACCGCATCAAGGTTATTTCCTCTATTGGCTCTATTGAATTATATATATTTTCACTCCTGCTATTCCTGTATAGAATAGTATGAATTATATAGTGTTATAATGTACAGGGTGTCCCGATGTTTTTGGGGGATTTCGGGTGTTTCTAGGGGAGGCAGAAAAAACCGAGCCCTACTTGCGAGGCTCAAAGAAGTTTAAAGGTCTTTATAATTAGCTACAATTACTTGGTCCTCAGCAAACTGTAGCGTGTGTATGGTAAATCGGTCGTTAAGTTGTATTCCCATGCCGTGTACTTTACGTTTCCTGTTTTTTAGAGCTACTGGGATATAATTATATTTTAAAAAGACATGGAGAGATACTATATCCCTGTCTTAAGACTTTCGTTACTATGAATTCTTTTGAAAGGCGATTTCCAATTTTAATTTTAGGTTTTGACCCTTTGTATGGTTCTTTTATCACTTTTATGTATGTAGGATTGATATTAATTTGTTCTAACACTGTCCATAATTGTTCTACTGGAACGGTATTATATGCTTTTTGTAGGTCCACAAAGGTAACATGAGTCTCTATATTTCTGGTACTACTTTTCTAAATTACTTGTTTAAGACAAAACATATCTGATATGGTACGGCCATGTGTACAACAGATGAAGGATGGAAGATTACCAAAGCAAGTTCTGGAATGGCAACCAATAGGGCGAAAAAAAAGAGGGCGTCCAATGATCAATGAGTCAAAAAAATCTGACAGAAGATGATTGTCAGGATCGAAGGAGGTGGAGAATAGGCGTCGGACAACGTAGAAAAACGT
Source organism: Aspidapion aeneum (assembly GCA_963576565.1). Taxonomy (NCBI): domain Eukaryota; kingdom Metazoa; phylum Arthropoda; class Insecta; order Coleoptera; family Brentidae; genus Aspidapion; species Aspidapion aeneum. The sequence continues at coordinate 194,717,065 of OY755038.1, read as the reverse complement.
TCTAAACTGAAAAAAACTAAATATTTTTATAAAAAGCCGTTTAAAAAAATTCTTAAGGGGTCCATATGAAACCAGATTGTATATTAGAACAGCTAGAAATTGGATTTCACAACCAACCTAAAATAGAAAAAATGGGTACACAATGGGTTTGACATTGCCATTGAAAACATGGTTAAAAATGTTTGTTGTGTTTTTGTTAAAAGAAAGAAATTCTCGGACTTTTCCTACTCTAAATAAAAAGTTATGTTTTAAGACCTTGAAGAGTTTTTAATAATTAGAATTCATCTCAAATTTAATTAAAAACCTGCAAAAACACAAATAAACAAAAACAGCGGATTAAAAGTACCCCCTTAGCTAGAGCCCAAAAAAAAGAAAGGAAAATCATTCGAAAACATTTTCTTCCAAAGGATACTAGAAATTTTGCTTTTTTTGCTTTTGACAGGTCGAAATCGGTGATTTCCTAACTATTGTCAATTGATAGGAAACGTATCCTAACCTGTCCAGACACGCACCGACTTTGACCTCCCAGAAGGAGGCCTGGGGAGCTATTTTAGGAATTTATATTATAAATGTTTTTGTTTCTTTATGTTCTATGAAAATGTTTTCGAACAAATTTCCGTTTAAAGGAAACGTTTTCGAACAAATTCTCGTTTGAATAATGTTTATTTTATATTTTCCTTAAAAAAAATGTTTTCGGATAAAGTTCTTCGACCCCCTGGTGCGCTGTTTTACTATGTGCGCTTTTCTATTTGCACGCTTTTTTCTGTGTGTTCGTTTTTCCTGTGCGACTATTTCCTTTTCGCTTATTTACGTTCAACATTTCACCATTATCCCCCCCCCAGACTTTTGTTACAGGACCGCCGTTGGGCTGAACCATGAATCCTCCAAAATTGGCCTAGCAATGGTTGGGCCTCTGTTTGTTTCAATAATTTAATTTAATTTTCAATTCACCTCTTTTTATCTTTAGAAGCTTATAATGTAAATAAAATTAAGAAATTAACTAATATCAAACTTCTACGTTGTTAGTTAATCTGATTTTTTAACATGATAAAGTTATTTGCTCTTTTTGGTAAGAAACTGGTTACCCTTGTATATGATGTCTGATAAAGTTTAAACTGCAAATAAAATTATTGTTGTCGTGGAAAAAGCCTTGAATTAAAAAACTAAATTAAAAATTAAAAAAAAAACTCAATTTTGACAACATACGCATTCCGCAACTTTACGCAGGGCTATCATTACGATTTCTAGGTGTAGTGAGCTCGCAAAAAAATCCCTAATATTCCTTTCAGAACCGGCTTATATCCGAAAAAAGTTGACGTTAAACGCGAATAAGCCCTATTGCTTTGCAAGCAGTGCAACAAGGAGAGAAAAGCATTCTTGGTCAGCAATTTGGACAACAAAATAAAATCCTCCGTCAAAACATTATACAGGGTCGCTCAAGCGCAGTCGCCGAGTCCGTGTCCCATTCATTGGTTTCATTCATTGCAGGCCGAGGTCGAATTTTCATTCATGTTTGTTATTTTTGTTGAAAAGTTGGTTTATTGTTATGAAATTCAGCTGCTAGTTCTAAAAATACCTAAAAGACTTATCTGAAAGTAAAAGCAATGTCAGGGAGGTGTTGTAAGTGTTTCTAAAGGGAAGTCCTAGGAAGGAGGTCATGATGTCTTGTAATCACTGTGGGACAAAATTTAACTTTTTCCATAAAGAGGTAGGTTTCCTGACCTTTTCTTTGTGTAGTTTATCAGAAAATATAGATTGAAAACTTAGGCACACCACACCTACTTTTGTTAGTAAACCACTAGGGAGAATACTAGTCTACAGACTGTGACTAGGTACTAGTTTGTAAAGACCACTTGATATGGAGCAATACAATTGCATGCAAGATTAGTGTGCCTGAATGAGATATATTTGTTTGTTAAATGCCGCTTGACATGGTACATGACGCGCTGCAAATATTTGCAAGCAAAAAATTTCGGTCAAATTGTTGCCTGCAAAAAATCTTCTTTTCGTTTGACATTGTGCATGACCATGCATTGATTCCCCAGAATCGAGGTAAAAATTCCCCAGTTTGCATGCAAGTACAGTTTGCATGCAAAAAAATGGTACCGGACTGATAAAAATGGATTGCCTGCAACATCAGCTGGATTTGTACTGTGCATGCACCTGGGCAAATTTCATGCATTTGCCTGCAAATTTTATTGGCTTGTATACAATAGATGTCATATCAGGCACCCTAATCTTGCATGCAACTGCAAGTCTATTGCACCATGTCAAGCAGCTGTACTGTTCATCTCTATTCATTTTTTTAAAAAATGAATCATTATTGTGGCTTCATAAGCAATTGTTTAAATTTAATGGCATCCATAGGGTGGGTTCACCTAGGGTTGCCAACTTTTTTTAAGATAAATATAGTTTTTTTCTATATAAAGCAAATAGAAATATAGTACACCTAAAAAATATAGTATTTTATGGAAAAAAAGGCAAGGTATAATTTCTACTTATTTATTTTTGCTAAAACAGTATTTTTTTACACCTCTTCCATCTTTTAACAATTTTTGTTTGACAGAAAAGTATCATATGCTATTAGGAGGTGTCAGTGCCGTATTTGGTGCCTTATTTTTGTTATCACTTTCAATTTCCATAACTAGGGTAATTAAAACTCAAAACTTTACACAGAAATTCACAAAGCAATGACAAATGCATATTGTCACCCATTTATTTTTACTTTCTGTGTCAAAAGGCATGTTCAGTTGTAGGCATACCAGACATTGGATGTGTCTGATTTTATTCTCGGCCTTGCAAAGTTTAGATCAAATCAAGATCCAAGTAAAATATAGTATTTTGCATACTATATTTTTCTTCAACTGTATATTACAAATCCAACATATAGTACCTTCTCTCAAATGCACAGCATGGTTTCAGAGATAAACTGTCAACCAATACTGCCGCTTATGATTTCACTCAAGCAATTTACAACTCAATGGACTCAAGCAAGTTCACTGTTGCTCTCTATTTTGACCTCACACATGCATTTGATTGTGTTGATAGTGTGTTTCTTATTCAAAAACTGAATGCTTTAGGGTTTCGAGGTGATTTCAGAAATCTTGTTACTTCTTTTATGACAGGTAGGAAAATAAAGGTAAAGTTTGGTTCAGATTTCTCTAGCACTTGTGAGCAAAGATATGGGGTGCCACAAGGTAGTGTGCTATCCCCACTCCTATTTATTCTGTTTATTAATGACCTTGTAAGTTTTGTAGAAAGTTGTTGGTCCCCAGAGGATAAAATAAAAATCATTCTGTATGCCTATGATTCCACCATTGTCATATCGTGTGAATCCCTACAAACTCTTATCGAAAAGTCCAATCTCATGCTTGATAAGTTTCATGAATGGTGTACTAGTAACAAACTGCTAGTCAATGAGAGCAAAACTAAATACATGGTGTTTCACAAGAGAAAGTTAGTACCAAACTTTGTCCTCTCCATGAATGGTGTAAATGTTGATAGGGTTGACAGCTATAAGTTCTTAGGATTACATATCGATAGCCAGCTTACCTGGACCTGTCATATTGACCATGTAGCTGGAAAACTCAACTCTGCATACTTCGCAATAGTTAATTTGAAAAACATATTAACAACAAAACAACTTATAAATGTATATTATGCTTTGGTATACAGTCATCTGAAATACATGATTCTTTATTGGGGTCAATCATGCGAAATTGGGAGGGTTTTTGTGCTTCAGAAACGAATCTTAAGGAAGATTTTTTCCTTGAGCCCTGTGGAATCATGTAGGCCTATATTTAAAAATCAAAAGCTACTTACTATTTATGGCATTTTGATACTTGAGGCGGCTATGTTTGTAAGGCAAAACAAAAGCAAATTCCCAACAGTTTCAACAAGTCATAACTATAATACTAGGCAAACAAGTAAAATCTTGATTCCAAATTTTCGTCTATCAGCTTTTAGGAAAAGTCCAGTGCTAGTTATGTATATAATAAAATTCCGAATGAAATAAATAATGTCACATCAGAAAAACAGTTCAAAAAAAGACTACAGAGCTACCTTATTGATAAATGTTTCTATAGCATTAGTGACCTTTGTGATCATTGACTAGAGTTAAATGTAATATTATATAGTATTTTCTGCTGTAAAATTTGACATTGTATATACTTTTATAAGTCGATGTACAATAAAGAATTGAACAGTACTACATATATAATATAGTATGGTTGGCAACCCTAGTTCAGCCTCATAAATTACATTAGAATAGGGCTTAGGATAGAATATCACTTGATTGCCAACAAGCTTGTAAAACCTACAATGTAATATCTTAGAAAAAAACAACATCAAAAAAACAGCACTCAAATACAGAGAAACTCAGTCTTCCAAGAGCTGCAACATTCCTTGATTCACAAGTTACTTGTGTCATTACAGTGTAGTGTAATACCCACAATCAAGTGTTAAATGTATTAATGTAAATTAGTTCTTGCTATAAATATTTTCCTATTGGTAAAATTCAAGTGCTAATATAAAATTATAAAAATAAAATTCTAGAAACTTTTCACTCAGGTACAAAAATTTTAAAATGAATGCAAAGACAAAAATCATTAAAATGACACTAAATACAAAATTAAAAAACATAAAATTTTGTCAAACTTAAAATTAGCTTTAACATTACCTAAAAATTAAAATCGTACAAAACTTCATCCAGCAAAAAAATATTGACTTAAATTTCTCAAGGTTGTTCATATGAACCCTTTTGAGAGTCTCAGGAAGCCTGTGAAAAGCCTTATACTCTGGACTCCGCTCAAAAAATGATGTTTTATGTTTAAGTTTTGCTAGGTCTTCTCTGTTTCTTGTAATAATGTGCATTTGATCACCAATAGAATCTCTGTTTTGAGGAAATAAAGAAAAAAAAATTGACAAAAGTTACCAAATGCAGAACACACAGAGAAGGAACAGTCAACATTTTTAAGTTCCTGAAGTTATATAGTTATTATTTGCTTCTGTGCTACCAATATTTTTATTGCATCACTAGATGAACCCCAAAATATACTGCCATAACTGATTATGCTTTCATTCATTCATTCATTCATATTTCGGTTTGGTTGGCCTATGCATCAAAGGCCATCTAGCCACAGTCTGCAACTTAAAGCTCTAATTTCTGATTTGGACAATCACAACACACTCACATTCATACACATATAGACCCCCATGGTAGGCAATTTTCTTTTCTCATGGAGGGTTTAATTTTGCCTGATGCTTTTTGTTGAACACAGGGGTCTTTATCGTACTAGCGCCATCTACGCTCTTAACACGAGACCACCGGCTTAACGTGACTTCTGAACCACAGTCTTGAATTCATCATCAACTTTGCCTACTTCATTGATGCCCACACTTCGCCCAAGACAGGCTTCACCCCTACTTCCGGTAAAACTGTATTCACAAACGGAGAGTAGGTTTGAGTTTGTAGTGGCAGGCATGGGATTCGAACCACACACCGTCTGATTGGCAATAGGACACCTCGCCCACTGAACCAATCAGGGCCACTGATTATGCTTTGAATACAAGAAAAATAGTCCACTCCAAAACTATCCACTGTTATAACCTCTTTTAACCTTCTTGTAACTACACTTGCACTATTTAATTTTGAATATTATCTATTAATATGAAATTCCCAGTTTAATAGTGGATCTATGATTACCCCCAAAAGTTTTACTTTCTTGGTGTTTTCTATTGATTTGTGATTTATTCTTACTAATAGAGATTCTTTTGGTTGACCATTTTTACCAAATTTAATTAAAGCTGTCTTGTACATTTAGATTAAGGGTAAGTTAATAATCTAATGTAATTTGTTTGTGGGTGATTCTACAGAATTTTGTATAATCGTGGTCCCCAAGTTAAAAAATGTATTGTTATAGTTTTTAATTAATTTTTTATTTTTGATGTGTTTAGATTACTAACGGCTCTTTATGGTTCCATCGAAAAAAATTATTTTTTTTTCTCCAGGTATTAAAAATTTTATCATTTATACCTAAAATGTCAATACCCTGGTATGTCCCCACCTAAGAATTAAAAATAGATCCGGTTTTTTTTTGTTAGTTATAATTTTAAAAAATTAATTGTGGCCATCGTTTTTGATAGCTAAGTATATATGTGTTTTAGATAGCAACTACAATTTCACTTTTTTTCAAAAAAGATGCTCTCAAAAAATTAAATAGTTTTGTCCTCGATTTTTAATGTCAAGCCCCTGGGTAAAATGTTAATTTAAATTTCCCGCCAACTGCTAACCAAAAACCGATTTTTTTTTACGGGTATGCGCACTCGCAAGGAGATCCCTATCACGCTCGAGGAGTGGCAAGTGTGCGAAAATGTTGGTGTGTGTTGGTTTTGAAACGGTTCAGGTTGTAACCTGCAGGGAAAACTGTCGCAGGGAGTTTATTCCACAGCGATGCTGTTCTCCAGAGATATGAATTCTGATATAATGAGGTTCTTGGTGCCTCTATTTTGACAATAAATTGATGGACCTTGTAAGTTTTCTAGAAAGTTGTTGGTCCCCAGAGGATAAAATAAAAATCATTCTGTATGCCTATGATTCCACCATTGTCATATCGTGTGAATCCCTACAAACTCTTATCGAAAAGTCCAATCTCATGCTTGATAAGTTTCATGAATGGTGTACTAGTAACAAACTGCTAGTCAATGAGAGCAAAACTAAATACATGGTGTTTCACAAGAGAAAGTTAGTACCAAACTTTGTCCTCTCCATGAATGGTGTAAATGTTGATAGGGTTGACAGCTATAAGTTCTTAGGATTACATATCGATAGCCAGCTTACCTGGACCTGTCATATTGACCATGTAGCTGGAAAACTCAACTCTGCATACTTCGCAATAGTTAATTTGAAAAACATATTAACAACAAAACAACTTATAAATGTATATTATGCTTTGGTATACAGTCATCTGAAATACATGATTCTTTATTGGGGTCAATCATGCGAAATTGGGAGGGTTTTTGTGCTTCAGAAACGAATCTTAAGGAAGATTTTTTCCTTGAGCCCTGTGGAATCATGTAGGCCTATATTTAAAAATCAAAAGCTACTTACTATTTATGGCATTTTGATACTTGAGGCGGCTATGTTTGTAAGGCAAAACAAAAGCAAATTCCCAACAGTTTCAACAAGTCATAACTATAATACTAGGCAAACAAGTAAAATCTTGATTCCAAATTTTCGTCTATCAGCTTTTAGGAAAAGTCCAGTGCTAGTTATGTATATAATAAAATTCCGAATGAAATAAATAATGTCACATCAGAAAAACAGTTCAAAAAAAGACTACAGAGCTACCTTATTGATAAATGTTTCTATAGCATTAGTGACCTTTGTGATCATTGACTAGAGTTAAATGTAATATTATATAGTATTTTCTGCTGTAAAATTTGACATTGTATATACTTTTATAAGTCGATGTACAATAAAGAATTGAACAGTACTACATATATAATATAGTATGGTTGGCAACCCTAGTTCAGCCTCATAAATTACATTAGAATAGGGCTTAGGATAGAATATCACTTGATTGCCAACAAGCTTGTAAAACCTACAATGTAATATCTTAGAAAAAAACAACATCAAAAAAACAGCACTCAAATACAGAGAAACTCAGTCTTCCAAGAGCTGCAACATTCCTTGATTCACAAGTTACTTGTGTCATTACAGTGTAGTGTAATACCCACAATCAAGTGTTAAATGTATTAATGTAAATTAGTTCTTGCTATAAATATTTTCCTATTGGTAAAATTCAAGTGCTAATATAAAATTATAAAAATAAAATTCTAGAAACTTTTCACTCAGGTACAAAAATTTTAAAATGAATGCAAAGACAAAAATCATTAAAATGACACTAAATACAAAATTAAAAAACATAAAATTTTGTCAAACTTAAAATTAGCTTTAACATTACCTAAAAATTAAAATCGTACAAAACTTCATCCAGCAAAAAAATATTGACTTAAATTTCTCAAGGTTGTTCATATGAACCCTTTTGAGAGTCTCAGGAAGCCTGTGAAAAGCCTTATACTCTGGACTCCGCTCAAAAAATGATGTTTTATGTTTAAGTTTTGCTAGGTCTTCTCTGTTTCTTGTAATAATGTGCATTTGGTCACCAATAGAATCTCTGTTTTGAGGAAATAAAGAAAAAAAAATTGACAAAAGTTACCAAATGCAGAACACACAGAGAAGGAACAGTCAACATTTTTAAGTTCCTGAAGTTATATAGTTATTATTTGCTTCTGTGCTACCAATATTTTTATTGCATCACTAGATGAACCCCAAAATATACTGCCATAACTGATTATGCTTTCATTCATTCATTCATTCATATTTCGGTTTGGTTGGCCTATGCATCAAAGGCCATCTAGCCACAGTCTGCAACTTAATGCTCTAATTTCTGATTTGGACAATCACAACACACTCACATTCATACACATATAGACCCCCATGGTAGGCAATTTTCTTTTCTCATGGAGGGTTTAATTTTGCCTGATGCTTTTTGTTGAACACAGGGGTCTTTATCGTACTAGCGCCATCTACGCTCTTAACACGAGACCACCGGCTTAACGTGACTTCTGAACCACAGTCTTGAATTCATCATCAACTTTGCCTACTTCATTGATGCCCACACTTCGCCCAAGACAGGCTTCACCCCTACTTCCGGTAAAACTGTATTCACAAACGGAGAGTAGGTTTGAGTTTGTAGTGGCAGGCATGGGATTCGAACCACACACCGTCTGATTGGCAATAGGACACCTCGCCCACTGAACCAATCAGGGCCACTGATTATGCTTTGAATACAAGAAAAATAGTCCACTCCAAAACTATCCACTGTTATAACCTCTTTTAACCTTCTTGTAACTACACTTGCACTATTTAATTTTGAATATTATCTATTAATGTGAAATTCCCAGTTTAATAGTGGATCTATGATTACCCCCAAAAGTTTTACTTTCTTGGTGTTTTCTATTGATTTGTGATTTATTCTTACTAATAGAGATTCTTTTGGTTGACCATTTTTACCAAATTTAATTAAAGCTGTCTTGTACATTTAGATTAAGGGTAAGTTAATAATCTAATGTAATTTGTTTGTGGGTGATTCTACAGAATTTTGTATAATCGTGGTCCCCAAGTTAAAAAATGTATTGTTATAGTTTTTAATTAACTTTTTATTTTTGATGTGTTTAGATTACTAACGGCTCTTTATGGTTCCATTGAAAAAAATTATTTTTTTTTCTCCAGGTATTAAAAATTTTATCATTTATACCTAAAATGTCAATACCCTGGTATGTCCCCACCTAAGAATTAAAAATAGATCCGGTTTTTTTTTGTTAGTTATAATTTTAAAAAATTAATTGTGGCCATCGTTTTTGATAGCTAAGTATATATGTGTTTTAGATAGCAACTACAATTTCACTTTTTTTCAAAAAAGATGCTCTCAAAAAATTAAATAGTTTTGTCCTCGATTTTTAATGTCAAGCCCCTGGGTAAAATGTTAATTTAAATTTCCCGCCAACTGCTAACCAAAAACCGATTTTTTTTTACGGGTATGCGCACTCGCAAGGAGATCCCTATCACGCTCGAGGAGTGGCAAGTGTGCGAAAATGTTGGTGTGTGTTGGTTTTGAAACGGTTCAGGTTGTAACCTGCAGGGAAAACTGTCGCAGGGAGTTTATTCCACAGCGATGCTGTTCTCCAGAGATATGAATTCTGATATAATGAGGTTCTTGGTGCCTCTATTTTGACAATAAATTGATGGTTACCGTCTGTTTGACGTGTTCGCCTAGTAGGTGCTACTCCCGGGGGGATCATACGTGCCAACTCTTCAGAGCATTTTCCGTGATAATACCTGTAGAAGAGAGATAGATCGCCCACAGTTCTTCGATGATCGAGACTATCCAAGCTACGGGTAAGTGCGGGGTCATTGATCAGCTTGATAGCTCGTTTTTGCACGGTGTTCAAAAGCATTAAGGTATGTTTGGGTGCCGCACTCCATATATGTGAGCAGTACTCCATAGTCGGTCGAATCTGGGCTTTGTAGAGTGTCAGCAGTTGGCTTGGTGTATACAGATGTCTTGTACGAAATAGCACCCCAAGCTTTTGGGACGCCCTTTTAGCTATATCTGCCACGTGACTGTGCCAAGACATGTTGGTCTCTGCAGTGACTCCTAAGATGTTCAACTGGCTCTGCAATGCGACAGCACTTCCAGATAGCATGATGTTTGGCTCACCGGTGCTGGTCTTTTTTGAAAACAGGGCTGCTTGGGTTTTCTGCGTGTTGAACTGTACAAGGTTTTTGTTGCCCCAGTCCTCTATTATCTCCAAGTCGTTATTTATCTGTGATATTTCAGTTAGTCTAAGGTAATGGAATTCACGTGCGGAGAGACATGTGGGTGGTATGACTGAGGAGACTACATTGCCATCATCTGCAAAGCAATAAAGTAGATTTACTGTTTTATCTATGAGGTCATTTATGTAAATCAGAAAAAGTGTTGGCGAAAGGATTGCTCCCTGTGGCACACCAGCATTTATTTGGTAAGAGTTGGAGTTCCGGCCATCCAGTGCAACATAAATGGATCTATCCTTAAGGTAACTTTCAAACCAAGTGCAAAGTCTCGGCGACAATCCCGTTGCTTTGAGCTTGTTGAGCAGATTTTCATGCCAGACTTTATCGAATGCTTTAGATATATCTAAGGCAATTGTTCTTGTTTCACCTCGCAACTCAATCGCTTTTTGCCATAAGTGAGTGACGTATGTAAGTAAATCGCCAGTTGACCTATATTTTCGAAATCCGTATTGCTTGTCGTTGATAATTTTGTACTTTTCCAAGTACTTGGTTAGGTGATTGTTCACAACTCTTTCCATTACTTTTGATATCACCGGAAGTAGAGCAATTGGTCTATAGTTTAACGGATCTGTCTTTTTTCCTTTCTTTGGAATGGGTTGTACTGCGGCAGACTTCCATGATGATGGATATACTCCTTGCCTATAAGATAAATTGAATAATTTTGCGAAAGTTGGGGTGAGTTCGCTAGCACAATTTTTGAGTACTATCGCGGGAATGCCATCTGGACCCATTGCTTTGTTTGTATCCAACTTTTTAAGGGATTTTCGTATTTCTCTGTGACAAAAGGGTACCTCTGGCATACTATGGGAAACCCTTTCAATGAACGGTGGAGTTTTTCCATTTGGCACTGTTAGGTTTGAGTTGGAGGAAAAGATTTTGGCCAGCATATTGGCTTTTTCCTCTGATGTTGTGGCTAAGTGAGTATTTTTATCTGTAAGTGGTGGTATGGATGACTTGGTGAAGTTTGATCCAACGGATTTTGCAAGAGACCAAAAGGACCTAGAACTACTTGGACAATTCAGCAACCTGTTTTTTATTCTTTGATTGTATGTTTCTTTGGCGGCGTCAATAGTAATTTTGCAACTATTTCTGGCTTCTATAAATTCTGTGTGGTTTTGAGCGGTTTGTTGTCGTTTCCAAAGGTTATATGCTCTGTGTTTTTTCTGTACAGCCGTTTGACACTGGCTGTTGAACCAAAGTTTTGCATTAGCTCTGCGTTTTATTGTATGTGGGATATATGCATCCATTCCAGATAAGATTACTTTTGTTATTTCATTACAGCAAATAGTGGGATCAGCTGTTTTAAAGCAAACCTCTTGCCATGGAAAATCCAGGTAAAACTGTTTAAGGTCATTCCATTTTGCCGATTTATAGTGCCACATTTTACGAGGAAGTGATTGTTGGCTTGGCGGTATGAACATTTCGCATTTTGTTCTTATAAGTTTATGATCGGATGAACCAAGTGGGGGATCTACTTGAATTGTGTACAAGTCAGGATTTGTAGTTAGGAACTAAAAGCGCTGCAAATTCACCCCTTTCTGAGATACGGGTAGGTTCATCGACAAGCTGCGTTAGACCACAACTTATGGCAAAAGCTTCTGCTTCCCTGCCTTCATTATCTGTTTTGTTGTGGTGTTTTAGCCAGGGTATATTGTGGACGTTGAAATCGCCTAAAAAAACAATTTCCGCATGTGGATAGTTAGACTGTATACTATCACAGTTTTCGGATAATGTCGCAAAAAAGTTTTGATACTCGGTGTTACTTGGCGGTCGGTAGAGGCAGCAAATGAACTTGGTCGATGACTTTGAGGTGAATTTCAGCCATATGATATCAAGGTTCGCTGGTTCTAGCTTCTCCTCTCGATGACATGAAAGGTCATTTTTAATGTACACACAGATCCCAAAATTATGTCGAAATCGGTGGTGTAGGTCATAGCCGGGATAAAGATAGTTCACAGTAGGTGTTGCAGAACTGATTTTAGTTTCAGTGAGAACAAGGATGTCAGGTCTTTGTTCTTCAAGATGTTGGTGAACTGAATTCATGTTGGTACTTAATCCTCTTATATTGCTAAAATCAATTCTGAGTTGAGTTTTTGGTCTTCTTTTAATATCTTTGCATGAAGGACCCCCAGGATCACCCGACGCCCGGAGATCCGAGTGGTCGGGTATTTTACCTCCGGAGTATTTTGATCCTGGAGGCGCCATCATGCTATCTGTTACTCATTGTTGGAACCGGACTGCCAGCGCAGTAGCGGAACGTGGTGATACCACTTAGCGCTACTCACTTCTGGCATGGTGGTATCTCACCGGTCGACGCCCAATGAGTAAAAAGCGTCTACCACCTACTATTAAGAATAAAAGTGCCTGACAGATCATTCTGTTGCTGTGGAAGGGATGGCGCCGAAAATTGCGAACCTGTCTTGACGCGCTTTAGTAGAAGTTGGGCGTCCAAAGAGAGTGCATGAATGCGGTGCCATAATTTTGTCAATACTCTGGTAAGTATTTTGTTGATAATCTTATTAATTTATTTAAATAAAAAGTATAAGAATAAATGGTCTTTTGTTGCTAGAATACCATGGATATTTAAATTTTTTGGTAATGCTTATATTTAGCCTAATATTTTAGTAGTTCTTGCATTTTCTCAATCCCTTGGCGTCAATCCCTTGGCTTTTTTTGTTCCAGGAGATTGACAGTATAAACAGGGGATTGATCCGAAGCAACAAATATTCTGTTTTTTGGCTAATTTGCAATCAATTTGTTAAATTAATAAGGTATGTTGTTTCAGGGCTTTGGACAGAAATGGCGCCAAAGAGGGAGCGACTTACCAGAGAAGAGATTCTTGAGAAAAAGCGAGAAGCTGAGAACGAAAGATATAACAAAATGAGGACTGATCCAGAAAGGTGGAAGCAACAGCAAGAAAAAGAAAGATTAAAATATTTAAAGAAAAAAGAGAAAGGACAAAGAAAAGCGGTTAAAGACATGACTCCGAAAGAGAAGAGGACCAAAAGAAAGTATTGGGTTGACGTGCAAGCTTTATGTCGCGAAAGAAAAAGACTGAGGATGGCTGCAGCGACTCCTGTTAATGAGGTACCAAATCTGAAAGACAACCAGAACGCAGAAGACGCCGGGACATAGAATTGAGAAAAAGAAATAAAGAAATTAAAAAGCTGAGTGTAAAATGTGAGAAATACAAAAAAAGATATGCTAGACTTAAGCAAAAAGTAACATCTTTAGAATCGAAGGACAGTCCCAGCCCTAAAACGAAAATTATGCAGTTGGAAAACTCCCCAATCCCCACCAAAAGAGCTGAGCTGGTCAAGAAAGCTATCTTTGGAGAAATTATTGAAAAGCAATTAACTGAAAACTATTCGAAATTAAAAAGTTATTCGGAAAAGAGAGTTTTTGACAAGGTTGTTGGAGGAAGGATAGTCAAGAAATACAAAGTATTGAAACTTACCAAAAATAAATCATTAACATACCGAAGATTATTGGCTTCAGAAAATAATACTTTTATTCATTCTCAAAAACTAAAAGACAGAAACAGATTAATTCAAAAAGTAAAACAATTTTATAGAGATGATGGCAATAGCCGCTTGTGTGCTGGAAAGAGAGAATTTGTGACAAAAAAAAGTAAAGAAGCAGAAACGGTACTTGTTAGACTCCATGAAAAATATACACAAGAAGTTTTTAATTGAAAATCCAAATATGGCCACTGTTTTGCAGGCTTCGTCCATTTTGCGTTATACCTCCAAAAGTTACTGATAGAGAAACATGTTTATGTATTCTTCATGCCAATATAGATTTGTTGATATCTGCCCTTAAAAATGCAAAAATTTTGTCACTAAATGGATTTCAAGACTGGCTGCAAACTTGTTGTTGTGATAGATTCATCGAAAAATGCCTAGAAAGACGATGTGATGGCTGTAAAAATAAAGGGGTAAAATATGGAACCTTTGACAATAACAAGCCAATAACATTTTTGCAGTGGATTAATTGTAAAGAAAAATATGAGGATCCCAAAACTAAAAAGCAAAAAATTGTTGCGAAATACAAAAAACAACAGTTTAATTTACCTCCTCGAGAAGTTATTTTAAAGCTAGAGGAAGATGTTCTCAAACTTTATTTCCATGAGCGCAATATTGTGCATCAATATACAGCCTTCAAAAAGTTAAAGGAGAATCTTGGTCCAAAAGATGCCATCATTCACATGGATTTTTAAGAAAATTTTCTAACCAAATACAACAAGGAAGTTCAATCGTTTCATTTTGGAGGTTCTCGCTCTCAGATCAGTCTGCACGCTGTAGTAGTATATCTCAAAAACAAAACTAAATCCTTTTGTACTGTTTCCTCCAATTTATCTCATGGTACAGGTGCTATTTTTGAGCACCTAAAACCCATTTTTAAAACTCTACCGGAAGAAATTGAAAATCTTAATTTTTACAGTGATGGACCTGTAACACAATACAGAAATAAAAGCATCTTTTATATGTTGGCGTGTGAACTTAATAAATTCTGCCCAAATATCGTTAGGTTTACTTGGAACTATCACGTGGGGCATGGAAAGGGCGCCCCTGATGGCATTGGCGCTGTATGCAAAAGAAGTTCAGATAACGTTGTAGCAACCGGTGGTGACATTACCAACGTCACAGATTTTGTCACAGCTGTACAAGAAAGATGTCCAAAAGTACAAATTTTTATCATTGACTCTAATGATATTGAGAAATCAAATAACTCAATCTTGCAAATTCAGCCAAAGACTGTATCCTTTGAAGGAACCCTCCAGGTTCATCTGGAACATTTTTTTACCTAAAATGCTAACTATGAAGAGTTTGAGTTGCTTTTGCGACCCTGATGGTTGTGATCACTACAAATTGGGAACCATAATTTACGAAAAGAATCATTTCTGGAATGTGGGTGATATTTTTTTAGATTCAGAAACTGAAAATGTTCAGAAACTTGCAAACAAAGAGAACGAATTTGATGAAAGTAATATAAAAGATATGTCTCATAAAAGCGGAGACTATTTTTTAATCAGATTTTCATCAATAAAAACAGAATACAGATATGCTTCTATTTGTTCGGATGTGGAGGAAAAAGAAAAGGAATTGAAAGTTACATTTTTAAAATCATGTGGAGATGGTGGCACATTATTTAGACTAGATGAGAAGGATACAGCTTATGTTAAGTTTCAAGAGATAATAGAAAAACTACCAGTTCCCAGTATTCAAGTCAAGGGAGAGTTTTCTACAAATTTAAAAGCAATATTAATGTTAAAGAAAAGTAGTTATTTAAATTTTGTGTTTTTTGTTTAAGTGTATTAATAACCTACCTACATTTCTGATAGATAATGTTTTGCTTAAAATTAATATTTTGAATTTTTTTAGTATACTAAGGGTAGCTTAATGTTGTTATGCTTAAAAAAAAATCTTTTTTCTTGAGCCGGAAGTATGTCATTGTGGTGACAATAATATAAGTTTTGCTAATTTATCATAATAAATGATTTTTTGCATTCGATTTACTTTGGATATTTTTTTTACTATCAAAAATTTTTAAAAATACATTATTGTGTGAAGAAATATGGTAATATGTCAATCTCCTGTGACATCAGTCAATCCCCTGTTTAACAATTTTAAAAAAATAGCCTAAAACTAAAAAAGTATTTTCAAAATTGACAGGCGCGTTTCGGGAAACATTGTCTAGGAAGGGTACCTGTCATTTGTGACCACTTATATTAATGTTTGGCTAAAAAAACCTCTGGGGACACTTTGACAGTGAAATATATCCTAAATTTGTAGAATCACCCTTGTAGTAATTGGGTGAAGTGACCTTTATATTCATTACATTTTGGGTGTCTTGGTTTTTAACATCTTTTGGCCCAAAGTTCTTGAGTATTTTAGCTCACACATACTATAGTAGTGTGAGCTATGGTGATCCTAATTTTTTCGAGAAAAAAAAGTTGCTCTGATTTCAAACTTTTTTGTTGCGCCGTCTGTCTGTATGAATGTCTGTCTGTATGTCGGTCTGTCTGTAATGACCAACCTGCATAACTCAAAAACCGTTGGTCCTATTTAAATGAAATTTGGTACCTAGGCTGAGTCTTGGGCCGTGATGGTCCCATTTAAAAATGAACAAAATCCACCATATGCAAGCCAAATGAAAGGGTGGGGGTAGATTTCAAAAAATAAAGTTTATGTGAAAATATGGCGTGTGTGATATCAAACGAAAGGTAATTAAGTCTGGAGTTAAACAAAATAAATTTTCGTTTATTTTAAAAAAAAGGGTGGGGGTAGATTTTAAAAATTAGAGTTTAAGTCAAAACATGGCTTGTGTGGTATCAAACGAAAGGTAACTGAGTCTGGAGTTGAATAAAATATATTTCAGTTTTTAGTATATTAGCTCACACATACACTATAACTATAGTCCCTAGTGTGAGCTTAGGTGCCCATAGATTGGCAGAGTATTTTTTCTAGTTCACATCTCCAAAAAGAGAGGCTTGTGGAAAATTCTTACTTTATTTACATAAAGGACCCCACACCCAAAGGGGTAACAGCTAACCTAAAATTTGTCCATGTACAGGGTGATTTAAATTGGGCACTTTTAAGTGGGAAAGGGTACTTCTAGGAGAGATAAAGAAAAATCTTGAATTTCAAGAAAATATTTTTGGTAAAATCTGCATTTTGATATATCAACCTGTCTTTTGCGCTTTTTGAAAAGTCTGCTTTTTGGACTGGGAACTTTTGTATTTCTTATAATTTATTTTTGGTGTAAATTACTTGTTTGTGGGGTTTTTAAAGCTTTATGCAATTGTCAAACTAAATTTTATGTATCACTTTCTGAGATAACACAATATTTATTAATATTTTCTTAAGAAATGACTCATTGTTTAATTTGTGTTTTAAAGGAATTTTGAGGCTGATTGTTATGTATTCACTCACGCTCTATGTTTTATTTTTGTTTATTTTTTATATTGTTTGAGGGGGATTTCACTAACCTGAATTTTGTACATACCGGGTGGGAAAAAAACCGGACAATTTTTTTTTCTTTATAACACTTTTTTAATGGGACAAAATGCACTTGGCAGAGAATTATTCAGAGTTTTGAATAAATAAATTTTTTTGTCTGCCATTTAAAAATCCAAGATGGCGGACGAAATAAAATTGTACCCTTCAAAGATGCTCGTTTATTCTTGTGTTGCAAACATGTTTTAATAATTTTTTTAAATCGCTAAAAAAGCAGCGTTCTTGCCACGCACAACAAGGTATGAATTAGCAAAATCGGTTCAGTGGTTTTATCAAAAAATATTTTTGTTTTAACCATTGTTTTGAATAGTATATGATTGCCTTGCCAATCATGTCTGCATTTATTTCCTTATAAATTCATTACTACTGAACCGATTTTGATGAAGTAAAAAATATTCTGGTGAAAATTGATTGCTTTTTAAAGACCATGATCAAAATTTGTTAACATTTTAAAATTTAAGATGGTGGACAGAATCATAATTGATTCTTCAAAATGGCGTGTTTAGTCTTATTTTCTGAAAATGTTTTAGTTTTTTTTTTAATTAGTAGAAAAGCACTACTTTTCCCCTACACCAACCACCGGTTTAGTGGTTCTCAAAAAATCTATTTTTGTTTTAGTCATTGTCTGCATTCATTAATTTATAAATTTATTATTACTGAACCGATCTTAGTGAAATAAAAAAAAACATGATGAGAATTGATCGTTCTTTAAAGTTTATAATCAAAATTTGCCGCCATCTTAAAAGTTAGGATGTCGGAAATAATCATACTTGACTCTTCAAAGAGGCACGTTTATTCTTATTTTGAAAAAATGTTTTAGTTTTCTTTTTAATTTATAGAAAAGCACTTAAATAATTTTTATCTCTTTATGCGGGAGAAAAGTAGGTAATGGTTTTCTATAAATTAAAAAAAAAACTAAAACATTTTCAGAAAATAAGATTAAACTCGCCCTTTTGAAGAATCAAGTATTATTCTGTCCGACACCTAAATTCCAAGATGGCGGCAAATTTCGACTATAACCTTTCAAGGGCAATCAATTCTCAACATGATTTTTTTTATCACTAAAATTTGTTTAGTAATAACGAATTTATAAGGAATTGAATGCAGACAGGAGTAGTAATGCAATTGTATAATCTGTAAAACAATGGGTGAAACAAAAATAGATTTTTTGAAAACCGATTTTACTAACTTGCACCTCGTTGTCTGGGGGAAAAATAGCGCTTTTCTATAAATTAAAAAAAAAACTAAAACATTTGCGGAAACTAAGAATAAACACGCTATTTTGAAGAATCAACTACGATTATGTCCGCCATCTTAAATTTTAAGATGGCGATAAACTTTGATCATGATCTTTAAAAAGCAATCAATTTTCACAAGGATGTTTTTTATTTCATTAAAATCGGTTCAGTAGTAATGAATTTATAAGGAACTAAATGCAGACATGATTGGCAAGGCAATCGTATAATATGCAAAACAATGGTTGAAACAAAAATATATTTTTTTAGAACGACTGAACCGATTTTGATAATTCGTACCTTGTTGTGCGTGGCAAGAATGCAGCTTTTTTACTAATTTACAAAAACTTATTAAGACATATTCGCAACACGAGAATAAACGAGCATCTTTGAAGGGTACATTTTAATTTCGTCCGCTATCTTGCATTTTGAGACGGAGGACCAAAAAATACATTCAGTCAAAACTCTGATTAATTCTCTGCCAAGTGCAGTTTGTTTCATTAAAATCGATTGTATAGTTCAAAAGTTATAATGAAAAAAAATTGTCCAGTTTTTTTTGGCCCACCCGGTATATTGCGCAATTATATGGAGCTATTCCGGCCATTTCAGGATTATTTCACAGTTACTGCAACTATTGCTGAGTATTGCAGACTAATGCACAGTTATTGCAGACTATTTACACATTTGCATTGTTATTGTGAGTATTGCAAGGTACTGCAAGACTATTGCAAGCTACTGTCAATTACCGCATTTTATTTCATGCTACTGCTGCAGGTTATTGTATGCTATCCTGTATATTTTGTCTTTTCAGTTTGAGCTATATTTTAATTAAATAATTAAAGAAAGTAGTAAATCCTACAATATGGTGAACTTTGTGACTGCAGGCTAAAAACGTTCATAATTCAAAAACTAGGTAGCCGATTTAAATTAAATTTGGTGGGTAACTGTGGTGTAATGTCTGGAGTAAATATAAAACTTTTGACAAAAAAATTTTGACTCGGTTTTAGAGTTGAATAATTGTTTGTAGATAATATGCTCAAAAAGAATAAAATATAAGCAAGTAAAAATTCACCTAATAAAGTAAAGTAAAAAAGCCTAAAAACAACAAAATGTTACTATGACAGACAATACATGTGCCTCGACAATAAACTCCAATTGGACACATCTGGTACATCATAAACAAATCGTGTGAGCTTAGCTGTACTTTTATTATTTCTTTTAGTTGGGTTGCAACAACTGTGGCCTGTCCTTTTGCAGTAAATGTCTCAAGCAAAAATGCAAGATACCCTCAAAAGGATCTGTGGAACTTAATGTCTGCAGATTATGTTATTCCAAATTGGCATCTGGGCCTAGTGAGAACAGCCAAGATAGCATAAATCCACCTGACATATATTTGAAGTAAGCATATAGTCTCAAAATTAATTAAAATGCAGAATTGTAAACTACTGTTGTAAGTGAACACCAGTGGCGCCCATGAGCTGTAAAGCTGGAGGGGCGCAAATGACTTAAGAGTGGAAGTTCTGGATTTTTTCCTTTTATTAAGATAGAAAAAATACCACAATGGGTTAAAAAACTGAGATTTTTTACCATAAAAAAATTACACTAAAAAAAAACTGAAATGAAAATCAACATAGGATTTACCTGCATCTTATGTTAAATTAACCAGACCATAAAATATTGCTGCAAAGCGAACCGCGATATTCTGTGAATCAGAAAACGCGGTCTACCTCCCCCACCTTCCCGCCCCTATTTTTTGAGGGGGGCGCGCGGCCATGCATCCTTAAAGAGCAGCCGCCCCTGGTGAACACCCCACAATCTTTATTATTATCAGTAAATAAAGGCAAAGTGAGGCAAAATTGGACATTTTTTGTGGAGAGAGCACACTACACTAAAATTGCAGCTATTCCTTTTCTAGTTTTGTATCCACACAAGAAATTTTACGGGTTTTAAAATTCGTGGACGTTTGACTTTCCATGACATTCAAAGATTGTTAAATAATCAAAACTACCTATCTAACCCAATAAAATCAATGAGACTCACAACAAAAAGTTAACTTTTACACCAAAGATTATAGATTATAATATATATTATTAAGATGGGCCACTCAAAATTATATTATTATTATATACAGTGTGTCGAACGTACATAAGTTCGGGTAAGCAGTCCAAAGATGGCGCTACAAACATTTTCGAAAATCGCGCACGGGTGATATATTTAATTTTATTTAAAAATACTAAGTGATTCAAAAATATTTTTAATATAACTTAAAGATTATTTATATTTCATAATCTTTGGATTATATTAAAAATTATTTTTAATATTTTAGGAAATCATTTTGGTGAAATGAATCCAAAATGTCTTAACTACTAGATACTTGTATTGAAAAGTCTTTAAAATATTTTAGATAATCATTTCAACGATATACATAAAAAAACAACCCAATAACTACACATTTATTTTTACATTCAGTATTCCACCAGTCAGGATTTTTTTTAACTGTAATATATTTTATATAATAAATCAATATTAATTTAGGCACATGCTAGTCATTTAAGGAATGTTTAATAAAAGTATCTGACTGTCGGTATCTCAATCACAGTTTTTTTTTATTTAGTTCAATAACTTCACCTTAATTCAAATATTTTATGGATATCTATATCATAACAAAACATTTCATGTAAAAAAAAGCCAAGTACGCGAAAGTGGTATTTCGTAAAAAGAATTGAGATAAAAGTAAAGCCAAGTTCTCCAATAGAAATTTCAAAATGAAATGTTCTTACTAGTTTGGAAATGTTTTTTTTAACTATGCTATTCCAGCCAAACTTTTTTATGTTCAGCACTGCGCCTAAGAGTCATTTGCAGCCGTAATGTCCAAGTTTAGAAAAAACTAAAAAAACTATTAAGAACCTTTCATTTTGAAATTTATATTGGAGAACTTTTTACGGAATACCACTTTCGCGTACTTGGCTTTTTTTTCATGAAATGTTTTTGTTATGCTTTTATCCTTTTTTAAAGGATTTGGATAATATTTAAGTTTTAAAGTAGGTAGTAAAATATGCGGAATATTGTTCAAACTAAAGTTTTGAATACCTTATTAAAAATTTTGAGGTTTTTTTATATTTTCCTATGGTTTTATCATAGTTTCTACCAGCCTTCTAAAGCTCAGCTCTCTAGTGTTCCTGGAAGTAGGCAATGTTATTTTTACATAACTTTACATTTATAGGAGAGAAAAGTGAATTAAAATTTGGGTTTTTAAATTTTCTTTTATAGTTTTATCATAGTTCCTCTCGGCCTTCCAAAGCTCAGCTCTCTAACGTTTCTGGAAGTGGAGAATGTTACTTTTACATAACTTTACATTTATAGGGGAGAGAAGTTAATTAAACTTTGGGGTTTTTTAATTTTCTTTTATGTTTTTATCATAGTTCCTATCGGCCTTCCAAAGCTCAGCTTTCTAGCGTTTCTGGAAGTGGGCAATGTTACTTTTACATAATTTTACATTTATAGGAGAGGGAAGCAAATTAAAATTTTGGGGTTTTTAAATTTTATCCTATAGTTTTATCATATCAGTCTGCCAAAGCTCAGCTCTCTAGCGCCTCTGGAAGTGGGCAATGTTACTTTTACATAACTTTACATGTTTTTTTTTGAAATTTCGTAACTACTTTACCACTTTATGGAAGTCCATGGAACTTAGAGGGATAGTTAACTCTATAAAAATCTATGACTGTGTTTGAGTTTCGTAACTCATTCCGAAGTAGAGTTTTAGATAGGTCAAATATGGGTTGACATGTTTCAAAAAAAGATGGTACAGCAGTTTCCGCGCGAACTTGGTGGAGCACTACCGTGCCCCCAGATTTTGTATAAGTCGATAGGCGTTTTCATGTCCAACGGCATTCTCCTATTTTTGGCGGAGGTAAAAGTAATTAAAGTGTTTTTCATAATAAATCTTTCTATAAAAAAAGCGTATATCACTGTATACATACTAAAGGCAATGCTTATATAAATATATATTTTTACTTACATGAAAATATCTTGGGAATCTATGAAAGAGTTTAATTTTGAAAGGGCAATTGAGTACGCAACACGTTGAAGCCATACCATACTTGGTTAGTATAGCACTTGAAAGAGAAGGGTTACATTTATTACATTTCTTGTATGTTCTCACTCTTAAAAAACTCTTAATATTCCTTTACGGTTACAAGAAATTGTAAAACATGCGATATCGGTATACATCTAAAAAAACCGTATCGATTGATCCCGAATTATTAGATAAATGAAAAGAGAAAGATACGAACATTTGTTGCTGGGTAAACTAGCCCTGCTTAGTCACTACTTCATAAACTGGAATTGCTTTGGTATTTCTATAAGATGGCTTGGTAAGGTGAATGTTATTTCATATTTATAGGAGACTGGAAAACCTAGAAAACCCATCAACTCCTCCCATCATACTGTATAAACATGACCCGAAAATAACAAGTTTACGAACGGGCTTATCGGCGGCAGATCAACAAATTGTCGATAGGTTAGAAAAATTAAAAGAAGAAAGGAACGGTCGACCTGTTCCGACTGAGAGCGAACTGCGCCAAAGACTGGATAGTTTGAAAGGGGAGAATACTTATGTTAGTGATCCTACGACAAAGCAGGTAAAACTATAGTACTGACTTTAAAGCCATAAGTATAGACTAACATAACCAATCTTCGGCAATTATTAGCGATGGACCGTCCGGTTGTTTGTTATCTTCATTTAATTGCGAGAATCTTACTTTTAACCAACGATGACCTACCTACAGAGCAGGGTTACTATTGGTTAATAAAAAAATGAAAATGCATGATTTTTTTATGTTTTTTCGTTTAACGCTCTCTGGTAGATTCTCGCATTTAAAGAAAGATACCGAATAACCGGATGGGCCATCGCTAATAATTGCCTCTTAATTAGCGATCGCGGTTTAATCCAAATTAATAGAAATTTTGCTGTCAATAATCAGCTGTTTTACCTTTGGTTCAAACTACGTATGTCTTAAATATATCTGTACTGGGAAAGGGCCTCTAAAAATAACTGCTACAAGCGGGCCTGCATGTTGGATTTGAAATGAACGCAAACATATGGCTTGGATAAATTCAGGCTACTGATAATGGGTGTCGCGCTCTCAGCGCCATCTCTTTTCTAAGCTTAAAACCACCCATTATCGGAGACTTTAGAACAAATACAATGTAATTTGTTTAAAAAAATGCCAAGTAAGCAGCTGCATCAACTCAAGATAATGGATTGTCTTCCAAAATCCAAAGAACCTTCTTAAATTTTAATAAAAAATTCATCCCAATTTTGCCAACGTCAAATCACCGCATTGACAAATTGTGAGAGTCATTTGAAAGCAGTCCCTTTCACATTTTATTGAAAGCGTTTGTTTTTTTAATCCAAGCCTTACTTTGGGTTCAATTGAATCTAGCGGAACGCCTAGCAGTCATTTTCCATTAATGGTTTTAATACTCTTCAGCAGTACAGATTTATTTAAGACGTACGTGGTTTGAACCAAAAGTAACCTGTCTCCAGAGCTGGGTTACCTTTGGTTAACTTGACAGCCCAGTGTTGCTCGAGATTTAATTTTTTTAACTGAATTATTATTTGTCTGCATGTTTCAAACATAAAAAGGATAATATGTAATTTATTATTCTTTTAGATAAATAATATTAATAATATGGTTTTGGCAATGCAAAGTAGCTTACTTTTATGGCTGCATTTCCGGATGTCTCGTCATATTATTTTCCAAGTTTTTTGTTCAAGTACCTAATAATGGCTTGTTATAATAAGAGGATGAGGCAGTATTGCTTTTGACAATTTTCCGCGGCCGATTCGCCGCCGCTGGGGCCTGAAGCTTTTCTAAAAAAAATGTTGAGTTTTTTTATATTAGTTTTTTTTAAACTGCTTTTTCAAAAAGTATTTTAAAAAAATGTTGTTTTATAAATTAGTTTTTTTAAAAACTACTTATTGAAAAAACATTTTTTTTAAACATTTTTTTGCAAGGTGTTGGTGGTCCACCGGACACCGGTAAGGATACGTTTGCGATCGATTGACCACGGTTAAGTTTAACACAGATTTTGATCTCCCAACAAGAGGACAGGGGTTATGATTTAAGAAAAAATAAGTTACGTTAGATTGAAATAAAAATTAAACAAAAATTCTCGCGGCAAATTGACCCCGCGGCAAATTGGCCGGCGGCGAATTGTCCCTGCAGCGAATCGGCCGCGGCAAATCGCCCGTGGCTGTGTAGGATTAGGTTGTCTGGGTTGGACTAGGTTACTATACGCGTCTGAACTGCTGCCGCTGGATAAATATTTATGCAATTTTCATATACAATAGTATTCGAACCTGCAGAAACAGAAAGGAGTTTTTTGGAAAATCGTCAATTTTGCATGGATTCTAATAATAGCCAACAATATCTCATCCATATTGGCGGGTTTAATGGTTATTAAGTTTTTACTAGACCAATCGGTTTAAGTCAGCTGTGGTCCGTAATGTGATAGTAGAGATAAACTAATTTGAATTTAAATTTTTTGAATTTAAATTTATTTTATTTAAATACAGTCTTTTACATTTTACAAAAACTTCTATTCCTATTATTAATAACAATGTTTATCAAAATAACAAAGCAAGGAAATGAACCCTGAGTGCCTCATTAATTTAGTATTGCATGAAATTAAGTATTTAAGAAAAACTGTAAACTAATAAAACAAAATCTTTAAGTTAAAACTAAAAGTATCTAAAAATAACAGTCAGATATTGTAAGACATTATTACAATAGGAACCGATAAATAAATAGTATTGACCTAAATAATTAAACTATTTCTTCAACAAATAACAGTAGGTATGCAATATGTTTTTAAGCTACAATAAATATAAGTAGATAAGACAGATTTAATTAAGTTAATATGAATACAGATAGATCTGAGTTAAAAATTTATAGTTTAAAGTAAAAACACCAATCTTGAATAAAATTTAAACATATGTAGGTACAAAAATATATTATGTAATAACTAATGTTATTTCAAAGTACATATATTCTAATATTTTAAACAGGTACTTTTGTAAACAGGTACATTTAGTTACTAATTCTATAACAGCATTCTATTTTTAAGGCAAGAGATAATTTTTAGAAAAGATCAAAATACAGGTACATCAAATGATCTGGCTAGAATACTATTGACCAAATTGTTTTGTAAGAAAAATGTTTTAATTTTTTTGTTAAATATATAAACGAGTATGCTTTTCAAATATGGTTGCAACATTTACAACAGTTAAAGGGAAAAACGACATAACTAGGTATTCGCAAAAAGTTTTATTTGATATATCTTGGAATGGCTTGCCATTCTGTACACATTTTTAGTGTTCGAAATGTTTACAAGATGACACTCCATTTTTTCCCTGTCAACTGTTGCTAAGCCAAGTCAAGTTTTTTCTGTTTATCTTTAGGCAAAAAATGCTGATAACCATTTTAAAGAGGGGTGGGTAAACATTTTATATCTCCTGAGTACAGTGCGATCATTTATACCTGCACATACATTTGGAGCGCTTGGAGTTAGATGAGGCATAAAAAGTAAAAATCAGGGATGATACTTGACAGATTAGAGTTAAAAAGTTAACGGTACTCCCCCTTCCCTTCCTACAAAGAAATCTTGGACAAAGTTGAAAAAGTTCGGAAAATAGTGTGTAAACTAGGGATCGACCGACATCGGTATCGGCCGATATGAAACATGCGATATCGGCCATATCGGTATCGGCCAAGGAGATTTTCACCCTTGGCAATCAATGTACACACGAATAAAAATACCTTAGGAATTATTTTTAAAATACTGAAAAAAAACGATCACTGTATAAAAATTGTTTAGGTAAAACGACACAATATCATATGATAATCTGTGGAGAAACTAAGGTAAATGATAATGGGTACTGGGCTCCTTACTCCTACTTAGGTAACAAAACATAACAGAAGTGACGTCACTTTTGCCCCCAAAAAATCATTGGAGGCACCAAATAAAATTTAGAAATATTAAAGTCAGATAGAAAGGTTATAAATATCAATGTTATTGTGCAGACACTGATTTATTGAGGGTAAAAGTGACATCATTTGTATCATGTTTATAAGGAACACTTATTATCAGTTACTTTAGTTAAAACCCCCGCAGTATCGATCCAATATAAATATCGATTATTGGGCTTAGTAATTTAGTTAAGGATTTTTTATAGAAATAAACACAAATAATAGAATTAAAAAAAAATAATGGTTTGGAGGATAAGGATTTTTTATAGAAATAAACACAAATAATAGAATTAAAAAAAAATAATAATGGTTTGGAGGATATTATACAATAATTTTTATTTATAATTCAAAAACTTAAAACATTTAAAATCTGAAAGAACAATACCGGTTTGGCTATGAGGACCGCAGTTTGACAATGAATTCTAGTCATTGACTTCTATAATTCTAGCTGACAAAAGGTCACAGATTAATGAACAAGCCAGGTTTTGATCCAATTTTTTTTATCCCCCCTCTTTTATAGTCGTGTTCGAATTTTTGAAAATTTAACTAAGTTGACGCCTTAAAGCCACAATGACAGAGAAATTAATCCAAAATGTGTAAAATCCAACCTAGATATAAAATTTCATTAGTTTGTTAAATGTTAGCTGCAAAAACCCGCCAGACCCCCCAAAACCTGAGATTTTGTGGTTTTCTTCAAATTTACTCAAAAACTAAGCTTCCTAGGGAAAAATATGTAATTACCTTTATTATAGACAATAAAATTTGCTTTTGAACGATATATCAGACAGTGCGGTACGACCAATGACAAATTCTTCAGCGGCGTCCGTTTATTGAGGTGATGTAAAAAAATTAAAAAATGGAACAGGGTTTATTACATGATTTACCCGATTTTCTTGAAAACTAAGCTCTTTTTCAAAAATTGTGTCTTACAGGCAATTGTAGACAATGAAATTTCCTTTAAAATGGTGTATAACTAGGTAAGATTATTTTTATTTATAAAAATTTTGGGTCGTCCGTAAATTACATCAATATTGAAAAATCACTTAGCTTTTAGGGAAAAAAATTATTTTACACTTTATTGTAGAACATTAAATTATCTATTTAATAATGTGTAAGCTAGTGTGTTTAGACTAATACCAAACTTTCCAGCGGCGTCCGTTTATTAAGAAAATGTTAAAAAATTAAAAAACCACATGTTTGTCACATGTTTTACCCGATTATCTTATAAACGAAGCCTTCTATCAAAAATCATATTCTATAGTGGATTGTAGACATTGAAATTTTCTTTTAAATGCTGTATCACAAAGTAAGATTTAGATTTAAATTAAAACTTCACAGGCGTCCGTAAATAAAACCAATTTTTACAAATCACCAAACAAATTAATTATTTTACAGGTTTTATCCAATTTCCTCAGAAACTAAGCCCAACTGGAAAAAATGTTTTTTAAACTTTATTGAAGAAAATAAAATTCCCTTTTTACCGATATACAAGTCAGTGAGGTTTGGTTAGTGAAAAGCTCTGCAGCGCGACGTTCGTATATAAGGGTCATATAAAACAAAAAACATTTTTGTCACATTTCACCCGATTTTTCAAAAAAACTAAGCTTTTTATAAGAAATATGCTTAACTGCTCATTTGTAAAAAATAAAATTTCCTTGATGTATAACTTTGTAAGATTAATTTCATTTTTAAAACTTCAGTGGCGTCCGTGTATAAAATAAACTTTCAAAATTACCAAATGAAGCACCACACTATAGCCGCCATTTGCATTGATAGTCTTGCCCCCCCTCGTACCTCCCCCACCCTCCCTCCCATCCCCCCTCTACAAAAAAAAGATGAAACTCCCCCCGAAAAAAGATGCTCTACCAGCAAAGATGATCCCTCCTACTCACCTTTTCTCCACATCCTACGCCATAATTTTGTAGGTACGGTTAGATGGGTAAGGGGGGGATGGCCTACTAACGCCACTGATTTAAATTTTAAGGATCTTAAAAAAAAATCGATCCAAAATTATTTTGTTGGTATTTTTAAACATTGATTTAATTTACGGACGTCCCTAAAGTTTTAAAAATTAGAATTTTCTTGCCCTGTTATACATCGTTTAAAAGGAAATTTTATTTTCTATAATCAAGTAGAATTTTGATAAAGAGCTTGGTTTTTTGGAAAATCGAGTGAAACATGTGACACAAATGTTTTTATTTATTTATTTTTAAAAGGACCCCCATTTATCCGTCGCTGGAATGTTTGTCATCAATCAAACCCTACTAAGTTATACATCGTTAGAAAGGTAATTTTATTTTCTACAATAAAGTTTTTTTTTATTGAGCTTAGTTTCTAAGAAAATTGGATAAAACCTGTAACAAGATTCATTTGTTTGATTTGTAAAAATTGATTTTATTTACGGACGCCTGTAAAGATTTATTTTGAAGATAAATCTTACCTTGTGCCTTAGTACAGCGTTTAAAATGAATTTTTATTGTCTATAATCTACTATAGCGCACAATTTTTAACAGAAGACTTGGTTTTTAAGATAATCGGGCAGAACATATGACAAACATGTCGTTTTTTAATTTTTTTTAGATTTTCTCAAAAAACGGACGCCGCTGGGAATATACTATTAGTCCGATTGCACTAACTTATACACTGTTAAAAAGGGAATTTCATTTTCTACAATAAAGTGAAGAATTATTTTTTCCTAAAAAGCTTAGTTTTTGAGAAAATTGAATAAAACTTGTAAAAAGTTTAGTGATTTTTTTAAATTGATGTAATTTACGGAGGCCCCTAAATTGTTCTATATAAAACTAATCCTGCCTTATCATACACCGTTTAAAAGGTTTTATTGTCTACAACCCACTATAGGTCACTATTTTTGATAGAGGGCTTGGTTTTCAAGAAAATCGGGGAAAACGGGTAATATGCATGTTTCTTTTTTTATTTCTTTGCATTACCTCAATAAACGGACGCCGCTGGAGAGTTTGTCTTTGGTCGTACCCCACTGACTTCTATATCGTTAAAAAGGAAATTTTATTGTCTACAATAAAGGTAATTATATATTTTTCCCTAAAAAGCTTAGTTTTAGTGAAAATTTGAAGAAAACCTAAAAATTATAGTTTATTAGTATATTTAACGTTGAGTTTCGGCAAGTTGTAATCTAGCAAAATTTTCGGCTCTTTCTGGTGTAAGACGGTTTCTCGCACTTTCATAAATAGTACCAGCTGTTGAAAACAACGTTCGCTGGTAACGCTACTTGGTGGGGGTGCTAAATAAATTATTGCAGATTTGTACAAAAGTGGAAAAATATCTTTTTTGTTTGCCCACCAGGCCAAAAGATCATCAGTTTTTTATATTTTGGCTGGATTTATGTATATCTCAAGTTGTTCTTCAATTTTATTTATCATCTCAGTGTCATCACTTCTTTTCGAATTAGATCATGATTTGCTTTTCATACCCGTAAGTTTCTCAAAGGTATTCCAAAACATCTTTAAGATATAAAAATTTGTAACACACGACTTTTTAAAGATATCTTTAAGATATCAAAATGATAGTTTTGAAAAAGTTTTATGGTTTTTCTTAACGAGACTTGGTATCGTTTATCAGTCAAATTTAACTAATTTTCAAAGCAAAAAAAAAATTTGCCCGATATATCGGTATCGGCCTATATCGGCCATGCGTATATCGGTATCGGCCTGAAAAACCCGTATCGGTCGATCCCTAGTGTAAACCTCGTGATAAGACTGTATTTTTCTTCGACGAATTGTAATCACGGATAATAGAATTGGATGGATTAGATTTGACCAAAGTTAAAGCGGCAAAACATAAATGGCCGCCGTCCCGGCCTTTTTAACGTTTGACATTTTGTTCTCTGGTTTAGAAAAGCCCTTGTCAGCCGCTGTTTTCTTTATTTGTTTTTTGCCAAATTTTTTATTTAAATCTGGGATGAAATCTAATCGTTAAAAATTCTTTACGGTCATAAAACATTACTTTTTCCATAAGAGTAGGAAAAGTCCGAGAATTTCTTTATTTTTCAACAAAAATAACAACAACTGTCAGTCTCCGTCATTTTGACAAGGCCGTGATAAAATCAAAGTATAATTATACTTAAGGCAGCTTAATCAAACCTACTTAAGCCAGTGCCCAACTATTTTTACCACGTTTTTAATGGTAATGTCAAACGCATGGTGTACCCACTCTTTCTATTTTGGCTGATTGTGAAATCCAATCTCTAGCTGTTCCAATATCTCTGATTGTAATGCTCGCCGCGGCGGTGCTACAAACTTCACTTCGAAATAAAATGAATAGCAATATACATATTTGTATACTTTTTATACCGTTTACTATTATTTTTAGTTATTCGCCCCAGATTTCCGAACTGACAGCCAAAAAGTTGACTCCATTTTGGAACAATTTACCCACGAAAGAGATATAGAACTGAACCATAATCCCCAAGAAGAAATCGAAGCCAGGTTAGTTTATATTACTGTCAAGGGATGGCAAATTTTTTTAAAAATATTAATAAATTTTTTAAAAATACCAATATATTTGTAATATGTATATCAGAATCAGCTGAGTAATTTTAGGGGTATACCGGTTAAACCATAGGCTTATACAGGATTCCCCGGTTGAAGTTAACATTATTTGATTGGTCGTAGTCACTAATACAACACATTTTTTTATGAAGTTACAAAATGCTGACCATCTTTCCACTTTAAAAAAAAATCTAGTTTCTGAGTGATATTTTGAAAACTTCTGTACATATTTTTAATTTTGAAACGGCATCTAATATTATAGCGCTCGGAACAGCCAAATTGTATAGTCTAACATATACGCATTTGTAATGACGTCACCAGTTGAGAAAAAAACGTATGGCGTAGATATTTTTGTCAATCAATGTTTTTTGATTGACAGTGACGGATACTTCACAGAACCAATTACCTACCTATTTAAATCATAGACACTATTTTTATAATGCTGTTTATAATATACTAAACAAAGATAAACAAAAATGACGTCATTACAAATGGGTATAAGTTGGACTATATATCTTACCGTCTCCATGTATGCATTTACTTGCATCCATGGGCGAATCCAGGGGAGCGCAAGGGGGGCAGCTGCTTATCAGGTTTTTTCAAATTAGACCAGGAAAATCAAATAAATTATGAATTTGGCCCCCTGCCTAAAGTTAAGGTCATTGAATTCATTGACTCC
This sequence comes from Aspidapion aeneum, assembly GCA_963576565.1. NCBI lineage: Eukaryota > Metazoa > Arthropoda > Insecta > Coleoptera > Brentidae > Aspidapion > Aspidapion aeneum. The sequence continues at coordinate 194,685,174 of OY755038.1, read as the reverse complement.
CTTCTGTTTTGGTCTGGATAAGACCTGGCTTTTTTCTAAAACACATTTCAGAAACGGTATGACATACAATTTTGGTTGAATGGGAAAAAACTAGTGCTATTCCGGGCCCAATTAGATGTCTGTCAAAATTAAAAATATCTGCAGGGTATTTTAAAATAACAAGCAAAAACCAAAAATTGATTTTTTTCGTAATCTTCAAATATTTTCAGTACAAAAATTTTTTTGAGATAAAACCGAAAATGTGTTATTTAGGTGTATTTTGACCTATCCTAGCAATGTCGTCGTAATATCCGTCTATGTGTGTATGTATGCTTGTCCATAACACGATAGCTCCTAAACCGCTGAACCGATTTTCATGAAATTTTCATTTTCACACAAAATAGTGTTAGATACTGTTACGAGCTGATTAGATTTTAGTCAACTTTCATCAATGCTAATGACAGTTTTTTGACAGTTCAAAATTTTTAAAAATGCTAACTTTAACGGAGAGTCGAAGAAAATATGCGGTTTTTGGAATGTAGTAGATGTTATAACCAAAAACTTCGTAGGAGCTTTCGTTTCGCAGATATTTACAAAAAACTGTTTTTATGGTTGATAAAGCATGAAGTTTACTTGGAGTCTGCTAATGGGCTAGGAAAATTCGGTAGTTTTGTATTAGCAACTACGGTCAATCGATGTACGTTACCAAATTTTGTCTAGTCCTACTTTTTTTATCTTTTCTAAAATCCTCATGTAGTTAATTTTATTTGGAGTACCCTGTATTGCTTTGTTTGAATATAAAAATAAGAAATTTCTGGTACATTATAGGTTAGCGGTTTTAAGGGGCCAGGGAGCCAAACCAAACGAAAGTCCTTATATTCAAAATTTACACGATTCGAGTGGGTCGGAGGAGGATGTGGATAAAATTACTAGAAAGGTAAGACTTTTTTCTAAATTAGCCCAGTAACATACTTAACATGTAGTTTAGAGGCCTATGATATCATGTGGGATAGTTGTGGAAGATTTTTTTAAACTACGCTAGATCGAATGATAATAGATTCCCAAGTAACATTATTACCACTCAAGGTTTTATTGATTTGGTTCCTAGGTTATTTAGAGGGTGCTGTTATGGGTTTTAGGATCAATTTGGCTACATAAAGGTAATTTATATTGCCAATTACCTAAAGAGGTGTTATACAACCAAAAAGTGATTTATAAAGGGAGTATAATAAAACTGATATTCCTTCTGTTCCTTTTAGATACTTTTGGTTTTATTGATTTCTGATTATAAAACCCTTTTACCTAAAGTTTTTAAAAAGAAATAAATATAAACTTTGGTCATTTAGTTTTTTTCATTACTTTAGGTCATAAGAAAAGTGTTTTATAATAGAGCTAAAAGGTTACCTTATATCCTTTTGTTTTTATAGTTACGAGTAGTTTAAAAGTAAATATGATTAGATAGGCGGCCATATAGAACCTAGTTTCCTTAAGGTTTTTAAGAGTGGTAAATATAAACTTTAGACTTTTGGTTTTTGCCATTACTTTTAGGCATTTTAAAAAGGTTTTATAGGAAGGCTTAAAGGTAAAGTTAATTCTTTTGTATTTATACTTACCCATAGCTGTATATTAAATATTATTTAAATAGGCGGCCATATAAAACCTTGTTTCCTTAAAGGTTCTAACAGAAGTAAGTAAATACTTTTGTTTTATTTCTTTTAGGTATTTCTGTTAAAAATAATAGATATACCTAGGTACAGATTGGTACCTACCTATTGCAAGATTGATTATTTAAAGCCCAATAATTAATAATTGTTAAGTTTCCCTGGGTAGGACACCCAGGCCTAGATAAGGCTTGTTTAGACGGCCAATATAAGAGGTTGCCCTCCAACCTGCAGGCACAACGAATATCATTGCACTGGCCCTCTCGATTGTGTCGAAATTGCACGATAAAAAACATTTAAAATACGCTTTAAAAAACAAATACAAAAAATTGAAGTGAGGTTATGTTGACTATGTTTACTTTGTTCTTTTTTGTTGGTTTCATAAGGGCACTCAAAAATCCTTGTTGCGGTACAGTAACAAATAAAACCAAGTGACCATAACTTTAAAACCATAATGGCGTATATAAATATTGTAACAAAACGGGATTTGAGCATAAATGGTATTTTTGCCAATTATAAGTTTTTAAAGATTTTTAATTAAATATTGTTTTTGTCATCAACAAGCATTAATTATATGCAAGACTAGGTTAAGATTAAGTAAAATTTATGGCAACTCGGCGACTTGTTTTTAGGCATGTTTTCAGGTTCGCTGTATTTTAATAAAAGTTGTATTCGGCTAATATGTCCTTTGAGCCACTAACATCAAAATAATTCATATTTTGTAACTGGAAACAAATTTGGTAAACTATTTTCAACTTTTAAGAAACACCCTGTAAGTTTTAAACTTTACCGAATTTCTAAATCCACGCATCTTTGAATTGCGGTGGTATTTTGTCTCTGTCTTTCTCGCCAATGCGAGAGAGCTTAAGATTCAGACCACGGCAACCAAGAGTGTCTGTAAAGAAGAGTGGTGGAAGAAGTCCGTTAAAGAAAGCTTAGATTTAGCCCAATCAGCTAGCGACAAACTGAGAATGTCTAGAGAGCGGGGTATTGAAACTTTCGAAAGTCGTCAGGGAGAGTACTCTTTAGTTTGTCGTTGCCTGGTACGTTACACTTTCATTAACACTTCTTAAGGGGGGGTTTTATTTCAACTGGGGAAATTTATCAATTATTTTAACATTGTATAAAACTGTTAACTTTAGTATTCATAATTATTTTGGTCTTTTCTTTTAGAGTTTATTGATTGTAAAGTCATTAATTATTACTGTTTCCAGTGTTTTGAAATAATGTGTTTAACTGTTTTATGGTTTTTTATCAACAAAATACAAACCATTCGTTGCCCTAAAATCGGCATTTTTAATTAATAACATATCCCAAACCTAAACAGTAATATTAAGTAAATTAAACAGTTGATTGAATAGTTTCACTCATTCAATCAACGTTTAAGATGTTGATAAATATATATATTTACAACAAATATATAAAAGGTTTATAAAACCTAAAAGTTTAAGAAGTGTAAATATTTGAATATAAAAGTTCAATGGTAGTAAAAATTTGATATTTAAATAATAAATATTAGAAGTGAAAGTGTGAAGCTGCAAGAAGAAAATTGAAAAGGTATGTATGATTATCCTATTAGTTATACATTTGAGAAAAACGTTTATAGCATACTTTTCCTCCAAGAACCGCCAAATTCCCTTTCGAGATCGTGTAAATTTAATAACATATAGTAACGTTTAATCTTTTCATAATTTATATAAGTTGTAGCCTAAGTTGGTAGCTTACAACTTTTAAGCCTTGGCAACTTGAGGTGACAGTACCACTGTCACACGCAGGCCCCTCTTACAAAGTGGTGTCAGTAGTTCAGGGTAATTTAGTTTTTGGAAAATTTGTGAAAAAATTTTTGGAAAATTTGGGAAAAATTTTGAAAAATTTGTGAAAATTTTATGTTGAAAGTTTGAGAAAAACTCAGTAGTACTTTAGTTAACCTATTGGTAGTATTTTGTTGGAAAAACTAAAGGAAATTTTTGTAAAATTGTTCGTTTAAAAAGAAATAGTCTTGTCTAGTTTTTGAAAACCAAAACTAATTTGTTGGAAGATGTGCCATAACTGTTTTTCGTTGTTTAATTTACTAACGTTATAATCTGTGTTACAATTATGAATTTTTTAATATTTTTGAATATTTTTTGTCCTTGAAACAGTAAATACAAGGAAAATGTCAATGTCATGACAATTTTTCTATTGATATATGATCACTTTAAATTTTTAAAAGATAAATTGGTAGAATATTTTTTTATTGAAAAGTTAAGTTTAAATACTATCCAAATATGCCAGCAAATAAAATGCTCTCCATTTCTATCTGGAGGACGGATTCTCCAGCATGCGAAAGGATCAACCTTTTGCCTTAAAGCTTTACTGAACTCTAGATTTGAGTTATAACTCCAAAACTCGTTGGTAAACTTTAACATTGTTCCATCAAAACATTATTTAAACAAAATGGATAAAAGAGTCCATTATTTTGTCTTAATTGTAGCACAGTGTTGTTAAAATAAAGTCTCATTAAATTTATCATTCTCTTGCCATTAAAAGCCTATTTTGTCTTTTTAGCTGAATTTTTTTAAAGAATCTTTTATTAAAAACATAAAAAAGGAGTCCATTGCAACTCTTTATTTTTGATTATTTGGCTGAAACAATAATTGCCAACCCTTCCTCTGACAAACCATTGATTTTTTTTGAAGACACCCGTCAAATATAACTAAGGGAGGATATTTTTTATTTATTTTATTGCATTAATAACAGTTTTTTTTGTTTTTTTGAACCATTAAACTTTTTTTTATTGATATTTAATAACATTTTTTGTTTAAATAATACAAAAATTTATGTTAAGTTATTATAACATTGTTTTTATAAGTATTTTTCATCGTAGATATCGATATTTCTACTTTATTTTGGTTTTATTCTTTGTTTAATAGCTAAAATTTCATTTGGCAAAAAGTACCTAAACCAAATTATTTGACCATCTAAGTATCCAAAATGGTGTAATTAATTAATCTCAAGTAATTTTCCATTGATATTGCATCATAACTTTAAAATTTATAATTTCTAACTACTTTTTCCATGCAAACGTTCATCTCTCATAAATTTGTGCTACAGGACATTTGTAAAGTATCTGGTCAGGATAAACTCAAAAAACAGACCTAGCTACTAGCAATATCTTGTATAGAATATGTGATAGATATTTTTTGTTGTCATTTTTGTACTCTCTATATCATACATATATGATTGAGATTTACCAGTTCAAACTATAAGTAAGCAACCACGAAGTATTTTCAAATTTTATGTTTTTATATTTCCAGATTTTTAAAATGTATTTTATTTTCCAAATTACACACAAGTTTCTTTTTTGGAAAATAAACATGACTAACTGATTTCTTTGTATCTCAGTAACAACTTTGTCGATTATGAGAAATTTCTTTATTATAAGGTCCACAAGTAAATCTTTCAAAATTTTAAAAAAAACACTAAATTGTTAAAACCATGGACTAAATAAATGTAGCCACAGCAAATATCGATTCTATTCAAATATTATCAAATTAAAAATAAAAATGTACGTTTTATGTTACAAAACATAGCATTCAAACATAGCATTCTTTAAAACGACGTACCTGTCGAACTATTTTTGCTTTATAATTTTCTTATTAAAGTACGTATTATTCTTTTCATAAAAGAAAAATTTGATTTTTTTTTCTTAAGTTGGATATTATCAGCACTATCTGCAAATTCACAGCTTTTAAGTAAAGTGAGGTAAATGTAAAAATCTCCTGTATATTTTTTTGGTTTTTTTGAGAGAGACTCTATTTTATTTATTTTCTTTCACTAACATGTAGGTAATCAAGTGAATTTCGTTTCATAATATTTTTAATCAAATCAAAAAGTATATTGTCGTTTATTATCGTAAGTTATTGTCAAGCCATTTTTGCATAATGGTATACCTAATTAAATATTATGAAATGGAAAAACCTATGTCGAACCCTTCATTCAATTTTCTATGATTCAGGTAAAGCAAACTAGATTGTCCAAACAAAAACTTTCGGGTTTTTGTTTGTAAAGTCATAAACTAATTTTGTCTCATTATGTAGATGTAGCATTATAAAAATATTTTGGGAAAAATCACAATAAAAATTATTTTTGCTTTATTTTGTCATTATCTTTGCCCTTAAAGGAATTAATCCGCTACATGCGAAGTAATTAGGTAATTAACTATTTATGTTAATAAATGAACTCATCACACTTAAATATCTTATTAAATATTAACACCTTTGAAATTAAAACCTAAAACGACTTATTACCAAATAGATCATTCTGAGTTAAAACCATGATGTAGAAAAAGAAAAATGATTAAAGAGTTTGATAAAAAGCTCATATTATGGAAAAAAAAGTACTGATCTTTGTCAGCATTAAAATTTGGTACATGTCTAACTTTGAAGACCTATTTTTTTCGAAAAAAGATCTAAAGTTATATCCTAAGAAAGGATATTAAGAAAATTCGACCTATTTTAAATCAAAGCAATAAAATAACCACCTTTAGCGAAAAATATACGTTATTTTTCATATTTTCAAAAATCAAAACGTTAACCTAACAGAAAACTAAACTTTTTTTTGTAGAAAAAATAAAAATGGCATCCATATCGGTTTACTAGTTACCATCTTATAACACAACTTAGCCTATTTTAGAGAGTTTTTCATCCTATTTTTTTTATTCGTATGTCATTGCATTGAATAATAATAATAAATAAATTATACACCAATTAACTTAAAAGTCAAAACACGTTAACTAAACTTAAGAAAGGACTATATTACCTATTGAGAACCGCCCATAAGCGTTTATCTCAGTACATATTTTAGATCGAGTCAAAATTTTTATTTATAAAGTCCTTTATTTTATCATCTATATTTTACACTAAACGCCACCAGGGGGAGCAATGATTGACATTGCGCAAGTTGTAATTAAACATTATTTGTTATAAACGACCACTAGTTTTATTGTCTAATAACAAGAGTGAAGATCTTATTTTTCTATGCATAGTGTATGTGACATTCACAAGTTACCACAGAACACAGTAGAAAAAAAAAATAATTTTTTGACAGTAATTTTTGAGTTAAACAAGTTTTACATTGGTAATTTTAACAGTACATTCATTACCTTTTAAAAAGAATGGTGCTATCTATCTATTTATTTAGCCTTCTTCGATCCATCTTTGGATATAGGCCTCCTTCAATATCTTCCTCTCTTTCCTGTATGACGCCGTGTTCATCCATCTAGTCCGCATGTTTCTTCAAATTGTGCGCTCATCTCATTTGTGGTCTTCCACCACCTCTTATTTTCCCAAGGTATCCAGTTTACAATACATTTGTTTGACAAAAAGACGATCGATTTAACAAATGTATTGGTGCTATCGACCATGTCTTAAATGAAATAATATTTTGTAAAGCCATACAGTAATTTTTTGGAAAAAACATAATCTCACAGCATTTTTATTGCATAAGGCTAAAGAAAGCCACAAATCAATGTCCTAACACAGTAAAGGTTTTTCGTAACCGTTTTTGCTTGTTTTACAACGATAATTTGTTGTCACTATAGTTGGTGACAGTGAAATCGTTTTGATTAATTTGAACCTAGAAGATATTTTCTTGTAATTTTTATTAAAAAGACCAAGTTTACAGGTCATGTCCATGTCTTTATGACTATATAGGTACATTATTGATTTTTATTAAAAGATATACAAATTAAGTAGCATATTTTAAATAACTAAAAATATAAACAATTTAAATAAATAAATTCGATAAGATCAAAGTACCATGTTTGATGTAATATATAGGTTTACACCAAAACACCAGATAACCTAAAAAGATTGCTTAGCAGTTCCTTTTCCATACTATATAAGAGAAGTACTAATAATTGTTTCTAAAATTTAACCAAAGATAATGATGAATCAATGTATTTTTCTAAATTTGACTTGACCTTTGAAATTGGATAAAGGTATTTGATATTTTTCCTAAAATAAAAACTCGCGTATTTTGAGTTAGTAATAATTTTATACATAATCTTAAAAATAATATTATTTAGCATAAATAATAATTATTAAAATAAATATATCATAATTCCCATTTAATAATTAAAGACTGGTTAAAGAGAAAACGCAATATGGAAATATGGAAATTTAGGTTATACATAACCAATAAGCTAACTTAGTTATAAAATTAATTAAAATCAGATAGGATGTGATGTAGTAAGAAAATGAGACATAATTAGTTGACTTAATTAATGATAAAGACTTCTTGTTTCAAGCAAATAAACTATTTTGAAAAACTATCAAAATCAACTTTTGAAAATTATTGCAAATACCGTTGCAAAAAGATACCCTGTATATTTGCTTGAATCAATTTAAGTATGGTAAAACTTTTTTCATATTTTTTTTTATTATTGAACTGTATTTAATTTTTTAAAAAACCGTTAAATATTTTTTAAAATTTTGACCGTATATTTACAAGTTAAAACGTCTTGGCCCATAAATCAATTTACAGGCTATAAAAGTCTTCCAGACCACTTGGGTCTATAAACAAAGATATACTTGAATTTTGAAACACATGTTCACCATATTTTATACCTACATTCTAAAAAAGGGCTCTTCTATTCATTCAGGGAATTTTTTTAAAATAAACACACATCTGGGAAAAAACCTTTCGTAGCCTACTTCGTTAGTCTGTACAAATAACAGTGGCGTATCGGAATTTTATTTGGGGAAGGAAATATTATAATAAATATTGCATAAAACTATTTTGCATATTGTCCAGACCAGTGTATTATGTGTGTCCAAAACAAATATATTTTAAGATTTGGGAGGGAAATTTCACCTTTTTTCTTACCCTCCTGTAGATCCGCGTCTGACGCATCTATTCACATTTAACTTTACGGTATCTATCAATTAAACTATGATATTATATTTATAGGTCAAACAAACTTTCGTGAAAAAAAAAGTTTTGTTTCTCTCATATTTTTCCGTGAGTAACTTGAACGCTCACGGGGGTCCAATGTTTGATTTTTCATTCACGGGTACTATTAAATTTATATTTTTCAAACAAAGATCTATAGTGAGAAATGCAGTTCCTTGATTTAAATTTCATTAAGGTCGGTCGGTTATTTTTGAGTTGTCCAGCTAACTAGACAACAATGGCTTATGTACATAATTCCTAATATTCTCGTAACCACATCACATGTGACGATTTTTGTGCGTTAAATTAAAAAATATATAGGATTTTTATATACAAACTAAAAAAAAAATTGGTATTTTGATATCTATATGATATAAACTTTTTCATAAAAACTTTTTACTTTTATGTACAACGTCGTGTAAAACACAGTGTTACACAATAGACCCGCGTGTACAGTGAGGTACTGAAAACAGCTTACATAAATTTCTATCTGTCATTTTTTTTTTTAAATCAATGAATATAAAACTATATTTCATTTTTATAAATTATACCATGAAGTCATTAAGACCTTTTGTGTCTATTTTTGTCATCCTGAAACGTGTTATTTGAGCTTTTAAACCTTCATTTTTGTTTAAGATAATTACTAAAACTTAAACCTGTTGGTTAGTATTTTTTTTGTCCATATTAAGATTTAAAAGAAAATTGAGAATATTTCTCAAATTTTAAGTTATTGACAGTTAAGTCAAACTTTTGTTTATTGTCATAGCTTTCTGCACCCTTCATTATTTACATAGCATTCTGCACCGTTCATTATTTTAAAATTGACTAATGTAATTTTTCGATAAATTTACCTATAAGATGTTTCATGGTAGTAATCTTTATCAACTGCTAATAAAAAAAAAGTAGCTCAAAAGAAAGGTCTATTTCCCAGGCCTACTTCGTACTTCGTACTGTATGTTTTTTTTTTTTGAAAAGCGCTAATAACATAATGTTTTCTCACGTTTACTAGTTATTATATGCATAGAGTTCTATAATTTTTCAGTTAAGTTGTCTCTGCACAGTTAATCAAACTATTTCACAGTTTTGACTGCGAATTGAGTTAGTATACAGATAATTTGAATTTTCTTTCATACAGTATTCTTTTGTTTTCTTTGCGTTCCAAGAAAATGTTGGATAGATACATACATCCAGGATATTCTTAGCATATGTAAATAGTACCGAATCTCAAAAGTTTTAAGTTATTTACACACAGAGATTCTATAATGTAGTTGTCGTAGCAATATAATAACTTGCGTGCGTAAATATCTTGGTAACCAAAGATTTAGTACATTCGTTTCTTTGCTAACTTACTGTAATCTTCTTATCCTGTTTAATAAAAAAATAATTTTTATGCAATTATCATCAGAGCTTACTTTTTTTTTTTAAAAGACTGTTTTTTAATGTGTTACTATTTTGCTGTAGTTGGACTTACTCTATACAGTAGTTGTTTACTACTACTATGTCGGCTTAGAACGTTTTTCTACGTTGTCCGACGCCTATTCTCCACCTCCTTCGATCATGACAGTCATCTTCCGTCAGTTTTTTTTTTTTTTGACTCGTTGTTCTTTGGATTGACTGTTGCCATTCCAGTTTCGGACGCCCTCTTTTTCTGCGCCCTATTGGTTGCCATTCTAGGCCCTGTTTTGGTAATCTTTCGTCGTTCATCCGTTGTACATGGGCATACCATATCAGTTGCCTTTTAGTGATGTCATCAGTTATGCTTTCCTCGATTCCCATTATTTATTTTATGATCTTATTTCTTGTATGATCAGTTCTGGATATTCTCATTGATCTTATTGCATCCATTTCGACACTTTCCATTGGAATGGAATGGAAAGTGTAGTTGTTTAAATAAACGATTAAATTTTCTGAATTAGAGGTAGTTGACATTTCATCCCCTACCCATTCTTTGCCAAAAAGTTTAGTTTTTTTTTTAATAGCTCAAGCTACACACGTATTAAAAAAACCTATAAAAAAAAATATTAATCTAGATCCTGGATCAATCTGAAAGTCAAAAGGGACAATCTCTCTCTTGAGTTTTTAGATTAGATCGTCGATGTCAAAAAGGACAATCTTTGTTTTAAGTTTTTAAGTTTTTTTTTTGTTTCAATATTTGCAATTTTGACACTAAAGATATTTTTTCTTGCATTGCAAAAGCAAGCCTGTCTATCATTACATAGACATATATAACATAAATTAATTAAGTAATGCCTTAGCATTTTAACTTAAAATTTTGCATTTGTAGAGCTTTTATTGTTTTATTCGCCTAAAAAGTTTTTAATTATCATCTAATCCTCGTAATTTATGAGCACTCATTAAATTTTTTATAAACTTGTTTTAATTTTTAATAACTACGAGACCGATTTTAATGAAAAGAAAAATAATAGTGTCTAAACACTATGTCAAAAGCATTATAAATTCATTGAATGATGTTTTAAAGAAAAAGTTTTATTATATTTGTTAAAACCATGTATAAAATTAGTGCTATAACTTCGTTTTCTTTTATAGGTGAAGACCATGACATTCAACAACTGTAGAGGTCTACGATTCTTCGACTTCCCTCAAAAATTTTACTTAATTAATATTTTTATTTCCAGGAATTATATTGTTTTGTATTGGGTTGTAAATGACCAAACCATCAAGTTGAGAGTTTTTAAAAACTATTTGTTCTAAAATTGTTGATATTTTTATGAATGACAAAAGTCTATTACTATCTGTTGAGTAAATATGTGAGAGGGAAGTATTTTTGAATTAAAGCGTCCTAGAATTTTCTTTTAACGTAACTTTGATATGGCTATATGGTATGGCAAAATGGATCTGTGATTGTTATATGCATCTTTTGATGTATAAGGAATGTTATAAAACAATAGACCAATAATAATTCGCCAAGTGGAATCGTCGCGTTTTCTTTTTCTTTTGTTGTTTTTTTGTAAGACGAGGGCGAATTAATTTTTTCGCTGTTTGTATCATTATATTTTAGATTATTTTATAAAATGTTTTTATGGAATGAGTGTTTTTAGCTGGATTTTAAACTCCCCAGTCATTGAGAAGAAGGCTGAGGAGTAAATTAGGGAATTTTTCTTCTCCACTCGAGAGGGTGTTTCTATGGTATACCTATAATTAAAATTTTCAATTGGTCTATATTTGTTTTGTTTGTTGCCGTATCTCCTAATATCGTAACTCAATTTTGAAAGATAGGGTTGCGGTATAGTCAGTTAAATGTTTTAACCAATCTTTATCAAGAAAACTACTGAATTAATAATCGTCATGTTATAGCTTACATGGTCTACAGGTGAACTGGTCTAAAACAGCGGAAAAATATATGGGTTGGATTTTTGGGTTTCTTTCAAGTCAAATAATTTTGTAAAAATGGGAATTTAAATTTGGGAAAAACTATTCAAGGTAGAGGTAAAACTTTACCTATGAAACGAATAAAAAGTTATATCAGGGTAGGTTAATGAAGACAGTGACGTCACACCTAGTAGATTTCAGTAAGAGACCTAGGTAATTTTCTATTTCGTCATGTCGGGAACTCATTTTTGAGTTATACTGGATAAACAATAGACCGGAAAATTTATTTAACAAGAAGATTTGGACTAGTTTCTTTCTTCGTTATACACCTGTGTTTTTCTAACTCCAGTGAAGGTGGCCACTTCCTGTTAGTGTTGAATCCACAGTGTCTTAGGTTTTCTAATTAGGGAGACAAAAGCGTTGTCGTTGAATAAATTTTATATTTTACAATACAATTTTCAATTTAAAATGGTAGCTACCTATTTTTTTTATTATGACGAAACATGATTTAGATTTGGTATACAAGAGTCACTATATGTTTTTGCAGGAACCTGTGTTGAAGTGATGATGGGATATTATTTTAAAACAGGTTTTATGGTAGACATTTGGACAATTTTTCTGACTTGGTTAAAAAATAGGTTAATTAGATAATATTTGAGATAGTAACTAAAAGTTAGGATTTTTAGAAATGTAGTGTTTAATAGTATAGGAATAGGAAAAACCTAGAAGATACAACCATAAAGAGTAGACGACTCTTGAGTCATGCCATATCAAAGAAAACTGTTTTATTTTCATAAGTGATATTGGAAAATATTAACATCAAGAAAAAATAAGAGATTGGAAAAACAGACAAGAACAGCAGAATAAAGAAGTATTTTCTTCTATTATAAAATTTTATGATCAACTTTTTACTCTTTTTACTTTATAGGGTTGATAAGCCATTTAAGCTAATCTTTATGTCATTTGGTAATATTTACATTATGAAATTTATATATTTTTCTTTTGTTTTGAAATTTTATAAATAAAACCACTGTCTTTGGCTTTAGCAGTGATAACACCTATAGACTATGAAAAAGTCTCATTTGAATTAGAAAGTTTTAAATCAAAAACATCTTAATGGAAGAGTATATTTAAAATCAAGTAAATAAAATCTTTGTATAAAAAAATTTTTTTAGTGTACAGCAAACAACTGTTTTTTTTCTGTAAAATGTTACCCGTCAAACTAATTACCATAAAAACTAAGTGCATAAGCACACATTTTATAAAAAAATAGCTAATTAGCTGTGGAGATTGGTAGTTGGCATAACAATCGCTAGACTTAGAGACATTGTCTCTATCGCGTTATGCCACAGTTCTATCGTGAGGTATACAGAGCTTTTGTAACCTATTATTATACGTGAAAATCAATTCTTTATCTCTTTTGGACTTTGCTTTAGTAGAAGTAAATTGTATCTTTTCAGATAATATCTGCATCAATCATCTGTCAGATATGTAATTTTAATCTTGTTTTTTTGTGTTACACGGAAAAAGTGTAATATTTAACTAAGTCATTTTTTTTTTCTAGTGACCAGAACATTTTAGATATTTTGTAAACTTTTAATTGTTTTGTTTATTTTTGGTAATATTTTAAAAAAACAAAATATCATTTTATTTTTTGTTATAGTAAATCAACACCTATTGGTTAAAGTATTAACGTAAAATCGATTATATATAGTATATTTTAGAGTCCATTATTTCAAAAACCTTTGTTTTTTTAATGGGGATCATTTGCTCTTAATCAGTGCTTTTCTAAGATCCCATAAATCGAATAAAAACTACGTCATCAACGGTTAAAATTTTTCGATTTATGTACATATATATATATATATTTTTTTTTTTCCATTTTGAAGTCATTTTTGAATCCAATTGGATATTATCATAGCAATCTTAACATTGCTAAGATACATTTTTCTATTTTTTTTTCTCTTCTCATTATATTATAACTTGATAAAATCAATATTATCTAAATTAATAACATTTGATTCTTTAAAACTATTTTTGAATTTTTGTATTGTTTATCATTAAAACAATATTTTATTTTTTATGTTTTTTTTTCCTAAAGGGAAAATATTGGCCTATACGAACTTTAAGTACAGTCTGTACCATTTAAGCCAAGCAAATTCCATTTTAAGGATAAATTTTGATAATTTTTTTAATTTTTTTTTTGATATTTTTTAAAATCTACACTATTTTAAACAACTTTAAAAAAATCTCCACTTTTCTTTTACTCTATGAGTACAATTGTTTTTGTAGAACTTTTCTACGACTGTATAACTATGTCAAATCACAAAAATGTGTTGTCTTTTCTAAAAATGTTTTTTTTGTTAGTTTGTTTCTTTCTGTTTGCTGTCCTAGTTAATCGATAATATAAAAATATTCTCTATAACGTCATTATTAAAATGATATGCTAGTGCACAGGCATAGCATTAATCAAGAACACCTAAATTATTATTTTTGTACCATTTTTATTTCTATTATCATCTTTAAGTAATTTTGTTATTAACTAAAGCCTATACATAATTTCCTCTATTAATGAAATAAATAATCAAATCATTAAATCACCAGTTGATCGTTTAAGAAAAACTTAGCGTAAAACTTAGTCTTTCTAAGATCAGTGTTTATTTTTCGTATATTAGCAAGCATTATTTCATTTATTATTATTTTTTTAAAATATTTGCTCATTTTAAGTCTTGCGTTATCTAAAGAACCTTATCGTTTAAGATACCTTTTGTTTTTTTTGTCAACTTATTAAATTGGAAAAAAAGTATGTTATACCTAAAATATTTTAAAGTATTTTTTTTGTATTATTTTTTTCATATTTTCGAAGTAAGCCCTTGCCTGCTTGGACTCTAAATAGTTCTTATTTAGTGGTTTTGGAAAAATAAGAAATGAGTTTATCACCCAAGAGAGTTTTTTCTTTTCATAACACCAAAAAGAGTCGATTGAAGCAACCATCAACTGTCATTTTTGTTTAATTTTTTTTTGTCATTCGCTTCAATTGGAATATAATAAGACATAATTTTGTTTAAAATTTTATTATCAACTAAGATTGTTTTATTTTGTTTGTTTTGATTCATGCACTTTAAAATCATCTATCGCCCCTATGTGTGCATGAAATTCGATAAAAACCTAAATTGGTCAAGTTTAAAAACATTTGCTTACATTAAGTCAAGTATTTTGAAGCAAAGATGTCTAATTTTCAAACAATGACATCAATATTAACCTGCTTTGTTTTGCTGCTGTTCTTAGTTTTTGAAAAATTAAATGGAATTTAATTAGAAAATGAAAAACCAAACATATCATTTTGAAACTAAAACTTACTAAAATCACACCGAAAATCAATTTGAAAGGAAAAATATTTTTCATGTTTAAAGAAAAATTATGTAGCAAGATCTATGGAAAAGAAAGTTTAAATTGAAACAGGTAATGTTTCAAGGAAAAAAAAAAATTTTAGAAGGAAAATTCGGAAAAAATGTGAAAAATTCTAGGAGGAGCTTTATTCTAAGTAATTTTGAAAATGTGTATATTCATCTGGCTGGATTTGTTCTATTTATATTTGTTCTTTATTTTTTTTTAAATTGATTTCTTCTCTATTGAAATATTATACTTTGATTTGCCCTATATGGAATCAATTTATTTTGATTTGTTCTATTTAAAAAATTAAATTTCGATTTGTTCCACTTAAAAAAAAAATCCATGTGGATTTGTTTCATTTGGGATTATTCTATCTGTTCTATTTGATTTTCTTTATAAAATTTAAAATTTTTGAGTCATTAAAATTTTAACTATGATAAAAACTTCTATTTCAGTTTTTGTATCATTTTGTGTTCGTTTTTGCTAACTTGTATTTGTTTTCAGTTATTCTTTCGATCACATGAGTTATTTTTATATGATTTGTTTTTGCTTCGATAGAGTATTCGATGTTTGTTTTAAAGTTTATTGTGTTAACCTGGTGGGTTTGTTTTTTTTTATTACACTGAAAACAATAAACCAACTTAATTTTTTTTTTCAAATATTGTCAACTAAACGTTTTTTTTTCTCGTAATTGTAAACTAATTTTGTCTTAAGGTATTTGAATTTTTTATAAATTATTGTCAAATAAACTTATTTTTTTTTATTCGGTATAAATATATTTTAAAGTCTTAAAGTAGTTAATTTTAATATTTCAGTTAGTGTTTGTAATGTCTTACTTGTATCTTTGTTTTAAAATTTATTTTTTATGCAAACACGTTTTTTGGGTTAGACAGCCTTTTGTGGATTCTTTACCGTCTAACTAGTTTTAGCTCACCTAAAACTTATTTATGAGATATACTCATAAAATCAAAAAAAATTTTTTTTTTTTTCAATTTTTTAATATATATTTTTTTTTTACCAATTAATTTTGTTTTACATAAGGTTGGTTTATTGTTATTAAAAACATTGTTTTTCTTGTATTAAAATTATTTTGTTTTTAGGTCAGCTATTGCAAAGTGCTGTCAACCAACCAACAAATTTCTTCCACAAACAGTTTAATCAACCAAGCAGCCATTCCACCATTAAAGTCATTAGATCTGCCAAGCAGCCATCATCACTACAATCGACGTCTTCTTACCGTCGCTGTGCAAACCTGCAATTGGATACTTCTTTCCAAATTCAATACAGAGTCTGCTGTTCACCCTTAGTTTCAAAGATGGCCAATGTGGAAACTCAGCTCTTGCTGCGTACCTAGTGTTTGTTTAACACTATGGAGGAAACGGTTTGGTTTGGAGACTCCCTTAATTTATTTACGTTAACTTAAATCACTTTTTTTTTTGTCTCCACAAATTTCTGCATAAGCGTGTATATAATATATACCTTAATGTAGTAGTTTTCGAACAATGTGTGTTAAAATTATTTATTTCTATATATTTTTCGGTTTATTTGTCAATTTTATTTTGCCCTCATTTAATTTAAGTTATCGTTGTTATTAAGCTGCACTGATATTCTGATTCTTTCAGTACTGTTTGGAATCTACTGATCATTCACCATGTTTGTTGCTGACTAGCTGATCTAAGATGTTGTACCTGATCCAGTGTTGCTGATTTGTTCCAGAATGGAACTTCAAGTTTTTTCCAGCCAGAATGTTTATTGACCGTCATCCACAGAAGAAAAATGGAAACGAAGAGCGTTATAGTTTTAGTTTAGATTTGTGTTGTCTGCACTACTTAATGCTTGTTGTTATAAACCATTTTATTTCGACTTGCGTTTAAAAAAAATTGTTTATACTTAATCAGGGGGGAGTAATGTAACAAAACGGGATTTGAGCATAAATGGTATTTTTGCCAATTATAAGTTTTTAAAGATTTTTAATTAAATATTGTTTTTGTCATCAACAAGCATTAATTATATGCAAGACTAGGTTAAGATTAAGTAAAATTTATGGCAACTCGGCGACTTGTTTTTAGGCATGTTTTCAGGTTCGCTGTATTTTAATAAAAGTTGTATTCGGCTAATATGTCCTTTGAGCCACTAACATCAAAATAATTCATATTTTGTAACTGGAAACAAATTTGGTAAACTATTTTCAACTTTTAAGAAACACCCTGTAAGTTTTAAACTTTACCGAATTTCTAAATCCACGCATCTTTGAATTGCGGTGGTATTTTGTCTCTGTCTTTCTCGCCAATGCGAGAGAGCTTAAGATTCAGACCACGGCAACCAAGAGTGTCTGTAAAGAAGAGTGGTGGAAGAAGTCCGTTAAAGAAAGCTTAGATTTAGCCCAATCAGCTAGCGACAAACTGAGAATGTCTAGAGAGCGGGGTATTGAAACTTTCGAAAGTCGTCAGGGAGAGTACTCTTTAGTTTGTCGTTGCCTGGTACGTTACACTTTCATTAACACTTCTTAAGGGGGGGTTTTATTTCAACTGGGGAAATTTATCAATTATTTTAACATTGTATAAAACTGTTAACTTTAGTATTCATAATTATTTTGGTCTTTTCTTTTAGAGTTTATTGATTGTAAAGTCATTAATTATTACTGTTTCCAGTGTTTTGAAATAATGTGTTTAACTGTTTTATGGTTTTTTATCAACAAAATACAAACCATTCGTTGCCCTAAAATCGGCATTTTTAATTAATAACATATCCCAAACCTAAACAGTAATATTAAGTAAATTAAACAGTTGATTGAATAGTTTCACTCATTCAATCAACGTTTAAGATGTTGATAAATATATATATTTACAACAAATATATAAAAGGTTTATAAAACCTAAAAGTTTAAGAAGTGTAAATATTTGAATATAAAAGTTCAATGGTAGTAAAAATTTGATATTTAAATAATAAATATTAGAAGTGAAAGTGTGAAGCTGCAAGAAGAAAATTGAAAAGGTATGTATGATTATCCTATTAGTTATACATTTGAGAAAAACGTTTATAGCATACTTTTCCTCCAAGAACCGCCAAATTCCCTTTCGAGATCGTGTAAATTTAATAACATATAGTAACGTTTAATCTTTTCATAATTTATATAAGTTGTAGCCTAAGTTGGTAGCTTACAACTTTTAAGCCTTGGCAACTTGAGGTGACAGTACCACTGTCACACGCAGGCCCCTGTTACAATATATTAAAAAAATATTGTAAAGAGAAAATTATTATCTAGTCGTTTTAGCAGTGTTTTTTAACAATAATTTTACTTTAATTTTGATTTATGTAGACCAAACAGACTTTTTTAATGGTGAATAGTGTAAATTATTTTATTTTTATTTTAAATATTTGTTTTTTTGTTATCAAAAAACTATTAAAAAGCATTTTTGAGTTGACGCGCTTGTTTTGAGAACTTTTCAGATACGATTTTATCAGAAAAATAAATCTGGCAGGCAATTTGATCATCAACAAAACGACAAACTCGGTATATTTTTGTGATAAAATAATTTTGGGACTCTGACATTTTTGGCAATTTTGTGATCTACCTAAATTAATTTATATAGCCATTGTGAATCTAAAATATCGCCATAGCTTTTATAGGAAAACTTCTTACTCTGAAGGTATTATGGTATTCAACAGAATCGCCAGGATACCAAATAGTGAGTTTAATACATAGGTTGCCACCACCAATTGGGGAGTCCCAGTTAGGAGGTCTAAGGGGTATATAAGGGTAATGGGAACGTGCTAGCGACCAAACATTGAAACTAATGGTTTTAAGGAAAGGCGCTGGCAACCTTTTAGCTTCTGCTATAAATAAAGAAATGTTACTTGGGTTACCACCGGTTGTTTGCCTCCAATTGGAGTGGGAGGCCCGGTGTGACATAAATTTAAGATGGCGGATTTTTTCATGCTTTTTCACAAACTTTGGCTTAGAACTTTTGCAAAATTAGTTTTACAGAAAAACTGTTAATACGTTTTTTTGCATTAGAACAAAAATGAAGGTAGTGAAGAAGTTAACTTTATATCTTAAAAACTAACACAGATATATTTTTTTTTAAATACTTAAAAATTGTAACTTTTTTACCACAAAAAAAAATTGGAAAGGAAGTTTTAGACTACCCTGTATCGATTGGTTATGGATCATTCAATTTCAGGTCGCCGGATTTTTTAGTAAAAGTGCCTGTGTGACGTCATAAACTCGGGATTGCGATTTTTTCCATGTTTTTTCACAAACTTTTGCTTTTCACTTTTGCCACATCAACTTTACAGAAAAATGGTATAGGTTATGATTTATTTGTAAGAGAACTACAATTTAATTGTCGTTTCAATAGACTTTGTATCTTAAAAACTAAGAAAGATATTGTTATTTTTTTAAATATTAAAAAAAATATAAAAATTTACAATTAATCAAGAAAGTTTAAGACTACCACCTTCGGTCGATTGCGGATGGATTACTCTATTTTAAGTCGCTGGGTATTTCCCTCAAATTTGAGTAGGAGGGCATATATGACGTCATTAATCCAAAATGGCGGCTTTTTCCATTTTTTTACAAACTTTACCTTATAACTTTTGCTAAATTAGTTTTACAGAAAAACTGTTAATACGTTTTTTTTGCAGGCGAACAATTAATATAGTAAAGAAATTAGCTTTATATCTTAAAAACTAACATGATATTAACTTTTTTCAAAATACAAAAAAATAGTAACTTTTTTTTACCCAAAAAAAATATCTATGTTGGTTTTTAAGTTGCAAAGCCAGTTTCTTAACTATAATAATTAATGGGCTCTTGTAAACAAAAACCGTATACCTACAGTTTTTCAGTAAAACTAATTTTGCGAAAGTTATAAGTCAAAATTTGTGAAAAAACATGAAAGAGCCATCATATTGGATTTATGACGTCACACAGGCCCTCCTACTCAAATTCAAAACAAACAGCCGTCGACATAACATTGAGTGATCCATCACCAATCGATCGATGGTAGTCTAAAACTTAATTAAATTGGTGTTCCATTGCGAACAAATCAGAACCTATACAATTATTCTATCTAAAGATTACGTGGTAAAAGTTAAAACCAAAAGTTTGTGAAAAACATGGAAAAAATTGCAATTTTGGATTTATACGTCACACAGGCGCTCTTGCTCAAATATTTTCAAATGGACGCACGTACAGGATCAGATTAATATGCAATTTTAGGGAAGTTGCTTTACTTTTCTCCGATACTACTGCTTCTCAAAAACCTTGAAAATGTTGACCAAACCTTTTGAACATATTGAAGAAATATCTAAAATAGATTATAGTTTTATTGATAATAATTTACAGGCCGGGGAAAAATTTGAAACCCTTATGCATTTTGCTGAACAAGCTCTAAATGAATCATTTCCTAAAAAAAATATAAAAAATGTGAAAACCACACAAATGAAATAAACTGGTTCAATAATGACCTAAGAAACATGAGAGAGCATCTTTAATATATGAATGCTGTATATAGACATCATCCAACTCCAATCCAAAACCAAAGGACTATATTAAGCAATTTCGTGATAACTATAAAAATGCAATAAAACAATCATAAATAAATTGATTTTTTGAAACAAAAATAAAAAATGCTGCAAATCCAACAAAATGTATGTGGGAGATCATAAATGATTACCGTAAAAACATTAAAAGTAAAAAAAAGCAGACATTTTTACAATATCGGCACAAGAGTTTAATAATTTTTTCGTAAATGTTGCAGTTGCCACACAGGCACAAATTCAGAATACAGATAAAAACCCTATTACATACATGAATAATACCACCATAATCGATCCTTCTCCTTTAAAGAGATGTCTTTCAATGAAGTGCGGGGTGTAATTGATCAACTGAAAAATAAGGTGAGCAGGGATTACTATAATTTAAACATAACTATAATAAAAGGGGTCAGGGACACGTTATTGATACCGCTAACTAAATTAATAAATAATTGCATCAGAGATGGTGTTTTTCCTGACTGTCTGAAAATTGCAAAAGTAACCCCAATATATAAGAAAGGCAATCTTGATGACCCAGGCAACTATAGGCCAATATCAATATTGCTTGTTTTATCAGAAATCTTTGAAAAATGTCTAGCAAATCAAATTACAAACTACTTGGAAAAAAATGATATACTGGACAGTATGGGTTTAGGGCAGGGAGAAACACTAATTTGGCAATTTTGAGGAGTGTTGAAAAGATTATGGAAAGGTTTGAAAAGTCGAAGCATACTGTCACTACATTTTGTGACCTAAGCAAGGCTTTCGATTGTGTTTTGCACGAAATATTGCTAGACAAACTACAATTTTACATTAGACAGCATTCACCTTATTAAATCCTACCTTTTTAAGCGTCAGCAAATTGTTAATTATAATAATATATCCTTCAGTGAACAAGAACTTACCATAGGCGTCCCGCAAGGGTCGATTTTGGGTCCAATTTTATTCTTGATATACATAAATACCGAAAATGAAAATAAAACTCTTACAAATTTTGCAGATGACACGACAAACCAAGTACAAGACACAGACCTACAGACAGTGCTAGTAATGTTGGGCGAGGCACAATCGAAAACAGGTCAATGGTTTGCATTAAATAAATTATACCTCAATGAATCCAAAACACAAAATGTGGTCTTTTCACTTAAAAAAGTTGAACCTGTGATCGACACTCACTTGGTTAACCAATAAAATTGAATAGTGCTGTTTCTGGCATTGTACTTTTTGGCTGCCATTTTTTTAGGCCGCAAATTTTATCAAATTCTCAATCAATCTTTATGTAATTTGTCCTTTTTTATGTCCAAATTTTCTTTTTATGTCACTTTTTTATAGTATGCACTTTCCATAAATAATTAATTGTGGTGTATTTTACAATTTAGTTAAGTACTTCCCAAATATTAAAAAAAAATATAGTGTGAAACTATTTAAAATTTTAGTAGTAGACTTTTTTAGAACTTTTTTTAGATAAATCTTAGATAAATTATAAACACTTTGTGTATCTAACACCAATAAACGATTTGATTTGATTTGTATTTTCAAACGTTCCCAGAGCTAAAATAGAGCTAATAATATGGACACGCCAAGAATTTTTTCGAGGCGTTTTTTAATATTACGCGATGGAGTCCCGAAAAGAGTGGTCCCTGGTATTTTCCCCAAAAAACGAAAAAATACCCTGAAAAACACCCCTTTGGGATTTCTATAAAAAAGGTTAATTTTGTGATGTTTTAAATTAGTTTCGCCCACGTTAAGACTTACCAGTTTGTTTTCTACAGCTTCGCTCGTCTTTATCAGTGATGGTAGGGCCGATCCGGGTTTTCACTCCCGAAAAATAGGTTTAAGGTTTTTTCTGTTGCGATGCGTTCTCGGCAAAAGTTTCGACGGAAGTGTTTTGCTTTCTCTTTCTGGCGCAGGTCGGCGCTTTCCAAAATGTCAAAACGTGGTTTTATCGCGATTTTAACAAAAGCTGGCAAAAGTCATATGACCAAAAAAGGTCCCAAAAAGGTGCTAAAAATCGCTTTTCCCAAAATAGGATTTTACAACCCAGGTGATTATTAAAAATCTTAACCCCGCATTTTTAATAAACAAAACAATTTTAAATTAAAAATAAAAACAAACGGTTTCTAGCCAATTACTATTTTTAAACTTGTGTAATTTCAGATAATGCACGAAGTAGCCTTAGAAGAGCGTTGTCCCTTGCCCGGTTCTTTATCAAAACGGCCGAGCGATGACGAAGAAGCAAGTCGCAGTTCGCCCGAATTACCCTGGTGTGTCTTATGCAATAATGATGCCAAATTTCGGTAAGTTTTTAAAATAATAAAAAATCCTGAAACGGAAAGTCTCATATGTAGCTCGATTTTGTTCTTTAATAATCATTAGAGTTCCTGTATGTTGATATAGTCAAGTGGTGTAAGAACGAGAGAAATCTTTAATTTTTTTTTAACAAGATACCCGATTTAAGGCTTTGTTACGTTTTCCTTTCTATACAGAAAGCCATGAAGTATATCTCGCAGTGAAAAATATTTCATTATGTTAATAATAACTGGTTGGGCCAAAAATGAGACAGTAACTGGTTAAGAACCGGACACTGTTAAAAAAAAATTTCGTGCCATATATATTTTACTTTAATAAAAGGTTTAGATTCGTGGGTTATAGGGGTAGATGTAGAGAAAACACTTTGGTTTTGGCGACGTTTCGTGGATAATTTCCACTTTTTCAAGCCCTACGAAACAAACACTTTATTAAAACTTTAAAATGGTCTACAATAAAACTAATAAAATATGTGGCATAAAACGTAGCAAAGAAATGTTTGTTACTAAATACTATATAATTACATAACAAACGAGAAAAAGTAAAAAGTATTAAACAAAAATTGTTTTTTAAAAAATTATCAAATTAAAGGTTATGTATAATTTGTTATTATTTATACCTGTTTGATTTTTTATAATTGACTATCTATAAGGAGACTATTTACTTACTCAAATCTCTGTGTTACATCCAGGAAGTGCAGTAAAGTAAAACAAAAAAAAATGTGCTTGTGTATTTTACCTATTATAAAATAATAAATATTCTGCTATTGTAAGATTGTCAGTTATAAATTTTTTCCTATAATAAAAGAAAAAACCAAAGAACTATTTTAATTTACAACAGTTACAAACAAAAAATTGTATATAGGACAATTACAAGACAAAGGAAAAAACTATACTAAGCCTAGGTCTAAGTTGGATCAACTTTATCTTTATATTTTTTTTTAATATTACTATATGTGTTGCTCAATCCATTTGTGTCAGTTCTTAAATTGACAGTGTTATTAATATTAATGTGGATCATTTCAGCTAGTAATCTTTTATTGTAATTAGTTTCTATATCCACAATTTTGGTATTACTAAATTGAAATTGGTGTCCAGTATCAAAATGATGCATTGACAAAGCCGTCTTGTCAGAATTACACATTTTATCATTTCTGCAATCATTTTTATGCTGTTGGAGTCTCTTTTCTAAATATTGTTTAGTTTATCCAATATAGCATTTACCACATTGACAAGGAATTTTGTACACAACATTTGATTTCTTTTTTGGAGGTACAGGATCTTATAAAGGAGTCTAAAATATTTGTGTACTTTTTGTGTTGTAAAACGGTAATGTAGAGTTTGTATCCGAAAAACATGATTTTATTTTTTGAGAAAGTTTATCAATATAAGGAAACTTAAAGTACTTTTTATCATTTGTTTTTTTATTATTATTAATCTGACCCTGTGTCCTCATTATGATTCTTTTTGTAAAATTTAATGGATAGTTGTTATTTTTTAAAGTTGTTTTAATTTTCTTTAAATGAATGATAAAGACGTCCAATAGTATTCCACCTAAACTTTATTGCTTACGTAAAACCCATGAGCTAGGACTACACCTGATATTAAGTCAACTAACTGAGTCAACACTTTTGGAGCTTGTCTCTTTGATAAACTGACCAATGGGTCTGCTGATGGAAGTCCGAAAGCGCTTGCCTGCTATTTCTCATAAATAAATTCTGCACAAAAATACAAAAAAAAAGAAGATTTCCGCTTCACTAATCCAATATATTATATCCAAATATGTCAACATACAGAGATCCTAGCAAACCTTGATGGTCCACAAGTTTGCATTTTTGCTGCCAGCTGCTAAAACACAGCGAACAAGTCAGTGAATGTTTTTTATAGTCCAAAGTTCGGCATTATCCTGGTTGTTATAAAAATTATATCCTTGGAATAGAATAGAAAGTTATTCTCCAGTACGAAATACACTTACTCTAATAGTAAAGTAATATATTTTTGATTCAATATCAATCTTATTTATTTAGTCATTAATGCCTTTATTGTCGTTTGTTAAAAAATAAATCACAATTTCAACTTACATACTAGCATCAAGGAGAAAAAAGAGCAAGCGACAAAAGGCAGAGTTGGCACCTTCTTATTGAGAACCAATAAAGGGTGCACTCAACCTTAAAAAAAATTTATATCAAAATTCGTATAAATATATTTAGTACACATTTAAGCCTACTATTAAAGGTTTATTTATAATATAATACTTAAATAATAGATTGCAATTACTGTTCGGAAAAACCTGGCAGATAGCTCTAGACTTCCAAGTAAGTGACGTGTGAACTGAATATTTTTTTCTTGTAATTTCTTTTCGAGAGTTTCATCAGTGTTTTACAATGCAGTTTACTTAGAAGGAAAAGGTTTCTATGCTGAAAACCTTTTCTTTCCTTCTAGTGTCATCTTTCCGAAAAACGCCAAACTAAAACTGATCGATTTAATGGTGAAACACCACGCCCGGTAAAGACGGTGATAACTCTAGTTTTCTTGTTCTTAGCAAAGCATTTAAAAAAAAGTTTTGTCTACCATGCACATGGAGTTGTCATATTTTAGGACAAGATGATAAAAAACAAAAAGTGATACTAAAGCTGGTTGGGGTACAAAACCGAATTTTTGGGTCTGTGGTACAGATGTGTTGTAGCTACTCGACTCGACCTGGGAGGTGTAAAAAACCATTTTAATAGGGTTTTCATAACATTCAAAAAAAAAACTATTTTTAATAGGTTTTTATCAGTTTAAAAACCGTAGACAAAAAAGCCTTTTTTTATCCGAACCAAAAACGTTCAAAATTGGCGAGATACAAGTGGTAAAGTCAAAAATATTTAAATCAATTTTTTTAAATGTATGAACATTTTACAACTTATCACTTGGTATAAAAAATACCCGGATTTTTTTGGCAGGTAATATCCGAATATGAATACGTTTTCACTTTGGTCGTTAGAGGGTGCTTGACACTCGACTTCTGTAGGGTCACTGCATCCTGGAAGCCTGGCGTCTTCCAGGGGTAGCGACACGAGTGTCAAAACCGCACTCATTTTTCCATTGACGTACGTGAAAAAAAACTAATTTTTATACAGTCTGAGAAAAAAAAAATGTTTTAATAAAACTTAAAAAGAACTCGTTTTTATACAGCTTCAGAAATAAAAAATATTTTCCTTGAGTTTTTGGGTTGTGAATATTTTCTTTTAAATATTATTTGTGTTTTTTGTAGAAAAATAATACGTACTAAATAAACAAAAAAGGAAGAAATACATTTCTACTTTAAAAGTTTATTAATAGTATATAATATATCAATGGATAAAATTACCGAACTTTTATCATGATGTTTATACGCTGTTTCGCACTGTTTAGTTTATTTCCCAAGCTTTTTCTCATTTTTTGGGTGTTTTTAGGTTCGAGTTTTAGTAAGGTTCGGCTTGTGCATTTCATATAAATATCTTAATATTATTGTTCGAAAGCATTCACTTCGAAAATCATTTTCATCGAACAGAAATTTGTTAGAAAAAATTTTCTTTCAACAGAAATTTGTTCGAAAATATTTTCTTCAAATGGCAATTTGTTCAAAAACATTTCTTTAGAAAACAAATTTTTCTTTTTTATACCTGGCTTGCCAAACTTAACACAACTCATATGGTTCGACTAATGGGGTCTTTTTCTAACAATTTTTGGAAACAAAAACTTCCCTGACTTCTTTCCCGGGATCCAACCGAAACCTATTTTCGAAAAATGATTTCCCCAAATTAGCTTTCCGGTCCTGATTTTGGAAGGTCTAAATCGGTGTTACTCTAACTGGGGCTCCCTGGTGGTCCAGATAGGAGAGTTGTCTGGAATTTAACGGTGTCAGATGTGGACTGTAATTTTAAGGGAATAAGGTCATAGGCTAAGCTGGTACAAGGGATTCTGAAATGGTCTAGTTTACCTTCTAGGTTAGTGTAGCAATAAACAAATGTATGTAAGGTAAAAATAATGCATTTTCACTTACCATTTTTATACAGGAAGCGGAACTCATGGGAGGACACGCTGTTAAACCGTGCTTTTTGCACCCCACATGAATGTGGTAGGAGAGTCGCTAACACGCGTGTATTATCGTTCGAAGGCGAAACGGTTCTCTGTGATGCGGCAGCAGGTATCGCTGCTGCGTTCATTCTCCCACATGGCGCCCAGTGGCGTCGTTAATCCATAGGCGTAGGAGAAAAGGGAATAAGTAGGAGGGAATGAGATTACGAAGGTCCATATTAAAGGAACTAGGAACCTTAGTAATTCAAAATGCATTTTATGTAAAGTAAATTAATTATAGCAAATTGTAATATTTGCCTTTAAAACCGCGGGAGTTTCAAATGCAAATAACCCAGTAATTTTAAGTACTTAATTAGTTAATTGATACTAAATAAACAAAAAATAGAAAATGCTCTAGTGAATCACCAAATAGCCTAATTCGAACCAATTTGGTAAATTATAGTAAAAAGAACATATTTACAAAAAGGAAGGCGGGACGAACCATTTCCCACCCCCCTGAGAATGCCCAGGGGCATTTCAGAGAGTTTAATTTGTAGGCAGGGCGCATAGTTTTACCAAAGGCCGTTTGTAGGTACCTTTAGTAGTCTTTACAATAGCAACCCGTGGAACATTATCAGAACCTTTAATAAGGTCTTCAATGCGGCCTAGGGGCCAATCCAATGGAGTGGAATTTTCATCTTTGATCAGTACCATAGTACCAATATCAATGGAAGCAAGAGGTTGGTGCCATTTGGCTCGCTGTTGCAAAGTGTGCAAATATTCGCGATGCCAGCGAATCCAAAAATCGCGGTGCATTCTTTGCAACAGTTGCCACCTGGACAGCCTGTTTAACGCAATATCGCAGTAGTTTGGATCGGGTATTGTACCTGGAGGCCTCAAATTTAAAAAATTATTAGGAGTCAAGACCGCCAGATCAGTAGGATCGGTGCTTAAGGCACATAAAGGACGTGAGTTCATTATGGCTTCAACTTGGGTTAAAACCGTATTTAATTCCTCATAGGTGAGTATTTGATTTCCAACTACCCTGTGAAGATGAGTCTTTAAAGATTTAATGTTTGATTCCCAAATGCCTCCCATGTGGGGAGCAGCAGGTGGGTTAAAAGACCAAACTATACCTTCCCCCTTCACGCAATCAGAAAAAATTTGTCGCAAGTATTTTTCAGAGGCCACGAAGTTGGTCCCGCAGTCTGAAGAGATCTTTGAGCATAGTCCTCTTCTAGCTATGAAGCGGCGCAGAGCAGCCAGAAAGGCTTCTGATGTCATATCAGAGACTAACTCTAAATGCACGGCTTTAACAGCGCAACAGATAAATAAACAGACATATGCTTTCATGGTTTTTGCACCTCTGGTCCGACCAAGAGTAATCGTGAACGGACCACAAAAATCTATACCTACATTTTCGAACACCTTTGCTTCGGAAACTCTAAATTTCGGTAGGTTACCCATAGGGGGTTGAAGGGAGTTAGGTTTAGTTTTCCAGCAAGTATGGCAAGAACTTAAAACTTTTCTCACTACCTTTTTAGCAGACAATACCCAGAAGTTTTGCATTAGTAAAAAAGTTGTGGTCTGTATACCACAATGAAGATTGCTGCGATGCAAATCTAAAATCAGTAATTCAGTGAATTTTGCACTAGAAGGCAAAAGAATTGGAAATTTTTTATCGTATGATAAATTTGAATGGCATAAACGGCCTCCAACACGAAGCAAATCGTAGCTTTCATTATGCAAAAATGGACATAATTTTTGAAAAGCTTTTGGAAGCTGTTTCTTATCTTTTAGTAATTCAATTTCTTTTTGGAAAGAAAAAGATTGTACGCATTTCGAAATAAAAAGTAAGCTTTTGTAGTAATCCTGATTTGTAAGGTAATCAGTAGCAAAATTGTATGAGGGATTTTTAAACTTTTGTAACCCTCGCAAAAAGTAAGCAACTATTCTCTTAATTTTAAAAAGAGAACTGTATTTTTCAAACAAGTTGTTTACATAATATTCAACTGTTTGTTCGCAAGTAAAAACGTTAAAAATATTTTTTCGCTGTTCTTCCAAAACTGCATTCCCATCGTAAGTAACTGTCATAAAATCCCAAGTATTTGTAGGTTGGTTTAGAAAAGAAGGCCCTTCTAACCAAAAATAAAATCTTTGTAAATCAGAGGGATACATTTCCCTAGTACCGCAGTCAGCAGGATTTTGTTCAGTAGGAACATAATGCCAAAACTCAGGGCTAATTCTTCCTTGTATATAGGCAGTTCTATTCGAAACAAATGTTTTAAATTTGTGAGGAGATCCCTGAATCCAAGATAAGGTCACTGTGCTATCAGTAAAAGCAAGAATTTTATCAAATTTAATTTTTTCCGAGAACGTTTCTAGTAAAAAATCCATTAATTTAGCCAACAAAACAGCTCCTAAAAGCTCTAGTCTTGGTAAAGTTAGTTTACGACGCAACGGTGCGACTCTAGATTTACTACAAACAAAAAAAACTTTAATGTTTCCATCAGAATAAAAAATTCGAATATAAGCGACAGCACAATAGGCCCGCTCTGAACTATCGCAAAATCCTACTAGCTGGATTTGACTAGCATTAGGCAAAATTATTTGACGAGGAATTTTAACAGAATGCAAAAACTTTAATTCATTTTTAAATTTTTCCCATTTAAAAACAATTTCCGGACTGACAGGGTCGTCCCAGTTTAAGTCTTCTGCCCAGCAGTATTGAACAATTAATTTTAAAATTAAAACTATTGGCGCCAAAAAAGACAGAGGGTCGTAAATGCGGGCCAAATTACTTAAAATTGTTCTTTTAGTGCATGTTTGGAGAGAACAGTCGAAAGTATAAAAAAATTCATCAGTATGAGGGTTCCAATTTAAACCGAGAATTTTCAAAGTTGAATTTTCAGCATCTAAATCGAGAGAAAGAGCCTTCATCGAAATGTGTGACTCAGGAAGATCGGATAGTAACTCGGGACAATTGCTCGCCCATTTACGCAATTCGAATCCACCTCGGCTAAGTAGCTCGATTAATTGATTTTTCATCTCAGTGGCCTTAAAAAAGTCATCACTTCCCGAAATCACATCATCGACAAAAACTGCCTCCTCAATGATTTTTGAGGCAAGAGGAAGGTCCTCATGCTCTCTAGCAAGTTGCAGCAAAGTTCTGATAGCCAAAAAGGGGCTACAAGAGACCCCGAATAAAACTCTATTTATTTCGAAGTCTTGAATAGGCTGGTTAGGATCAAACCTCCAAACTATTCTTTGAAAATTAGTTTGACTAGGGTCAACTAAAATCATCCTGTACATTTGACGGATGTCGCAACAAAAGCAAAATTTATGCAAACGATAAAGTAATAAAATTTTTTGTAAGTCCCTTTGTAAAGGGGGCCCAGTATAAACAGCGTTGTTGAGCGAGATTTTGCCAGGGGCGTGCATGCTCGCATCAAAAACCACCCTCAGGGGGGTGCTAGTAGAATCTTTTTTAAACACCGCATGGTGTGCAATATAAAAATGATTTGAAATTTCGGTCGGCAAAGGTGCAGAAACCGGTTGCATATGATTATTATCTAAATAATCTTGTAAAACAGAGCTGTAGGCAGCATAAAAATCAGGGTTTTGTAGCAATTTCTTCTCAAGGGAGAAAAAACGACGTACGGCAATGGATCGAGTGTCGCCAAAATCTGGAGCAGTAACTTTAAATGGTAAAGATACAATATATCTCCCCTCCTCATTTTTTGAGGTAGTTTTCAAAAAATAATTTTCGCAAAACTCATCTTCGGGGTCAATGGCCTTGACATTAGGTATGTCATCTATTTGCCAAAATCGTTGTAGATTTTTATCTAAATTGACAAAAGAATCGTTCATTGACGTAGTAAAAAATGTTTTAATTTGATTTGTAGTTGAAGGTGAAAGTGAAAGATTGCCCATTATTCCCCAACCAAAAATAGTATTAATGCAGACGGGGTTGTTGGGTCCCGTAGACAAACGACCATCTAGCAAAATGTAAGGGTACACATCGCCGCCCAACAATAAATCAATTTTATCGCTTTTATTAAAGCCTGGGTCAGCTAGTTCTAAGTTGGCGAGAAAAGGAAAACTTTTAATCGAAAATGAGGAATGAGGTAAATCACTACAAATTTTATCGAGTATTATCGCATCAAAATTAAAAACAAAATTATTATCACGCAAAGAGGATATATTGCAATTAATTCCAGATTTTGCCGAAGTTGTCATTCGATCTAAGCTTTGTAGAGTCATGGCGATATTAAATTTAGGAAGGCCCAAACTATCAGCACATGACTTAGATATAAATGAAGATTGAGCACCAGAGTCACAGATGGCGCGCACTGTGTGCCAATTTTGAAAAACATCCTGTATTTGTATTAAAGCGGTACAGAGAAGTACTTCGCGATCATTTAAAGACATACCAGTAACAATGGTGTTAGTGGTTCTATTAAATTCGGTAGCCACGGGGCTCCTCGGGGGTTGCACTGCAGAAGTAGAGGGGCTACTCGCAGAACTAGGTGTAGAATTAATAGGAAAAAAATGTAAGAGACTGTGATGAAATTGGCCACAATGTAAACATCTTTTTTCTGATTTGCATTGCTGGGGTAAATTATGCTTTGAGGCCAAACAGTTGACACACGCTTTATGTTGTTTAACAATCTCAAAACGTTGCTGGGGAGTTTTCGCCAAAAAATGAGGACATCTGTATATTATATGATCGCCACTTTTACAGAGAAAACAAAATTTTTGAGGGTTCGGAGTATTATTTAAGCCACTTTGGCCATTTGGAGACTGGGAGGCATTTTTGGAGGCTCTCTGAGTATTAGCAAACAAAGCAGATCGATTTTGAAACTTTGCTTGATTTTTCTGACTTGAAATTGACAAATCTTTATTTTTTAAGTAATCTTGAGTTTGTTGTATTTGTTCCAACGCAATGCAATGGCTAGAAACAAAAGCACGAATTTTATCATAAGAGGGGATCTCATTGGAGCAATAATTTTGCTCAAATGCCTTGCGCGTGGTTAGGTCCAACCTATCCAAGAGCATTTGTGCCATAATATAATCCCAAAACTCCGTTTTAAAACCCATGACTTTTAAGGCACTTAAGTTTTTCGAAAAACAATCAAGCAAATTCCTCAAACTCGTAGCGTTCTCTTTAGTAAGAGGAGAGAAGCCTTCAATTGCCTTCCAGTGAAGGTAAGCTTGTAATCGTTTATTTGTATACCTATCCACCAAGGTGTGGTAGGCATTTAAATAATTTTCAGCAAGGATAGGAATGTCAGAAATGACATCCAGGGCAGGGCCCTTTAAATTAGAAAAAAGCAAATTGAATTTTTCAAAGTTTCCCAGCGACCTATTATTGTGCACGGTAGCATTAAAGGCTTGCAAAAAGGTTGGAAACTCCTTAAATTCCCCTTGAAAAAGAGGTATTTTTATCCTAGGCAGTAAACCATGCTGGTCTGTGGAGGCACAGGGACTGCCCATGGGATTTATCGTACTGCTCAAAAGCCCTCCATCTTCAAAGGGTAGTTCGAAAAGTTCGTAAAATATAGTGGAAATCTCGTCACAGCGTTTGCAAAAGTCCATAAACACTTTGTTTTCTACTACTAAGCGATCCTCATCAGAGGCTACCAACGTCAACAAAGTATTATGGTGCTTTTCAAAATCTTTTTTGATTTTTGACAATGTCCGAAATTTGACTTTAAAGCCGCTGTGATAGGCAGGGTCATTTTTTGCGAGGGTCGCGGATTCAATGATCAAATTTAGCTGTGAAATCGCACTATAGCGCAAGGCTTTAGCCTTTAAAATTTTATCCGAACTAGACATGATTTAAAAAAAAAATCCAAAAAATAATTGACAAAAATTAGGTAAACTGAAAAAAAAATCAAAATTTGGACACCCTGTATAAATATTAATGTCCTACGTTTAATTACAATAATCAAACTATAAGCGCACAAAAGTAAAGAAAATACCCGATGCAAACTAATGATAACAAAAAACTTGTGTATAAGTTTTTTTATCTTCGCCTCGCGAATTCAAATAAGTAGGTACCTGCTATGTATTAAATTTAAAAATAAATACCTACAAGTCAAAAGCATTTAATTTGGTAAAACTATTTATCTGCCTTTACACGAAAACAAATTCTCAAGTTAAGAATTAAATTTCCTTCAAAATTTATTATGCACGCAAAAAATGGATACAATCATAGCCATTTGCAGACAGATATTATAATAGTAAATTAGAAATAGATATATTCATAGCAATTTTTACGCAAAAACGAATATAGTAAAGCATCCGCAATCGGATATAGTCATAGCAATTTGCAATAAGCAAAAATGAATATGGCAATTTGGAGATTTTTTTCGAGCAAATTGGATATAATTATAGCAATCCACAAATGTGAAGGCACAACGGCTAAAATAATAGCACTTTGCAGACACTATTTTAAACTATTTCCAGTGACAAACAAAAAAACACCCAAATTCTATACGGTTTTTTTTTTTTTACAAAAAAGAAACGAAAAAACTTGATTTATTCGAAACAAAAAAAAGCATAGTAGTTTACAGATTTTATCTGTGTTTGGTTTTTCGCATGAAAAGGCTAAATTTATTGTTAAAAATATTTAATTTTTACACAAAAAAAAAATCGCAAAATGTATTTTAGAAACCTAGGGGTTTTCTAAAGTAGGCATGTAAGAAAAACAAGGGTTTTTCTTGCATTTGTTTTTACACAAAAAAAAAATCGCAAAATGTATTTTAGAAACCTAGGGGTTTTCTAAAGTAGGCATGTAAGAAAAACAAGGGTTTTTCTTGCATTTGTTTTTACACAAAAAAAAAAATCGCAAAATGTATTTTAGAAACCTAGGGGTTTTCTAAAGTAGGCATGTAAGAAAAACAAGGGTTTTTCTTGCATTTGAAACCAGTAAAAAAGGCATTTAGGAAAAACAAGGGTTTTTCTTGCATTTGAAACCAGTAAAAAAAACTAACCTAAAAAGGCAAAAAAACGATTCCAGAAATCCGGCTCGAAGGACCAAAAATGGGGCTCCCTGGTGGTCCAGATAGGAGAGTTGTCTGGAATTTAACGGTGTCAGATGTGGACTGTAATTTTAAGGGAATAAGGTCATAGGCTAAGCTGGTACAAGGGATTCTGAAATGGTCTAGTTTACCTTCTAGGTTAGTGTAGCAATAAACAAATGTATGTAAGGTAAAAATAATGCATTTTCACTTACCATTTTTATACAGGAAGCGGAACTCATGGGAGGACACGCTGTTAAACCGTGCTTTTTGCACCCCACATGAATGTGGTAGGAGAGTCGCTAACACGCGTGTATTATCGTTCGAAGGCGAAACGGTTCTCTGTGATGCGGCAGCAGGTATCGCTGCTGCGTTCATTCTCCCACATGGCGCCCAGTGGCGTCGTTAATCCATAGGCGTAGGAGAAAAGGGAATAAGTAGGAGGGAATGAGATTACGAAGGTCCATATTAAAGGAACTAGGAACCTTAGTAATTCAAAATGCATTTTATGTAAAGTAAATTAATTATAGCAAATTGTAATATTTGCCTTTAAAACCGCGGGAGTTTCAAATGCAAATAACCCAGTAATTTTAAGTACTTAATTAGTTAATTGATACTAAATAAACAAAAAATAGAAAATGCTCTAGTGAATCACCAAATAGCCTAATTCGAACCAATTTGGTAAATTATAGTAAAAAGAACATATTTACAAAAAGGAAGGCGGGACGAACCACTAACCTTTCTCAATCGAGCGCATCAGGGGGTATCTGGACCGGTTCGGATACGTTTGCGATCAATTGACAAAGTTTAGGAAAATACCAATTTCGACCTTGCAAAAGGAGGAAAGTAGACAAATTATATGAATTGTGTTAGGTTTGGCAATCCAGGTTTAGAGCTTCTTCTTTTGAAAAGCTTGCTTTTGAAGAAAATGTTTTCTATTCGAAGAAAATGTTTTTGAACAACTATTGCTTACGAACAAATTTCCGTTCGAAAACAAATTTCCGTTCAAAGAAATGGTTTTCGAACAAATTTCCGTTTAAAAAAAATGTTTCCGAACAAATTTCCATTTGAAGGAACTGTTTTCGAACAAATTTCCGAAGGAAGAAAATTTTTTCGAACAAACAAATTTGTTCGAGGAAATGGTTTTCGAACAAGTTTCCATTCGAAAAAAATGTTTTCGAAGAAATTTCTATTCGATAAAAATGTTGGAACAAATTTCCATTCGAAGGAACTATTTTCGAACAATATTCCGAAGGAAGAAAAATTTTTCGAACAAATTTCCGTTCGAAGGAATGGTTTAAAAACCAATTTCCGTTCGAAAAAAATGATTTCAAACAAATTTCAATTAGAAGAGACTGTTTTCATACAAATTTCCGTTCAAAGAAAATGGTTTTGATTTGACCCAATTTCCTTTTAGGTGTCTCGACTGCAGCAGCGACCTCTATTGCAAGGAGTGCAACATAGAGGTCCATCGGAACTGGGGCGATACCGATCACCGGGTCGTGCCCTTCAAGCAACAGCAACAATAATAGTGCGAGTATAATCAATTTTTAGGTTAAGTTAAATTAGGCACTGATAAGATGTACCAAATGGCTTACAACACATGCTATTATTATTTTGTTTTAGTTAAGTCGTTATCTTACATTCTCCGTTTGTGTAGCGAAGACTAAAATACACCAACCTAACTAAAAAAAAACAATTTTATATTTATCCGCTTCTATTTTGAAGCATTACACGTGTGTAACTGTACTAAGACAGGGATCGTACAAAGAATAAAACAAATAAGAAGTGGAAAAATATAAATATCTACGTTGTTTGACGTATGGTACGTCTTACAGGAAAAATGTAGGTCTAGGGGCTATTTATCCGTACTTAAAGAAACCAAACTACGATTGTACAGTACAGTATGTTTCACACAAACATTTGAATGAGAATTTTTGAATTGAACTTTAGAAAACCTATTACGTTTTACCCCGATGCGATGGTTGGAAATGGGTGTTTTTGAAAAATGACAAATTTACGTCTTTTTATACTAATTTCAAGAAAAAAATGTAGATTATCGTATATTTTTTTAGAATTTTCAAAATTAAAAAGTTACTAAAAACCGTACCAATTGCTATTGAAATCTCACAGTGCACTAAGCGATCTGTTATCTGTAAAAGATCTGTATAATTCACTTGAGGGGGCTGTGGTATCATATGTGACCTTATTATGTAAAAGTAAATATTTGACGAACGACAACCGATTGTTTATGGTGCGTTTACAGCGCGTGACTTAGCGGTCAGTTGCGGCGTTTATTTTTGATCTTAATAAAGGAGTCATTAATAGTAAGGCGCAAAAGAAGGATAATTAAAAAAAATATATATTATTTTTTTTAAATAATTTGTGGTAACAGCGTTATTGAATAATCACCAAGGTCGTCCAGTTTCATTAAATAGAACCGTTCATCTTTGGAGGCCGCTAACTTTTAAACAGCGAGAAGGGAGGGGTTTAATAAATTTTTAGGCGCAACGTAATTTTACTCCAAAGTAGAACCTAAATAAAGGTGGTACAAATTTAAATCAAGACCGACTGATACTAATTACGAAACTCAGCTGGTCTTTTAATGAAACTAAAGTCACCCGCAATCGTTCAAAATATTCAAGTGGCCATAGGGTCTGAACTGAAACAACTTTTATCAGATCGTCATTTATTAACATAATTTTTAAAGAATAGTACAGGTTCCGAAAATAAAAGAAAATGTTTCTAAAACTAGTCACTAGTATTACCAGTACTCGGCCGCTAAGTGTTCAATAATTATTAAAATAATTAAGCGATTACAGTAGTAATTAAAACGTACCGCCTAAAATTATGTTAAAAATATTGCGCAGCGCAACAACGCATCAACCGTCCTAAATCAGCAACATGGCGCACGAATTATGACGTCATAAACCGCATAGCCGTACATTTGCAACCTTAGAATTAAGTTACTTAATATTACTTATGGTTTCACTTTTGAAGAAAAAAACATACTTCCATATAATTTAAATCATAAAAAGAAATTATTTGTTTGGCAGATTGTTTTTTTCTAATAGACGCGACTTAAGCTAATTACTTAGCTGATTACTAGTTGTGAGCTACTCAATACTGGAAGTAGTGACATCACTATAAAGCCGAAGTATTTGGCAGTTGGAAAAGGAAGAAAATAGTATCTTCAGTAACTTCACTTTTGATACATATCTAATGAGTGATCCACATCCAACATTATAACTGGCTTAATCGGGGAGCTGGTTTAAAAAAGCTGGAGCCATAAAACCGGTACCGGAAAACTGGAACCATAAAACCCTACAAGAGAGACCAAAAACAAGCGTCTCACGTATTCTATAAACAAAATAATAAAAATCCATATTCCAATATAGTCTTTAAAAAAAAATTAAAAATGTTATTGGCCCTAATCATGGAATGCGCCTCAGGCAATAGGAAAAAGGGGTCATTGAACCGAGTTCAAGTCCATGGGCGTCACCTGTCGTGATGGTTCCGAAGAAAGGCACTAGTAAATTCAGGTTCTGCGTAGATTATCGCCGTCTTAACTCCGTCACAGAGCGTGATAGTTACCCACTTCCACTCGTATCTGAGACATTGGATAAATTGCGTGATGCCAAGTACCTATCGAGTTTAGATGTGAAGAGTGCTTATTGGCAGGTGCCTATTGAGGAGAGTAGTCGTCCCCTTACTGCGTTTATTTGTAGAAGAGGCCTTTACCAATTTAAAAGATTACCATTCGGGTCACATAACGCTCCAGCCACTTGGCAACGCTTGATTAATACGTCACTTAGTCGCTTAATTCATAAATCACTTTCTATTTTAAACAACTTTTCTTTCGTTTATTTCGTGTAAGATCTAGGACTAAATAATCTAATGATTTAGGGAGAATACTGACGTTCATAGGGGAATCCCAGCGCGGATCAATTGTGCAGACGGAGAGTTCCAGTGTCGTCGGAATCGTGTATTTTTCATCAAAATTTTTATTAAAATTACTTAATAATGGTTTAAATAAAAATTATTCATTTTTATTAGGCTTTTATGGGCTAACTTCCTTATCAGAGTACTCTACACTAATTTTTAAGACAATTTCAATTTTTTCGTTTTTTTCTGGAAAAAAACCAAAAACCCGGTTTTTTTCCATGACTCAATTTTTCCGGAAATTTTAAATCCCTAGTCAAGATTGACCTGTATTGAAACATTGTCTAGGTCAGTACTTTTAGGGTAATGTAGCGTTATTAAATCTGCTATTAAATCATCGACATTTTCGGACTGATTGGTTTTGTCTGCCATGTCTGTCACTGTTGCGTGAATTCCGATTCTTGAAAGTGCGTCCGCGTTTAAAAATTCGTTTCGCGTTTATTTAAAATCGTATTCTTCCAATTTAATACGCCAACGTAAAAGTTTTGAACTAGGATCTTTTAAGGAGAAGAGCCACTCAAGAGGTTTGTGGTCAGTAATTATATTAAATTTTCTTCCAAAAAGGTAGGGGCGGAAGTATTTTGTGGCCCATACAATTGCAAGTAACTCGCGCTCTATAACTGAATAGTTACATTCGCTCTCATTGAGTGTTTGGGAGGCGAATGCTACCGGAAGGTCGTGACCTATTGGTCCTTGCGATAGAACGTCGCCCAGTGCTACGTTGCTTGCGTCAGTGGTCAAGTTAAATGGTTTGGTAAAGTCTGGGTATTGTAAAATTGGTTTGTTGATCAAAAGATTTTTACACGAATTAAAACAAGAAATAAAATCAGGGGTGTATTCGATTTTTGTACCCTTATTTAAACATTTGGTGAGTGGTTTCTTTAAATGAGCAAAGCAAGAAATAAAGCGCCTGTAATATCCGACAAGTCCTAAAAAGCCTTTTATTTGTTTTGTTGTTTTTGGTATTGGGTATTCTTTTATTGCCCTAATTTTATCCGGATTGAGTTTTACACCGTCTCGTGTTACGATATGTCCGAGATACGCGACCTCTTTCGTAAGAAATTCGGATTTATCCAATTGTATTTTAAAATTGGCGTCGCAATATCTTTCAAAAACATTTTTTAGGCGTTCGATGTACTCTTGTAAAGAGGTACTGAAAATAATTATATCGTCAAGATATACAAGACATTTTTCGTTTTGAATACCGCGTAAAATAGAGTCCATAACGCGTTGAAAAATAGCGGGGGCGTTTTTTAACCCAAAGGACATACGGAAATAATCATAGTGACCGTTTTCTGTGTTAAATGCCGTTTTTTTCAATATCCGATTCGTTTGCTTCAATTTGGTGAAAGCCGCTCGCTAAGGCGAGGGTGGAAAAATATTGGCATTTGCCAAGTTTTTCAAGCAAATCTGTGATATTCGGTAATGGATATTTGTCATCGATTGATTTATCATTTAATTTACGGAAGTCAATAACCACGCGCCATTTTTGCTTCCCGGAAACGTCAGCCTTTTTAGGAACCACCCAAATTGGAGATGACCAGGGAGAATTACTTGGGCGAATAATATTTTGGTCTAACATTTTGTTTATTTGATTTTCTACCTCTTTTGTATGTGAATAAAAGGATATCTATACGATTTTGTGTATACATGTATTTCGTCATTTAATTTGGTGTTTGACCCTGCTGGTGAAGGTGAGAGGACTGTTTGCTTGGTGAAATATGTCAGAGTATTCCGTACAAAGGTTAATAATTTGAGATTTTTCTTCTGTATTTAAATGGTCTGTTCTGATTATTGATGAGTCAAATTTTTCGCGTGTGATTGGGCTATTATTATCGTCAAATAAAATCGATTTTTTCGATATCGCTTCGATCAAATCGTTCGGCCTGTATTAGTTCCGAAAAATCCAAAGTAATAGCTTCCGTTGTGCTGTTTAAAATGCTTGATAAAGCTTCTCCATTTTTTGCTATTGTTGGACTCTCCGGTATTTCACAGTTATGAAAATTTTGGTGGGGAATAATAATTTCACCGTTGGGGATAAACGTTCTGATTTTTATTATTTGTTCGCTTCTGGGTAACACTTTAATTAAATTTAGTTCTTTTTGGGTGTTTTCAAATAATAATCTTATTATTGTGTAGGGCGTCATTAGGCTTTTATTTTCGTAGTTTATACTCGCTTTTAAAAGTGTTAAATTATCCGAGCCTATTAAACCACTAAAAACGTTGTGAAATTTAAATAAGAAAACTTTCAAGTTTTAATTTTTTGGCAAGTTAAATATTTTTGAAGCGGGGATTGGCGCGCTAAATTTATGAGCCGATTTTTGGAAAACAGTTGACTACAAAAGGATCATTTTGGATTAAATTTGGAAAATAGCTCATGGCAATATTAGGGTCAATAAAAGATTTTGTCGATCCTGTATCGATTAAAAATTTAAGTTGGAGTTCCGGTAAAATTATGTATGGCAAATGGTTTGAATTGATACTGTTTAAAGAAATTATTGGCGGTACTATGTTTGGTTTTCTGGCTGAGGCGTAACCTGAAAATTTTCCTCCTCGTTTGGAGCAGTAGTAGGGGTGCTGACGTCATTCAGGCACGTCATAATTTTCGAAATCGGGTTGATTATATTGATACGTGTTTTCAAACGTGTTGTCTGACAGGGGATCATAATACCCGTATTGATTCTGATCGTAGTAATCATTTCGTTGATTTAATTCTGTATTAAACATTTGCGCAGGCGCCCGATGAGAAGTTGACGGGCCCGATAAATTTGTATTCCTTGTAGAAATATTCATAGGCGTAGGCGTATCAAACTGTGGCCTTTGATAGTTGTTTTGCTGTGGTCTAAAAACGTTTATTTTTGTTTGTGGACCGAAAACTTGCGCATTAAGAAAAGAATCTTTGTTGAGGTAGGTTAGGCCTGGGTTGAATATTTATTGGCCCACGAGGAAATGGTGTGTTTTGCCTAAAAAGATTATTGGGTATGTGCGAATTAAAATTTGAATAATTTGGAAAATGAATTCTTGGTTGCATTGGTGCCCTAAATTGTTGATTTTGTGTGTGTTTAGGCGTAAATTTATTTTGATGGTTTTGATGATTATTTTGGTTAAAGAAATTTTGAAAATAATTTACGTTATCTTTCCTAATTACAAACTGTATTGCTTCGCTGAGATCTTTAGGTTTCATATAACGAATAGTGTTTCCTAGTGGTTCTCGTAACCCAAATAAAAAGGTCCTTAAAGCTAAATTATTGTACAAATTATGTTAAGAATTCGATCATAAAATTGTTGTGGTTTTTCTTGTGATAATTGTTTCATAATAACTAATCGATTCAGGCAACTTTCGTCCCTTAGATCAGCGAAATTACAAATAAGGGTTGATCTAATATCATCCTAAGAATTGCATGTTTGAATATTGATTACCAATTTGGTATTTCCGGTTAATTTTGAGACAAGAGAATTCAACAAATATTCATTCTCGAAACTGTTTCGATCTGTAGCATTGTAAAAATGTCACGATGAATCGGTTTAATTCATTGGGATTGCCATCGAATTGTAGTACGCAATTTAAATAATCTGCTTTAAAACTCGTCATTGTTTGTTGTGATCTTAACGGACCTAAAATTCTTCGTTGTATATTTTGATTAAAAAGATTAGAGCTATTTAATTGAGAAATTTGTTTAGTCAGCTGAAGGTAATTCGATACTTAAGTTATCAAAAATTCCCGTTAAATCTTCTATAGACATGTGAAACTAAATTGTTCTTACAAAACTATAAGAACGACTTTAAGCATTTCTCCAAGCTTCTATAAGGTCAACTTCTGGGTTGGCGATTTGGTCCTCACCAGGGTAGCTTCCCTTGCAGAACTAAACGATTCTTGTTTAGCCCTCGATGGACGTTGCTGTATGCGCCGTAACGGGTCCTTGATGGACTGGGTGTCTTGAAGTTCGAAGAGCCACACCGCCACAATCACCTTTTCACAATGTTCAACTTTTTGGATACCCGATCAATCGTTGATATGAACTATCCTTTTCACGAAGATGCGCTACGGATATTCGGGTATCCTACCGACTCACTTACGAGCATTTCGCCTCAAAAACCGGACAAAATTATTTAAAGTGATTTTGTGGATGGAAATTAATAAAAATGCATTAGCAAATATAGTAATGTGATATATTGATAGTAAATGATAAAAAAATAAAATATATTAGAAC
Organism: Aspidapion aeneum; assembly: GCA_963576565.1. Taxonomy (NCBI): domain Eukaryota; kingdom Metazoa; phylum Arthropoda; class Insecta; order Coleoptera; family Brentidae; genus Aspidapion; species Aspidapion aeneum. The sequence goes on along the minus strand of OY755038.1, from coordinate 194,642,812 downwards.
TGCAGTGTAGCTAATAACAAAAACTAACTAGTCCGACTCGTCAGAATATATAAGGGAGTCTGTTTTTTCAGTGTCCGTTTCTGTGTCGGTTTCCGCTTCTTCTGGCTCGAAAAGGTTTATAGTTTCATCCATAAATGGCTGACTTTTGCTTCTTTGACGTTTTCGCTGGCAACTTAAAAATGGATCTGATGTCAAAAGAAGCCTGTTTAACACATCTTGGTTACACTGGACCCGGCAAAATTTTCTTGCAAAGTCTTGTCGGTATGAGCGATAGTGCTTGTTTCGGGCCTCCGCTACCTCTTCCGATAGCTGGCCGATAGGTAGGATAGCGTTTTTTATTACAGTCGAGCCATGAGCAAGTATCTTATGGAGAGTTGGCGTCATAGGATGCCATCCGTATTTCTTCACGTACATTTTGGCAGTGTCTTTGCAGAAAATGTCAAACTTCATCACATCAATTTTGTGGCCAGATGACATTGCCTCTAGGATTATCTTAAGTTTGATTATAAAATCTTTACTTATTCCCGTGATTTCAGCAGCTAAGTCTGGGTCGCTGAAGAATCTGCGAGATGTGTTGCCCGAGTTGGAATTTCCGAAACCAGCTTTTAGCATGTCTATTATTAGTCCAGTCCTTTCTCTGTAGGCTTTTTGGATTCTCTCCTTGTTTTCTTTAACAATTTTCTTCTCTTCTATGGTCCGGGCTTGCCATTTCTTAAGAGGAAGTTTGTATGAAAGGTGTAATATGGTTTCAAATAATTGGATTCTTGCATGAAGAATTGACAAACCGAATCTTAATGATTCGGGATTCTCCTCACATATAAAACATTTTATGGTAGCCGCATTGCAAACTTTCGCATCAACCATTGTTGGAAGTAATGTATTTCGCACGATAATATCTCCTTTTGAATTGATTATTTTGATCGGCAGTAGTTGTTTTGCCTGATCTACGTAATTTATTTCTTCTTTTGTGATGTCAACAGTTTCATGAACGAATGCGAATTGGGCAGGAAAAACGAGTGGATGATGGCGTATGATTTTGCCACAACAGTTTTTTTCTGCCTCTGCTCAAAATGTGACTGCAATCTCAGCGGAACCAACGAGCTTTGAAATATATTGGAGTCGTCGCCATCGTTAGAACTACCTGAGAACTTTTGTTGATAGGCAACTTGATGTGAACCAAAGACAAAGCCTTGTAATAGTGTGTTCGAGCAAGTCTTGGAGCACAACTTCAACACATGTTTCTGTAACCCTTATTGAGTCTTGCTTTGGATAGCACCTTTCCTTTGCTTCTCTAATTAGCGTATAGCAAGGAAAAATGCCCTTGTTTGATTCGTGTAATAATTCCCATTGTTTCCTTGTAAAGTCACCTTCAACAGATTTGTAAGACTTCAGCAGGTGTGTACTTCTTTATTTTTGACTCCTGAGCTTTTATTACTTTTCTGTACTTTTTGGTTCTTGTATGTGTAGAAGTTGCGTCTATTATGAGTTTAGAAGCAGCAACGTTACCTGATATTCGTTGACTGACGCTAGCTGCATAGGTCACACCTGGTCACGCAGTTCTTTTGTTTTCCTGCGTTTACTACGATCAGATAATTCTGAAAAATCCTTGCTTGTTCTGTTTCATAAATCTATCTTCAATATAATTGGACGATGCCCATATCTTCTTCAAATCCGATTTGAAATATTTCAAATCACGACTTAAGGTACGACATTCGTTTTGTGGACATTTCAACATTTCTTGTAGTTTTTGTTCCATACATAACATCTTGTCATCCAATTTTCTTGCTGTGCTTTGTCTAGAAAGCTCATATAATGTTTTTCGAGGCATCTCCACAACATTTGATGTTGAATCTGAAAAAAGAAATATTTACATTTCTTACTTAAGAAAACTAAGAAAAAACTTCTTAATAGCGAGCGTTTATTAAGCCAATGGGACATGTGGAAATTACTTTGTTTGATTTGCTATTTTGAAGTTTTGAAATGCCATCTAAAATTTGTAATCCTCTACCGAGAAAATCCCCACATACCAATTTTGAACGAGATGTGACATACAATACGTCGTACTCCCCTCGAAACTATCCTTGAAGAAGGGAGGGGTGGGGGATGTAAACTTTACAACTTCGTATTCCTTTATTTTAATAGGAACTATAAACTCATACCAAAATTCGAGTCGATCGGGCATGCAGAAGTCACTCAACATTGACTTTGAATTTGCTATTAGATACATACAAGTGGAGATTTATAAGAGCCACTAATTTAAAAAATATTTTTTTTTTCAAAGAAGTGGAAAGATGTGGAAAATGTTTTAATGTATATGATACAGAGAAACCCTCAAGTTTACAGAAAAAGATGATTTATAACCCGACCTCATTCGACAATACAACAAAAACATTAATTTTGAGAAAAAAAACTAATTTTTCTCATTATTTTTTCAAGAGTTCCAATATTTTCCTCACAAAGTCCAAAAAACACTTAAAATGAACTACACTATATAATAAAATTAAATACATACCATGTAGTCCAGAATCCATAACAATTATGTTTTAGAATTCACTCCAAATAACATGAAAAACCGAGAAAAATAGAACGTATCGAGAACAAAGAGTGCGTACTGAACGAATACTAGATTTTGACTGCCCGGCGACGTGAAATTGCGGGGCGAGGGTCTCCTTTATAACCGTTTTAATGTAGTACGGTCACTTGTCTATCAAAAAAACGCCACTTGGGTGCCATGCACAGTAGTTTATAATTGTCACTTTTGTCCGGTTTTTGAAGCCAAATGCTCGTAAGTGCGACTGCGCCAATTAACAACTCGGAAACTCAAAGTGTCTTTTTAAAAAATCATTTTTATTGATAAAATAGATGTTACTAAGACTAAAGATGCTTGCTGACTGCCGGAGCGCTTCGTTGAAGACGAACAACAGGAATCTTCATATTGCAGCTTGGTCAGCAGTTTCTCTGGAAACTGCATATTTTTCATATTTTCACGGGAAGGAACGGTGATATAATTCACATGACCTGACCACAAGGTCTTTATACTTTTACACAGGTTGGACGACTGTAGCTGTTACATAAAACAAATGGTTTAAGGCAACCAGTGACGTAGATTTTTTAATCAGGATTACAGTTGGCCAGTTCCGTAAATAACCTGTGTAAAACTATAAAGACCTTGATCTGACCAAACCTAAATGCCAACAAGTATTTACCACGAATCGGCTGTGCTTGTGATTTTTTTAAACTTGTGAAATTCAACCTGTTCATTATTATTTTATCTATGGTTGTGTCAAAGTAATGAATTATTGAGTTTTTTTATAATTTATCATATCTAAATCGACTAAAAATAGTCCAAATAATTACTTTGATACAAAAAAAATCCTTCTATAGTGCAGTTTGGTTAGCGAGGTAAAACGTAATAGAACCGAAAATTTACAACGTCCAAAATAAACCCTTTTCAGGAAAACTGCAAATTTAATCCGCAATTTAATACGCTACTATATTTCGATAAATCAACTAATATTTACGGTGCCATGCCACAAGCAAGTTGAAGATAAAGCAATATACAAACAAACGTTCTTTCCTTTAAAAAAGCGTGGCACCCTATAAACTCCTAGAGTACGTCAGTTGATCCAAATAACACAAAATTATTGATACGTAAGAACCGACCGAAATAAAAATGTCAAATATTCGAAAATAGCTCCTATTCAATCATTAGAAAACTATAATCAAAGATAATGTAAAAATGAGAAACATTTTAGTATTTTTTTGTTTTATTTCTATTGTAAGATATTGTTATTTGTTATATTACAGAAAGTTTCTTGTGATAAAAGCTTATTAAAGGAATACAATTTTAGAACCAAAAACTTTACTAACTTTAAAAATTTGATCCTGCACGCCACTGTTTTTCTCTGTCAAACCCATAACTTCTAAATTAAAATTCGACAAGCAACGAAATGTGCACAGGATTTACGCCTAAAGGTGTAGATGTAGATTCGATACTCGAGTCCTGGTTACTAATACATACGAAGTAACAAATACGCAATTCCAAAAGGAATGATTACTTTGATTGATTAATATTTAATATAGCACCAGAGAGAGCGAGGCACACTGTACCACAGTGTAAACTTTTACTGCTAGGTATTGCATTATGGAAAGTGTTATTATCATCTACGTATTTTAATTAAAGGTGGCGTTACATTTAACCTCTACTCCTACAACAGACGTATAAAACTATAAATATTAATGGTTACACAACCTACCTACAACGTACAGCTGATTAAAAAAAAACACTGGTACGACTCTTTAAAGTACTTTTTCCAAAATTTGACCGGTGTATTCTAAGCCACCATATAGTCCTTGCCATACGCACTTGACTTGACATGAAATAAACATATTTCCTAACCAGAAATATATTAAAAAGTAAACATGTCATGTTGGTATAAAATTAAAGGTAACTGTGATTGTTTTTGGGTAAAAAGATGCTGACTGTAAGTTGACAAAAAAACGCACAGATAAAAACAACTCAAAGACATACCATTTTTCAGACTTTTTTTGTTGCTCCCAGCATGATAAATAAAGACGTTGAAAATGTCACAAAAGTGTAACTACCTAAGGCAAGGACGATAAAGATCATATCATTATTTTTGAGACAACTTTTTAAATTTTTTTTTCGTTGGCTTATGTTATTTGTTATGGTAAACAGCTGATAACTGTCAAAAAGTTATCTCAAAAACTATGATATGGAGAAAAACAACTCAAAGACGTACCATTTTTCAGATTTTTTTTGTTGCTCCCAGTATGCATATGATAAATAAAGACGTTGAAAATGTCACAAAAGTGTAACTGCCTAAGGCAAGGACGATAAAGATCATATCATTATTTTTGAGACAACTTTTTAAATTTTTTTTCGTTGGCTTATGTTATTTGTTATGGTAAACAGCTGATAACTGTCAAAAAGTTATCTCAAAACCTATGATATGGAGAAAAACAAGTCAAAGACATACCATTTTTCAGATTTTTTTTGTTGCTCCCAGTATGCATATGATAAATAAAGACGTTGAAAATGTCACAAAAGTGTAACTGCCTAAGGCAAGGACCATAAAGATCATATCATTATTTTTGAGACAACTTTGTAAAACTTTTTTTCGTTGGCTTATGTTATTTGTTATGGTAAACAGCTGATAACTGTCAAAAAGTTATCTCAAAAACTATGATATGGAGTTTTTTTTACCAGCTTTATCAAAACCTCAGTATTTTAACATCTAAACTGTCAATGTCAAGTAAAAAAAAAATAACTTTGTCATCAGTTACAGAATAATAAATAAATAAACATAGTATAATAAGTTAAATTTAAAATAGCTTTACATACGACAAAACTCCTAAAAGCCAAAATTTTTACTAAGTTGGAAAATGGTTGGTCCTTTTCAGCGGTAGCCAAACATTTTAGCGTAAGCCGAAAAACGGTTTATTCTATAAATAACAGATGGAACAAAGAACAATCACTTGAAGGAAAACAAGTATGATCTGGCAGGCCAAAAGTAAATCAAGTTTAGGAAGATCAGGCGTTACTTCGAGTACTCTAAAATGACCCTTTCGAGAGAGTGAAAAATGCAAGAATTTGTTCACAATTTCCAGGCAGTCAAGCACCAATTTGCTGTAGAATTTAATCATCAAACCTCAGGTGCCGAACTGCAGCAAAAATAATTTACTTTTTAAAAATATTATTTAGTAAAGCTAATAAAGATATTAATCCAGTTTATTTACTTTATAAACATACAAAAGGAAACAGTCCTCTTATTGGACGTCACAACACTACTGTAAAATGTAAATGTCAACCCGTTATAATATATATATATATATATATACTGATTAAAATAAAAAACTAGTTTTTCGTCGTATGTCGTCGTAGTATAAGATTTTTTTGAAATTAGCTGTCCGTTGAACCATGCTAGAGGCGTTTAATATGATAACGTACTTGCAGTATTTACTTCTGTAATATTAAGCACCACGCTCGGCATAGTCTGGTAACCCGGACCGGAAGTCCGCTGAAAATGTCGACATTTTATTGAGATTTTTGCGGGCGTAAAAATCGATAAAAAAGTGAGAGCTTACAAGCACTTTGGCTATTATGCACGTTTAGGAACTCAAAATCACTTTAAACAATGGCCCAAGCAATTTTCTCAGCACTTGGATTTTTTAAAGTGCTAGGTGCTCGCTTCTTGCAATTACTTTCCCAAAGAGTTTGCAATGCTCAAAGGACTTTTTTCGAGTTCTTTGCCCTGCTCTACTTTCCTCTAAGGAGCCCGAAAAATACTCTATGAGAGCACCTATAGTAACCGTAACAATAGGCTAAGGCTAGAAAAAAGTTCAGGGGGAGATAAAAAGTTTTAAATTAAATTTGGTACGATGACATGATTTTTTTTTCTAATTTGTGTTGCTGGAGGATCTCTTTAAACAGACTATAAATTAGGTATTTCTGGGGGAATTGATCCCCCTAGCTACAGCCTAGAGCTAACGAGTTTTTTGCAAGGACACTCACGTAGGGTCACTGCATCCTGGATGCATTGGCCCTACACTCACGTAGTGCAAGCCTGACATTGATATTCTGTTTTTTTGGTTATAATTGTTCAACTGTTTTGCTTAAACTCATTGTATAGGAAGCGAAGCCTTTCATTGATTTTCTATTTTTGGTTATAATTTTTGACATGTTTTCCTCGGTTTGGCATTGGTGGCTCGTTCTTACTTAAAGATGTGGTTTTAATACAGTCTTTCTGTGGTTAGTAATCTGTGAGTCTAAAGCAGATCTATTTAATAATAATACAGTTTCAAGTGTTTTTATCGTAACTTTCTAAATAAATAAATATATACAGTTTAGGTACCTTCAGAATGTGTATAAACAACAACTTTAAAATAAAATGTAGCCGCCCATCCCAAACCAAGGAAAACATAGTTTTAATCCTTAGTTTTACTCGGTTTGGCAGTGGCAACTCGGTCTTATTTTAAAATTTTTACACAGCATCGTAACTTTTTAAAAGCTAAAATTTAAGTTTCAGACTGAGTAAAAACTACTTCTTTAAAATGAGCAAAAGCCAAAAATTATAATAAACAAAAAGAAAATCAACGTCTGGCTTCGCTTTTTATAGACCTTGCTTTACGGTGAGTGCCCTTAATTATTTAGCTGTAAAGAATAAGCGCCCTTGCTCAGTATACCAATTAAAAAAGGTTAGTAATCTGTTCGCCCATGTTTGTCTGTTTGTCAAATACAAATATTACTTTTCAAAATTCCAGCAAGTTAAAACAAACATTAATTATGGCTCTAAACATCTTTAGTGTAAATTTAAATAGTGCGAAGCGTCGAATTTCAGAAATCGACATGTACAAAAAGAGACTTTACCAAATTAAGAATAATATTATCGGAAAGCTTGAAGAAGAAAAGAGGAAGATTCGAAGATGTCGCGCGACCATTGCGGGAAAATCGAACAAATCAAAAACTGTCACACCAAAAACTTCCATTTTGTCAAATATTCTTGTTAAAGAGAAAATCAGTTCACTGTTTGATAGGTAAGCAATTATCAGAAAATAAAGAACAAATACCGTAATGTTTGTGCATGTGCTTTGTGACACATCCTAATTTTGTGACCTTAAAATTTAATTTATTTAGACAACTATATTCCATATCATAATATTTGAGAAATATATGTATATAAACTCTATATCATAATTTTTGAGATAACTTTTTGACAGTTATCAGCTGTTTACCATAACAAATAGCATAGGCCAACGAAAAAAAGTTGTCTCAAAAATAATGATATGGACTGTAACAAATAGCATAAACCAACGAAAAAAAGTTGTCTCAAAATAACGATATGTACTGTAGAATATGAACAATTTTTGACATAAGCGAGGTTTATTTTGTTTTTTGTAGTTTTAATGTCCAATTTTTTTTTTAAGTTTATTAATTTACCTATAACCTTGTCCCAATTCTTAAAAACTTTATGAGATTGTCAATTAGCTTATTTGAACTTCCTATATTTTTATGTCCTTCTGAATCACGCTGTATATTTTGTGTTTTTTGTAGGTTATGTAACTGTATCGGTCACTTTATGGTATGTAGTAAGTTTCTGGTAAAGCTCCGGGCGCTCTTCGTTTCGTTTTTACTTATTGATTGTCCCATTGCCGACAATTTGCCAGTCCAACTCGAAGTTACTTGGTGCCCTAGGACAATCACAACTTATTCACTCTCACATTCAAATAACATGAAGTCCCAGGGGGCGGCACACTTAACACCTTAACGGTAGGCAATTGCTTTTCTCAATGGAGGATTTAAGTTTGCCTGAAACTCTGTCGAGCCCAGGATTCTTTATCGTGCTGGCGCGATCTACGCTTCTAACACGGAACCATCCTCTTAACGCCTTTTTTGAATGACGATGTTGTATACACTACGCACAAGATCAGTATTTCCTCTATCGGTGGATGTATTTCACACGGATAATAGGTTTAGGTGTGTAGAGGCGCTCTAGGTGATACTTCCCCAACGTCTATACATATACTTTTACACAGGTTACCTACAGAATTTGAAAGGTCATTGAACCCGACTGGCCAACTGTAATCAGATTAAAAACAGTACGTCACCGGGTTGCCTTAAACCATTTGTTTTATGGAAACGCGATAACGCAGATACAGTCGTCCAGTTAACTTTGTCACATGACTGGTCACATTCTGTAAACGACCTGTGTAAAAGTATAAAGATGTTGCCTATGGACCGTTCAGAACGTTTATTTTTGACTGCCTGTTAGGGGAGGTGAGCGAAATGTATATACAGACGTATATGGCGAAATGTTCACTTTTACGGTAAACTTAAGTTCACCGGTAAATTCGAATACGCGGTAGTGTTTCTAGACTTACTTTTGGTGGTCAGTTTTGGTTTGGAGCGAAGTGTTCTAATAGTTTCAATTTTTTGATAAAAATAGGTAAAAAATTTATGTTAATGACATCCACAAAAAGCTCGCCAAAACATACCGGGTGGGCCAAAAAAAACCGGACAATTTTTTTTTCATTATAACATTTGAACTATACCATCGATTTTAATGGAACAAACTGTACTTGGCAGAGAATTAATCAGAGTTTTTACCAAATATATTTTTTTGTCCGCCGTCTTGAAATCCAAGATGGCGGACGAAATTAAATTGTACCCTTCAAAGATGCTTGTTTATTCTTGTGTTGCGAACATGTTTTAATTTTTTTTTAAATCATTAAAAAAGCTGCATTCTTGTCACGCACAACAAGGTACAAATCAGCAAAATCGATTCCGTGGTTCTAAAAAAAAATATCTTTGTTCTTAAACCTTAAAGTTTAAGATGGCGGACAGAATCATACTTGATTCTTCAAAATAGCGTGTTTATTCTTATTTTCTGAAAACTACGTAGTTTTTATTTTAATTTATAGAAAATCACAACAAGGTAGAAATTAGTAAAATCGGTGTGGTAGGTCTCAAAAAATCTATTTTTGTTTCAGCCATTGTTTTACAGATTATACGATTGCATTGCCAATCCTGTTTGCATTAATTTCCTTATAAACTCATTATTACTGAACTGAACTTAGTGAAATAAAAAAAAATCATGGTGAAAATTGAATGTTTTTTAAAGATTATAATCGAAATTTGCCGCCATCTTAAAAGTTAAGATGTCGGACAGAATCATACTTGACCCTTCAAAGAGGCAACTTTATTTTTATTTTCCGAAAATGTTTTAGGTTTTTTTTTTAAATTTAACACAAGGAAAGCACTACTTTTTTTCCGCTTAACAAGGTACAAAGTACTAAAATCGGTGAAGTGGTTCTTAAAAAATCTGATTTTGTTTTAACCATTGTTTTACAAATTATACGATTTTCTATAAAATAAAAAAACTAAAACCTTTTCGGAAAATAAGAATAAACACGCCATTTTGAAGAATCAAGTATGATTCTGTCCCCCTTCCTAAATTTTGAGATGACGATAAACTTTGATCATGATCTTTAAAATAAATTAATTCTTTCAGGATGTTTTTTATTTCATCAAAATCAGTTCAGTAGTAATGAATTTAAAGGAAATAAATGCAGACATGATTGGCAAGGCAATCGTATAATATGCAAAACAATGGTCGAAACAAAAATATCTTTTTTCAAAACCACTGAACAGATTTTGCTGATTTTTTCCTTGTTGTGCGTGTAAAGAATACAGCTTTTTTACCAATTTAAAAAAATGATTAAAACATGTTCGCAACACAAGAATAAACGAGCATCTTCAAAGGGTACATTTAAATTTTGTCCGCCATCTTGGATTTTGATATGGCGAACAAAAAAATATATTAAGTTAGAACTCTAATTAATTCTCTGCCAACTGCAGTTTGTCCGATTAAAATCGACTGTATAGTTCAAGTTATAATGAAAAAAAAATTGTCCGGTTTTTTGTGGCCCACCCGGTAACTGGCAGGCAAAAGTAAGGTTTTTATAAAGACTACAACAGTTCCCGTGGACTCATTTCGGTAGGTCTTGGCCAGGGCAGATTGCACTTGGTGTGCACTCAGTTTAAGTTTATCCTATCTTTTAGATTGCGGGTGCATTTTTGGACGCGACAAAATGGCACGATAAAATGTGTCGCGTCCCGCTGGCGTATTTACGTTTGCGTGCTCATTTCACGTCGGCGCGGTTTTGAAATAGACACGGAAATGTTACAATATATTTGGGTTCAAATACGTGTTGATTTTAAGAGTATTGATCTCGAAATGAGCAAGAATCTCTAAGAGAACATCGCTCATTAAACTATTATTTATTTATTTATTTAATCGACTTTTATTAGAAAATAAGGCGAGGTTTAGTCACAGACTATTCTTACACCTAACCTTAGAGTAACAAAAGCGTATTTAACTCTCAGGTTAAAACGCTAACATAACGAAAGCTAATCAATCAAATCTAACCGAACCGAACCAAAGCAAACTGAACCAATAATTTTTTTCAAAAAAAAAACTTTCCTGACTTCCTACTCGGGATCCTAGAGGATGTGAATCCGAACCGAATTGAACCAAACCGAACCGAACCAAAGCAAACTGAACCAACAGTTAAAAAAAAACTTTCCTGACTTCTTTCCCGGGATCCTAGAGGGTGTGAATAGTGTTGTAGTTTAGTTTGGTTTGGTTAGGTTAGGTTTGGTTCGGTTTAGTTAGGATCGGTTCGGTTCGGAATCACATCCTCTAGGATCTCGGGTAAAAACTCAGGAAAGTTTTTTTTTTAAATTATTGGTTCAGTTTGCTTTGGTTCGGTTCGGTTAGATTTGATTGATTAGCTTTCGTTAGGTTAGGTTTTTGAAACTCTCTATTTTCATGTGGTTAGAAATCAAGTGAAAATCATTTAAATCATTAAAATTTATTAATAACAGAACAACATCTGTCGTCGTAGTTGCCGGTGTAAGACAATGAACACTGAACTTTGCAGGTATATTTAATGGAAGAGTTTTCTTCAAACTTCAAAGAATTTCAAAATCTTGAGTAATATTAGTACAAATACTTTTAAACTGCTCCATAATTTTCATATTAACAAACATATAACCTCAAAATCAAACTAATAAACAACGTGAATCCAATTTAAGTTTCAAATGTGCACTAATAAGTAGTTAGTTTTAACAAAAGGCCGAAAATAAAATGAATGGACTTTCGAGCATATAATATGGACTATACTTAATTACGATTTATGAATACTAACAGGTCTATATATTTTTTAAAATAATTAGCTCCTGAAAAATACAGGATAATGAAGTTAAAAAAAAACGATTGAACTTTGTCCAAACTTTGTCGGCATTTCAAAATTGGCGACCTTTTTCTTCAAAATAAATAGCTTACAATGTCAAAAAATATGACACTCACGCTGGTGTACTGTGACTGACGCGGTCAATTATCATTTGCAGTGTTTTCTTAGAAAAAAAAACAAAAGTTTTATTTTATTATAAAAAGGTGCCAGTAAAAGTAAGTCCCGGTTTTAAATCCAGAACACCATCATGTCGATGCTACGCACTAGCCAAGACCCACGCAGTAGCCAAAACCCACGCATTAGCCAAAACCCACGCATTAGCCAAAACCCACGCAGTAGCCAAAACCCACGCAGTAGCCAAAACCCACGCATTGGCCAAGACCCACGGATAAGCCCAGACCAGAAGAATATTTCTCAACTGATGATAGAAATTCGAAATTCTATGGGTCGAACTGTGTCTCCGGTCAAGCTTGCTGATGCCGAATTCGCTTTATCTGAGTTAGTAATAAAAACGGTCACCGTTTTTCATAACTTTTTTGTTTAAGGGGGCAAACTTTGCCCGAAAATTTACCATCTGACGACACTGATATCCCATTTTTTGGCCAAATCTTTGTCCTAATAGAAATAGAAAACGAGAAGGCGGAATGCGTCGAAATTTTGCGGAGTGGTTTTTTAACGCATTTTTAACAAACGTATCTTAGCAGTTTTTCGCAAATTCATCTTATTCAAAAAATAAAGTTATGGCTAAAACACAACAAATCTTTCAAAACAATGTTTGGCATTTCAGTAGCCTAGTTGTGTTATAGAAAACTGTAGCAAAATTGTTTCGTTTTTTGTATTTTTTGAAAATATACAAAATAAAATACGTTTGACAATTTTAAAAAAATCTTTTATATGAACAGATAAAAATGTTTTAACTAGTTGTTTATAGGCGAGATCTATTTGTTTTTACAAAAGCGTGATCATTTTTATATTTGCTAAAAAGCGATGTACAAAATAGCGATGTAATAAAAGAGCGACTATCAAAATAGCGATGTAACAAAATAGCGATGTAAAAAACAGCGACTATCAAGCATCAGCATATTTTTCAAAAAAAAAACTTCCCTGACTTTTTGCCCGGGATCCTAGAGGGTGTTAATCCGAACCGAATTCGGTTCGGTTCAGTTTCGGATCGGACTATCAAAATAGCGATGTAAAAAAATTGCGAGTCAGCTTATTTTTCAAAAAAAAAAACTTCCCTGACTTTTTGCCCGGGATCCTAGAGGGTGTAAATAATAAAAATAATAGTAATTGGCCTAACAAGTACGGAAGAGTTACTAAACACACGTGTTAGGTATGTTGGTACAATATTTTTTGTAAAAGGTTGTGGAAACAAAAATAAAGCACAACAATACTAATAAGTCATTTATTATATTTAATTTAGAATGATTGCCGGAAAATTTACTTCTTATCCTAACAGCATCTTTGGATCAAAGATATCGGTCTTTAATATCTTTCTTCTTGATGTATTTGGTGCCAGGCTCACAGTGGCATTATGTACTCCATCCTTTATTGTAGCTAAATGTTCTTCGGAATTAGCGGTATTTTCTATCACAGTATACAAACATTTTTATCTATTTTTATAAATAATAAGATGAAACGTAACCCCTGGTTTTTCAAAAACAAAAATAGGCTTTGTTATTTACTGTATTCTTTCATTTTTCCTGTGCTATCACGTGCTATTAGAAAACTAGCCCACTTGTGTTTTTTGGCAAAAACTATTGTCAGTGCCAAACTCAAAATGTGTTGTTTACTTCTACCAGACTGTTAAAATATTTGATTAATTATGACATCTAGCTAAATCAAGACCACCACAAAAATAGAGGCCACGACCCTTAAAAAAATCTGCTGCTCTCCGGGGGCTGAATTTTACATTGGGTCTTATGGGAGGTCATACGTTTTTTTATGATATTTTCAAAACGGCACTACAGATTTCCGCAAAATTTCAGTGAAATATTCTCAGACACCATCCCGATATTCCACCAAAGTTTTGAAAGGAAGCAACATGATTAAAAGGTTAAAATCTTCAAGATTTAGCATTCCTTATTCTGAATTCAAATTTATAATTGTTATACTTGACATGTATTTGACTTTGTCATTTGTGATTGTCACATTCGCTTCTGCTTTAAACTTAATTTTTGTGTGAAGCGGCTCTGAAAAATTAAGGATTACTATAGATTTAAAAAAAAGTGTTCTATATATATATAGAATATATTAGAAACAATCTCAAAACCGGTTTTATTTTTTTTTAAATCAAATATTCATGAACCGTCATTCCAACTTCAATTTCAATATTTTAAAGACAATCAGCTGTGTCGTAACGTGACCATCAAAAAAAAATCAACCCCGGATGTGACGTCAACAAAGTGGAGCATCGTGGCCCGTCCGTTTTGATAGCCCTGGCCAAATTTATAAATATGACTGTCAACCATTGTCATCCTTAAAATTTTATTTTTTATTTTAGAACCGAATCGGTGTCCCTATGACTCTAATATGTAGTGCCACCTTTTGACTGATATTTAAATATTTTGCCTTGTTGGCTTTTGCTTAAAAAAATGCCTGAATCGAATTTGTCGCCTTAAACATCATGAGTTAATGCCTGGAGTGACAGAAACGTACAAAATTAAATTAAACCACACCCCCCCCCCTCAAATTAACAAGCCCGATCCTTCTTTAAAATACAACACTGTCGAAGGCTGACATTTCCATTATTTTCTTGTCAGCCTATATTATGTGTGTTTTCAAAATAGTCAAAATTCTAGATCTGTCACTCTTCCAAACTGTTGCCATTCAAAGTAGGATCAGGCTTGATGATTTAAGGGGGCTGTGACTAAACCGATTTTATACGTGCTCTATTCAACTTAAAGCCGACCTAGCTTTGACAGGTGGATTAACGGCTTGTGCTTTTTAAGCTGTACAAGAACTGTTAAAATTGTGAAAAAAGTTGGATTAAAAATGACTAAACATACCTATGTATTAATAAAAGCTTGTATTATATTTTTATGAGAAATTCTAAGAGCCAGTGACAATAAAATATAAACATTTTCTGTACGTTCAGTGTGTTCCAGATAAAACTACATGGGGAATTTGGAAACGGAAAAACAGTAGAAGGCCTAGAAAAAGTTTGTTAACGTGCTTTGATTGGCCGCAGTCGCTTATGCCAAACTACCAACTTTTATTAAATTTGTTTACAAAATAGCGACGATATTTCAATTTTTCGAAAAAATTATTGTTTAGTTGCTTGATATTTTAAAAACACCTGTGGCTAAGTTTAATTTTGATATAGCATCAGGAACTTTTTTCCCATTTGACCAAAATTGTACACAACACCTAAAATATGAGTTAAATGGGAAAAAGTGGTACTATTTCGAGCCCAAACAGATGCTGTGTCGAAACATATCTACAGAGGTTTTTAAAATATCGAGCAAAAACTAAAAATTATGCCCCACTCACAAGCTGCAACAGTGGTTTCAGTGGGAAATTTTGTATTTCGCGCCATTTAAATAATTAAATTATAACTATAAATCATCAAATGTAAATATCTTAAGGATTTTTGGGAAGTAAATTACATATATTTTATGTTATGTTCTTTACAAAATCGAAATATCGTCGCCATCTTGTAAAAAAAATAATTAGCGATTACATTTAATGGGATGAAGTAAACGAATTTTTTCGGGGCCTTTTTTTTAGAAAGTTTCAAAATTCTCATGTAGTTACTTTTATCAGTATATTGCTGGAATTCAAACTAAAAGTAAAATAAACTTATCTCACTTCTCCATGCATCACCAAGAATCACACCTCCTTGAACACCATAGCCCATGTTCCTTTACGTTGTCAAGTCCTGAAACAAATAGTAAAAGCCTTAAATCGTAAGGTACTGTCTGAGCCAGTAATCATTATTTATTTCCCTTATCAAGGGAAAATTAAATTAACTCTTCTAAAATGCTAAAGTACTAAAGTCATTAAAACTCGGTCTAGATTTTGGTTAAAATTAACTCATTCTTTTGCCTTGAATGTAATAGTGTTTAATATTTGTATAATTGTTCATAAATACTTTACAATATAGGCCACCTTTTTTCGCCACCATCCGCACAAAACTTAAAAATAATGTAATATTTTTGTCTAAAAATGGTAGCCATATTTAAACCTCCAAGCGCCACTAGGAGATGTCCAATAAAAACAGTGTAAGCCAGTGTCAGCTGTCCGCTATATTTAACATGTTAATTATTTAGACAAGTTATCGATGATTAAACCGATGTTCAATAGAAAAAAAAAATAGAAATACAGAATCTGCTTGCTTTAACTTTTTGGAATATGTATATGACCTTGGACAAAAAAAGAGTTGTTGTTGGTATTTTTTTCGACATGTCCAAGGCATTCGATTTAATTGATTGTGACTTTCTGATTTCTAAGCTTTATGCAATTGGCTTCAGAGGAAATATTTTAAAATTGTTACAATCATACTTAAAATATCGCAAAATGTTTGTTAAAATTGATCAGTCCAACTCCGAGTTCTATAATTTAGATATTGGAGTACCACAGGGGTCAATACTGTGACCATTAATTTTTTAAATATTTATAAATGACCTACCTCTTCATCTAAAGATAGAAATCTTGGCGCTATTTGCTGACGATGTCAGTGCGGCAGTAGAAGGTAGAACTTCCGAAGAAGCCAATGAAAAAGCCAATCAAGTGTGCAGTGTTTTTCAGGACTGGTGTAAAAAGAATCGACTAGTTGCTAACTCCAATAAGACAGTATTAGTTATACAAGTAGAAAATGTGTCTAAAAAACTAAATTCTGCTTTCTATGCTATTCTCCAACTTAAAATTAGCATGCCAAAAAAATATTTATTAAATGTGTACTATGCACTCGTATGTTCCACAATCTCATACGGAATAGTATTTTGAGGAAACGCAAGCAATATGGAAAGAATATTTTTAAAGCAAAAAAAAATTAGGCTTATTTTTGGTCTCAAACCTTGTTAACAACTGTTTGTTAACAACAAAATATTAACATTTTATTCTGTGTATGTCTTTAAATCTATCATGTGTGTCAGACAAAATATATTAGTTTGAAAGAATAGGTGACTTATTGTTATAGTACACGAAATGGAAATCATTTAAAATTGGAAAACCATACCACGGCATTATTTCATAATTCTTTTACCTATATGTCTAAAAAGTTATATAACGCATTGCCTGAAACCATTAAGAGCATTCAGAATTTAAAGATTTTTTAAAAACAGTTAAACCAGGTCTTAGTAGAAAAATGTCTTTATGCTATTGATGACTATTTTTGAACTTATCAAAGTCATGTAACTTTTATATGTTTGAATGTTTTTTTTTGTATTATTTCTTTATGATAAAGAATCTTTAGTCGCATATTTTTTTATCATGATTAGTTTTTTATTAATATTATCATTGATTTTTTTTTATTTAAAAAATAATTTATTTAGTTTTTAAAAAATACTATAATAAAAATAGTTTTTATGTAGGTATATGTGATTTTTATCCTATTAAAAAAAAAATGTATCTTCTTTAACGATGTCTATACTACAATCTGTAGTCTTTTTAGATTAATAAAGATATTCTATTCTATTCTATTCTATTGTTTTGGGCTTTTTACCATAGGTATTTAAATATTGATACGTAATACGGTAATACATATACGATGTAGTTTTAAGTTATTTATGTATTATTTAGCTTTGAATGTTTTTTCTATATATATTTTTTAATCGATCATGGATTATTTCTATTGTTTTTCGAACTTTAAACCATTCCTCAGAGGTGGTACTACAATTTAAGACTATTTTTAACGAGAATCCTACGACTGCACGGACTAAATTGCCAACAAATTTTTTATGTGGTTTTTCTTTATTTTTAAAGTTAATTTAAATTTTTGTAAGTTAAAACTCATTAAGAAATGCCTATTGTGCTATTGTACGTTAGCGTAAACCAAATATTTGCAGTAATTTGTACCTCCATAAACCTAGCAAGCCCACGTCAATAAACATTAAAAAAATGTATTCCAGAATTATGTGCTTTTTATGTGCTAATTTCGTCCACTTTTTAAAATTTTTGTGCTCCTTTGGTTTCCACAGAAATTTAAAAAAATGATTGGCGTGCTAGCTTTATATAAAGCTAGCAAGCCCATACAGAAATGATAAATATTTGTATAATATTTATATGTGAAAACAAAGTGCTTTTAATGTGCTCCCATTTGCTAAAACTAAATTTAATTTACCAAGTTTTTAAGCGTTTTTTTTTTAAATGTGTGGGCTGGCAAGGTTTATATAAAGCTAGCCAGCCCACCTCAATAAAAATAAATAAAATACATTCCAGAATTATGTGCTCCTTATGTGCTAATTTCGTCTACTTTTTAAAATTATTTTGCTCCTTTGGTTTCCACGTAAAATTTAAAAAAAATATTGGCGTGCTAGCTTTATATAAAGCAAGAAAGCCCATACAGAAATAAGAAATATTTTTATATTTAAAAAGAAAATTTTATTTACCAAGTTTTTAAGTTTAATTTTCGCATATAAATATTACAAAAATATTTATTATTTCTGTATGGGCTTGCTAGCTTTATATAAAGCTAGCACACCAATCATTTTTTAAAATTTCCGTGTAAACCAAAAATTTTAAAAAGTGGACGAAATTAGCACATCATTCTGGAATACATTTTTTAAATTTTTATTGAGGTGGGCTTGCGAGGTTTATGGAGGAGTAATTTGTCCTGTATGTATTAAAAAAATACACTTAAACAAATCGGTATCAAGTTCATAGACTTTAGTACTAGACCTTGGTCTAAGTACTAAGTTTAAAGATCTTAGTAAATACTGGTGTACAAGTTCTCATGACATTTCTGAGCCTGTATTTGCTTTAGTAGCAAAAATTCTGCGCACATATAGGTTTCTGTTTGTGTTTTTTATTAGCAATGGAAGTTTGTCAAAAACACCACGCATCCGTAATTAAGTACGGAATTTGTTGCACCAGAAGATGTCCCACTAAGCACAAAATCGTAAAAAACGTTAAATAAATGTTGAAAAAAAAATATATAAAGCTAATAAATGTTTTGTTTTTTAAACATTAAAAATTATACTATAGAGGGCACTGCCGCATAGTTCCACTTAGGGTCACTGCATCACGAAGACGTAATGGAGACGCCAGGCTTCCAGGATGCAGTGACCCTAGTTCCACTACCAGAACGGGCCATCGCTATTTTTAGTTGCGTTTCGCTGCAAGTTCATACGAGTCGGTCGCAGATACGCTTTGTGCAATTTTCGTTAAAATATTTATCTTTTGTAGAAACAAACATGGTAAATTAAAAGCACAGTTATTAATAATGATTGTGAATACATATTTGGATAGGAATATACACCAGTTGTGTGGAAAAGATTGTATAGTTAAAGAACAATAAATTTGTATGCAGTGATTTAAATGAAGCATCACAAAATTAGGTAAGAAAAGTAAACAAAAGTAAAAAAATGTTTTGTATGGAATATCGCATACCTAACGTTATAGGTAATCAGACAGGGAATGCGACAATTAGCCGCCGGACCTTAAGCCGCATATTCATTTCAGGCACAATTCGCAAGCCTAGAAGTGGAACCAAACGAATGCTTCGTTTGCACTCATGCTAAAGTGAATACGCGCCTTGAAATTGTTTGCCTTGTATTCACTTGAGCATGAATTGTTTGGCCTCGTAGCGAGGCACTTACTACAAAATTATTGTTTACATAGAATTTTATATTTTATTTTCAGAAGCTACGGATCCGAATTTCCTTTACTGCGTGTCGAGTTCACGAAAACCTCAACAGACTGTTGCTGCCCTGCGTTTCCAAAATAGAAGAATTTTATTTACGTTATGTTACTTTATCTTTACAGATATTTGAAAAAAATATATTTTTTCATTGTTATAAAAACATTTATTTTTCAATGTTAGAAAAACATTTCTTTTCCACTGTTAAAAATCAATATTTTTTTAACGCTCGAAAAACACTTTAAAAAAACGTTATTAAAACATACGATTATTTTTCTAACATCAGAAAACGGGTTATTAAGCTTTTTCACTATGAATATGACGTTAGAACTAACATCCAACCTAACGTTATGTTTTTAAATTAAACATTATTTTGACATTATTAAAATGTTTTTATGTTTAGTAGGGTGTGTTCTGAAAACTTTGGCAACCACTATTTTTTAGAACATCGTTTGTGGGTGTGAAGATATTTTAAATACTTAATAGCGGGAAAAAAGTATTGAAAGGAAAAAATATTTCATATGGGAACTCAATTGTGAGAAATTGTATTTTCACATTTTGGTTGGCACTATGAGTCCGCGACTCTGAACGGTTGAAGAAAAGAGTAACACAGGGTTCTTTTTTTTCTCGTTATTGTATTTTTCCATTTTTTTATTTATTATGTAGTTTTAATCGGCTTTGTCAATAGGATGATTTATTCTCGATAAAGTATTTTTTGATTGATTGATTGACTGATTCTTCCTGCATACCGCCAGAGGTAGGTTAAATAGCTTCAAAGCTGATTGGATTTTAAATAACTTTCCGAATGAAATCAGAATCGGTCGCATTATATTCAAGAAAAAAGCGAGAGTTTTTTGTAGTAGGGCAACAATTAAATACGGAAGTGTGAAAAATGGTGACTAGTTGGGTTATGTAAGCTTACAGTTAGAAGCAGCGTTTGTTCAAAGACATACAATGAATATTACCAGAAAATTTATATTTTCAGAGATATAAGTCACATCCAAAACGTGCACGATGTGATCATCCAGGATTTAGAAGAGCTGAAGAAAACTATGGAAAGATACATTGGTATTGTGGACAAGACAGAACTGATTATGAATACCCTGACCTGTAAACAGTACGATTTGAAGTACGCTTTTCGCACGGAATTCGACAAACTAAAAGAAGAAAAAGATTCTTTAACAGGTAAACAAAAAATTGAACTAGATAGAATACATTTTATCAAAAATACAAAATCCCGGACACTTGATATCAAAAATCAAATCGAAAATGTTAATATCGAATAAATAAAATATCTAAAATCGAATTGTAGAAACTACAAAATATCGAAAATACCAAATATATACAAAAATATTTGTGTGCAATTTTGATCCTGTCTAAACCTACTAAACCAAC
The DNA here is from genome assembly GCA_963576565.1 of Aspidapion aeneum. Lineage (NCBI taxonomy): Eukaryota > Metazoa > Arthropoda > Insecta > Coleoptera > Brentidae > Aspidapion > Aspidapion aeneum. Next base: position 194,621,841 of record OY755038.1, on the reverse strand, counting down.
TTAAGTCATCTAACTTCAACCACCTCAAAACCACATAAGAACCATTCCTAGGTTCCAACCTAATTAATCAACACACCTGACCATAAGCCATCATATCACCATATGAACCGACCTAACCAACCAGCCTAACTATCATAAGCCAACCAAATTAAATAACCTAGCCTAACAATCAACCTAACCACACAAACCTTACCTAATCTACCCAACTATCTATCTAAAACTATCCGACCTATCAGCTAACCTAACCAACCGACCTAAATAGATAAACTAACTAACCTAACAAACTTGCCTAACCATATTGATTTTTCGATATTTTAATTTTTGATTTTTGATCGAGATTTTATTTTCTATTTTTTAATTATTTGACATTTTGATTATTCAAGATTCAGATTTTTAATATAAGGCGTTCGAGATTCTGATAATGTCTTAGGCTTATAGCAAAATCAGTCTTATTATAATCCTACCTAGGCGTGTGGAAATATTACCTAAATAAATAACAATAATATTAATAAAGAAGTTTATTTATGTAATAAGTTTTACAAAAATATATTCACTTATACTAAATACAAAATCATAAACAAACAATTATCACAGAAGCAGTTAAATAGAAAACAGCCTGCTTGTACGTGATGGTTACTATTTGACTGATTTTTTCAGGCATATTATAACGTTTTAGAATTAGATTACATCAAATGCGTCGTACTATAATACGACCATCACACGCACGAATTTTAGTATTTGTTTATTAGGTATTTAAATACGCCTTAAAATGACGGAGATTCGAACCGGTCTATTTTTATTTTTAACTGCGATTTGTTTTACGGTAAAATTTATATTTTCAAGTGTTTAAAAACTACGACTACTTAATTTTTTTAAGATCATCAATTTTTTATTTATTTTTGAATTCTGCTTCGAGTTTCATGTATAATCGGCCAATAGTAAAAAAATCTAAAACTGTATATAAATCTGTATCAACTATCAAAGAAAAAGTGGAGCATTTGAAAACTTCAATCCGCGGTTCTCAGTGTTCACGTGTTTAGGCGATTTTCCCAACAATATAGTGCCTCTTTTATCACATTTAAAATAAAGCACAGAACAGCTGTATACTTCAAGGTATCGCTCAATACTGTAATAAATGATTACCCACCTACTAGTTTCAAGTCTTCCCGAAAAGATATAACAGCAATTTATCTGAGTCACGAAAAATACTTATTTTATTTTGTTCATAGGCAGGGTCGCCATGTAACAAATGATTAACACACTTACTAGTTTTAAGATTTATTAATAATTTACGACATGTAAAATATAAAGAATATTGTTTGGATAGTTTGTCAATTTAGCACTATTTATAATGATTGTTATAATAATATTAATAAGTAAATAAAGAGCGATACATACTCATACTACAATACTTGAGTTTTTTATGAGGTAAAATTCTGACGTATCTTACTTAACTTTGTTTCTAGCAAAATCAGCCGAACTGGAATTTGAAGATCAAGGAAAATTGGCACTGCAAATAGTGGAATTAGAAGATCAAATCGAATACCTCACCGAAGATCATCAGAGGGAACTGGATTCTATTAAGGAGCAGAAACTTGTAAGTCATGAAAAAATTATTAACCAAAAAAATAAGCCACCTACATATTATTAAGTCGTAAAACGTTAAATTTTGTAAATTACCGAATTATTTTCTAATTTTTCCAGTTGAATGAAAATATGTATATTGGTTTAAAATTTTGCACCATGCTTGTTTATAGAATAAGACACACTTAATTAGAGTTCCTTGCCTCCCCACCGATCACGTCATCATTGTACAAGGGTTTTCTAATAATGTCCCAACAAATGTTTTTCTTGGACATATTCCCCACTCCTGAAATATATCCATTACGGGTGGAAATATTGAATGTTGCTATTTGCAGCGTTTTTGAAGAGCTTTCCAGCGATGCATCATAATATCCAATATTGGATATATTTCCATTTTTCTCCAGCGATGTAACATAATATCCAATATTTGTGAAACTTCCATTTTTCTAAATACATATCATTAAATTCACAAAACAAAAATTGTTCGTGCCTAAGCGCGTATATAAAGGTTTTGTTTCTCTCGTATTAATATATAGTTTTCCGTGGACAGCTCGCAAGCTGAAAACCCACGGGGGTCCAAGATCTAATGGACACCTAGTAAATGTTGATAGTTAAATGTTTCGTCCTCAGGACTCTTAGAACACTGCATAGTCAATGTTACACCCTTGTAAAGGTAGAGAGACGGTTTAAAAATCTCATCTTACGATGTTAGTAAGAGAGATAATAGAAATTAAAGCCAGCAAAACCGTATGCTTTTAACAAGTAGTGACATCAACTAAAGACAAAAAAAATGAGCAGAAATACAACAAAACGCAGGTAGATGAAACGTAAAAGAATACCTGTGACCGTAACATAAATTGCGACGTTATATGTCGGTCAGCGGAATTATGAGCCAAAAATACTACAAACGCAAATTTTAGAACCCGTGAATAAAGAAATTTTTCGTTGCTAAGCTGAAATAGAAAGGTATAGATTAAATCCACGTACTATAAATGACTTAACCGCCTTACTTACTTTGGTAATTTCAGGATTTAGGATTTTTAGGAAACTTGTACGCATATTCATGAAAACAGTTGTGTATAATATTTTTTATTTTAGGATGCTCAAAAAGAATACGAAAACGCAATTGCCATCATGGACGAGCAGTTTGAAAAAATGTGCAATGGTCTGAATAAACTTTTAGTAGTAAATGAAGCCGAAGAAAAGGCTGTTGATGAAAATCAAGTTGACCTGATTAAAGAGGTATACAGATACATTAATCAATTTTTTCAAACTATAAATTCTTTCCAGGGAGGGTGCATGATAATAATTATCAGGATCTATATTTTTTTGAATCAATAACGCTCATGAGTGCTCATAATCCTTAGAGACTCGACAAATGCCACATGATCCCAGATATGGAATCGTGGTAGAGCGAATAAACAATGTTTAAGACTAGCACGTTGCTACACTGATGGATCTAAATATCTGCGAGGCAAACAAACTGCAGAAGCGGGAGAATACTTGGAAAAACTAAAAGTTTAGAAGAATTACCCGCTGGAAGAGCAGGAAACTATTTTTCACACAGAAGTGTAGGCTATAATGGCGGCAACCCTGGAAGACGTCAGGAATGGTGAGGAAGAGCAAATGTATATATGCTTCGATAGCCAGGCTACCCTGAAGGTGTGCAGCGCACCTACGATTGCTAAACCGTTGGCGGAGGAATGCGCAGGGGTGCTGGAGACGCTAAGCGCCGGTACACACACGTGTTTGTCTGCCGCGCGTTGCCGCATCAGTAACGCAATTGCGGTCCGTGAGCGCCGGTACACACACGAGTTTTTCTAAAGAATGCACGCAAGACGAACGCGCGTTGCCGCTTAACTGTGTGAATCGCGTCATTTATTCCATAGTATTACGGACACCAATTGCGGTAACTCTGCGACACCGCGCTGCAGAGAAACGCGTGTGTGTACCGGCGCTAAGCGATGGCAAACGCATGACGCTGGCTGGGGTTTCGGAGCATTCGGTGGTATCAGGCCACAAGAAGGCGAACAAATTCGCGCAGATCGGAACAGGAACCGACTATGTGAGCCCGGGGCCACTTCTGAGCGTGACCAGAAGACAAGTCCAGAGGAAATAGGAACAGGTTGCAGACCTACCAGAAAATTCGCAGACTGACGAGAAGCGATGGTTACCGGGACAAACACCAAAAGAGATAGGTATTCTAACCGGTTGAGGGAGCACATGACATAGAATATCATTTATCTATTTACTGTTGCGGCCAGAGTGACAGCTTCAAATTCTGACAATTTTATTATGGAAACTTTCATGTGCCCATAATTTTTTATTTAAAACAAAATTTCTTAACGACTGCCAAAGAGAGTTGATTACTGTCCGGCTAGAATAAAATGAGGCGCAAAAGGAATCTCAATCTATCTCACTCTGTTTACAGCACTTTGGTCTTACTGGGTGGTCTTAATTTTTAGCAAATTTACCATGAACAAAATTCTAATATTACAAACGGTACTCGTCTGGTACGTTAAACGAAATTGACTCCAGTCCGTTCATAATTCAGACCCTTTTATTGGGCTTCTATTGTTGCCGCTGGCTCAACTCGAATCCGGCCCGTTCACAATTCAGACCCTTTTATTGGGCTTCTATTGTTCTCGCTGGGCTCAAACAATCAAGATCAACAAAATGAAACAGTGGCGTATTATTTACTATTTTTTAATTTTTTAATAAAACTCAAATTTTCAAATTTTATATAATGCAAAAGCCAAAAGCTGTAAAAACTTAAAACTAAGCATGTAGTTTACTGACAGGTTTAATTATTTTATTTAAATTTAAATTACATTGGTATTGACAGGCACTTTTAGGTTTAAAAATATGTTTTTATTTTCAATAACATGTTCAAGTGAGTAATTTGCTAATTCCAACAGGTAGGTTTTTAGTATCCAATTAAATTTTTTAGGGGGTAATTCTTTTATATTTTCAGGCAGTTTCTTATAACTAGTTTTACCAATGTAAAAAAAGAGTTTCTGGAAAGTGTATAAATTTTTATTTCTAGTATTGTGTTGGTGCACATCAGATCTTTTCTGAAAGTAACCGATTTTGTTACATTCGTGAATCATTGTCAGTGATTCAAATAAAATGAGATCATAGAACGTTAAAATTTTTAACTCTCTGAAATATGGCTGGCATGAATTTGTTTTCGCAATGCAAATTGCCCTTTTCTGCAGTAGAAATACCATCTGTGTGGTATAAGTAGCAATGTATCCCCAGAACGGAATACAGTATCTGGTATGACCCAAATAGAGAATGGTAAACCTCAACAGCGACCTCCTGATTTAAGGTATCTCTTTGTTATTGCCCAAAAATATATGATATTTTACATTTTGTAAAGTTTCTCCATCTATTTGAAGGTTTAATTTAGTTTTATTTTTATAAACTATATATTTTCATCAAACCACTCCTTAATCAGTCCCAGATCGTCCTCATCCAGCTCCTTTTCATCATTTAATGACCAAGATATACTTGTTTCATCTGCTAAAATGTAGAAAACCCTTGGACAGGAAGGTCAGAAATATCGTCTAAAAAAAGGAGAAAGAGGATTGGACCCCAAGACTGATCCTTGTGGAACTCCACACGTCACTCGCTTATAAGAGGATCTAACATCCCCTATCTGAGTACTCTGCTCTCTCTTGTCAAGATAAAACCTAAACCACTGCAATACTTTGCCACGAAAACAGTAGAACTTAATTTTTTGCAGCAGTGCACAATGGTCAACGCAATCAAATCTAAACTGTGTGGCGTTCCAATTTTAAAGATATAACGAATGGTTTTGGATTTTCGCAACTTTTAGAAAGTCCATTGGTATTTTCTTAGGTTTCTAGATTCGTACGCACCTACCTAACAACCGGTTCCCACCTACGACTTTCTCGCGGGTGCCCGCTCACGCGTCACATGATTTCAATATGATATGTTATGACAGTCATGTGACGCGTGCGCGCACGAGAAAGTCGTAGATGGGAACCGGGTTTAATAAAATAGGTAGGTACCAATATAATATGGACGGTGTTATGCAACAACCGTTTAAGCCACAACCTGAAAAATTGCTGAAAAACGTTCAAAATTAGTTATAGAACGATACGCAAAAATGATTTAACCCACAACAACAAAGAATTGCGCCATCTATGATTAGTATTACTAAGCCACAAATCGTTATTGCCGCTATAAAAAATTTGCAACAGTGTTCTATCTCGAAACCTCCCAATTGTGGCTTAACCGGTTGTTGCATAACACCGTCCATATAATAAGTATAAAAATTTTGAAAAAATAAGTTTTCCAGCAAAAAAAAGGAGGAGTAAAATATAAAATTGATACTTAATAATGATGAAATAAAAAATTATAGCACGCCACTGGACAGAGAAAGATAGCGCTAATTGAAGCCATCTCTTTTGCGCCTCATTTTATTCTGGCCGGACAATACCTCTGGTGTAAAACAACTGTCAAAATATATCGAGGGCCTACATCTATACTAACTGTGTGCTTAACTAAAAATAACATCCACGTAAGCACTGTTTTTTTTTTTATTTTAATATAGAAAAACGCTCCAGTAATAGAATTTTACAAACAACAACTTGCAAAATATAGCGAGTTACAAGCAACAGGTTGGAAAGTGATGTTTCCAGAAGAAAAAATCTCAGGTAGCTTGGCTCAAATGTTTGGACGTTTTTGTTTTTCATTGGTCAAGAAGCACATGGATTGTATAAGTTATTAATAAAAACACTTTAATCTTTGACAAAAAAAGTGTAAATAATTAATTATATCCTGATTAAAAAAACATACTGTCTTGTTCATTGCTGGCAGCACACCAGAAAATAATAGAAAAAAATCTGGAAATATTATATTAAGGTAAGCGAGTGGTGAATAGAGTTTTAAAATAAAGTTAGCAGTAATTTTAAAATAAGGCTAGCAATAATAAGTGAAAAACCTTATATAAATAGGGCTCGACCTTAACTTGGCAGAGAAATAGTATATTATAATACTATAATAAGCATAAAATAACCTTTTATCACGAGGTATATACAGCATTTTTCGAACTTTTAGACTTTTTTTTCAGTTATAAAAATATATCAATATACTATGCGAGATTCAGGTACTAAAAGTTAAATGACTACTACACTTTACGGCCTCGTGAACGCCAACGAACCTTCGTTGGCCTTCGTTAAACCGTCCAACCAAAACAAAAAATGTCTGTACGCACCCTTAGAGATATATTTTATGAGGAAATCACCAAGACGTAAGCAACATAGCGACCGGTGAGATTAGTAACCAGACCCAGTTTTGACGGACAGCGTCAGGTTTCGTTTTTACTTATTGGCCTGTCCGCTTCTTGAAGACAATTTGCCAGCTCAATTCGGTGGACACCAAGGTAATCTGACTCGAAGTCATTTGGTACTACATAAAGTCCCAACGGGGTCGGCTCGCCATTTTGCTTTTCTCAAGGAGGATTTATTTTGCCTGATACCCTTTGTCGGGCACAGAGGTCTTTATCGCGCTATGCGCCATCTACGCCGTCTAACACGGGACCATCCGCTTAACGTGACTTCCGAACCTCGGCCTTGCATTGATCATCAACCTTCCCTACTTCGTTGATGCCCAAACTTCGCCCAAGACAGGCTTTTACCCCTACCTCCGGTGAATATGTACTCGCACACGGATAGTAGGTTCGAGTTTCTAGTGGCAGGCATGAGATTCGAACCCACCCCCCTCTGATTGTAAAGCGAACGCACGTCCACTGAACCAATCAGGGTCACCATGACAGCGTCGGGTGTTTTGTACGTTCCACACGATACGATGGCATAATGGCTGGGCAACGCATGCGCAAAAGAAAAATTGGGTCTTGTTATGGCGGCACTTCACTTGGCGTAGCGTATTCGTATATTTGCTTTATGCAAATCATGACAAACACAGATGAAGATAGTACGGTCAGAATAAATCAAAAGATAATAGAACAAGTAGAGGAATATATATACCTGGGACAAATTATTAAACTGAAAAAAGAAAACCAAACAGCTGAAATCAAGGGACGAGTAAGATGGGCCTGGGCAACATTCGGTAAATTCAGCTACATATTAAGAAATAAAAATATCCTCAGTACCTCTAAACGAAAGTGTGTAACCAATGTATCCTTCCTGTACTTACCTATGGATCCCAGACCTGGACACCTACAAAATCAAACATGGATAGGGTAACAAAAGCCCAAAGATCAATGGAAAGACAAATGTAAAGCTAACAGATAGAAAAAGGAATGAATGGATGAGAAATAAAACAAAAGTAAGGGATGTCAGAGAAGTAGCAAAATTTAAATGGAAATTTTCTGGCCATAATATCAGACAGAAAGACGATCGATGGAACAAATGTATTATAAACTGGAGACCTTGAGAAAATAAAAGAAGTAGGAGAAGACCCCAAATGAGGTGTACGAACGACTTGCAGAAACATGCGAGGACTAGATGGATGAATACGGCGACAGACAGGGAAGTGGAAGATATTGGAGGAGGTCTATGTCCAAAGATGGATTAAAGAATGCTAAATAGATAGATAGATGTGGATGGCATGTTTGGAATATTTGCGAATGCACCAAATATTTGGCTAAATACACAAATGCTCTATTTAATGGCGTATAAACCCAATATGGCGGCCATAAAAAATAACAATGTTATTTATGGTTTCTAAAAAACTAAAAATTCGTTAACGTCATTCAGTTAGCAGTAGTACAAATACAAAACTGTTAACGAATACGTTACACCAAGTGAACTTCCGCAATTAGATTTTGATTGTTGCCTACAAAAGTGTGCGGCCAACTCAAATGAGAAAGGCCAGTATAGATCTAAAAGGTCTCTAGCCTAACCTAACCTAACCTAACATAATTTGGGACCTGGGAAAATTTAATACAATAAACTTTCAACATTTTAGCCACTCTCGACGAGAAGGGCCTTAAAGTGTCCCTCACGGGAATGATATTGACCGATACCGGAAAATCCTTCACCCTGGCAGAAGCTCAGAATAGTAAATTACTAGACGGATTGGAACCCCAGGATATCGAAATGATCAGGAGAAGTGTCGCTGATATGGCCCCGGAAAAACTTAAAGAAAAAGAAAATTCAAAAAGTGGGGATGATTGGTCGTGTAAGTATTAATAAATACAGCGGCAAAAAATTAGGAAACAAAAAAAATAAAAAATTGATCATAGCTTTAAATAAAGTTATTATTCAATATTTAGGAAAGGACCATTTTTACGTTAAAACTGGCACGCCATCTAGCGGCAAATGTTTAAAATAACAACCGAAAACACAAATACAAAAAAGACGGCTTTTAAGAAGTAACATTCATCGGCACGACATCTAGTTTTATAACAGGAAAATTTTCTTTTTATGTAATATGTGACTCAGCTTTTTTTTTACTAAAAAAACTGGATCAGGATTTTGAGCCCAATCAGATCCAGTATCGAAACTTAAAATATCTACAGAGGTTTTTAAAAAGACGAGCAAAAATTGAAAATTGTGCTATTTTGAAAAATTTTAATATTGTCGCCATCTTGTCTACAAAATTAATAAAATTAGCAGTTTTGTATTAGCGACTACTGCTAACCGAATGTCGTTAACGAATTTTTAGTTTTTTAGAAACCTTAAATAACATTGTTTTTTTTTATGGCCGCCATATTGGGTTTATACGCCATTAAATAGAGCATAAAAAGAGCTTTTCAGCCATGTATAACAAGTGTATTATTGGATGACGGAAAATGTGAAGGTATTAAAAAAAAACAGTTGGATGTGAAACAAATACCGTAATTGTATTTGTAAAAACTATCTGCCAATTAAATTTAATATAGAAAGGTTTCCAAATTTAAATAAATTGGGCATGTCTGTTTTCTTTTGTGCTATAAGAACGCTGAAGGAGATTAAGATATGATATTTTTAGCGATTGGTACCTGTGCTGGGTTTGAGCTCTAGTTAACACCATACGAGGTGAATTGTATTATTATAATTTTATAATAAAATCAAATGTCATCGGTTTTTAGTTTTTGGTTTTGTTTTGAGTTAATCATAAATATTGTTTCAGTTGTTAACTTTATTATCATAAATAAAGATAAATTTTAAGAAATTGCATTATTTTTTGGTCCAAGGTAAAAAATAAAGAAAAAATAAAGATCTTAACCGATAAATGAGTTAATTGACAAAGTTTTGATATATACAGTAGTGGCAAACAGTATAGCAACTTTTTATTATCTTTTCATATTTGCTCAAAACTAACAGATACATTTTATTTTAGTATTAAGAATATCAGTGTTTGATGCAGGCAACACAGACGTAATTTTATTAAAATTATTGCGGGATCCATATTTATTAAAGGGTTTTTTTAAGGCGTTGAACAAATCTTCCTTTTTGCTGTAGTAGGTTTTGCCTCTAATTTTTCTGTTTAATATTTCGCACAGATATTTTATCTAGATCAGGAGATTGGCTTGGCCATTCCATAACATTAATTCTTTCTTGCATAAACTTATTTATGCAGGAAGATTTAGAACAATGCTTTGGGTCGTTGTCTTGTTGAAAAATGTGCCTTAATGGCATTACGTCGTCAGCATAAGGAATCATTTGGTTCTCTAGGATGTCCTTGTATTGAAATCTATCCATAATGCCATTTATTTGATGACCATAGCCAGAAAAGAAGCCCACACCATAAAAGACCCTCCTCCATGTTTAACTGTTAAGGATATTTTGTATTTAGTTGCTGGTTAACAGGACGTCGTACATATACCATTCCATCACTTTGAAATAGGTTAAATTTAGATTCATCGCTAAATATAACCTTTTTCCAACTATCAATAGTCCAAAGCAAATGACTTCTAGCAAAATTAAGACGGGACCGTCTGTTTTTCGAAGATAACAAAGGTTTTTTAACTGATCTTCTGGCAGGAAGTCCCCCTTCACTAAGTCGATTCCTTACTGTCCTTAAACACATTTGAACTCCCGTCTCTTCATAAATACGGTGCTTTATTTTATTAGACCCCAAAAAAGGTACAGCTTGAAAAATTTTAACATTCGTTTATTCTGAAATTTGTTGGTTTTTCTCGGTAGTCCTGATTTCTTTTTTGTGTTAACATGTCCAAAGTTAGATATTGATTTACAATCCGAGAAACAATAGATTTATTTAAATTAAATCTTTTTGCCAAATTAATTTGCTTTTCACCACTCGATGATTCTAGTTTTTAAATCAACCAACAAATATTTTCTCCTGGGCATTTTAGGTACTCGGTAGAACAAGAAACAATGCAAAAATCTCATGTGAAACTAAAATTCACCAAATTTATTTAAGAAAGCAAAAAAGTTGTTTAACTTTTTGCCACCAAGGAATTTATTATCAATATTGCAATAAATACAAGTGTCTGATGGAACTTTTTTATCTTGTTTTTTATGCACATACGATATATAGATACTATTAATAAATAAACTGTTGTATTAGTTTAGTTCCCGTTGAGAAATCTTACTTTTTAGAAAGTTGCTCTACTTTTTGCCGTTTTTGTAGTTACGTATATGAGTATAACAACAAACATAATTACAACATTTGTTTCACAGCTAACTAAGCAAAAATCTGTTTCTTTAATATATTCACATTTTCCTTAATCCAAAGATACACTTGTAAAACTTGGTTAAAAAGCTCTATTTAGTAACGTATAAATCCCACATGGCGGCATTAAGAAACAACAAAGTTGGTTATGGTTTCTAAAACACTAGAAGGCCTAGAAAAAATTCGTTCGTTATTCTATTGGCACTAATTTTATTAAAAACACAATGTTTAGTTTTTGCTTTTAATTTTACTAATGTGATTGAGCTCGGAATAGCGCAACTTTCTTCTCATTTAACCAAAATTGTATATAATAGAGTTTCCGAAATTTCCATGTCGTTAGTTTTAACTGGGACACCTTGTATTTATTTGACTAATTTTTAGCAAAATCTGATGGTAGCGCCTCAAGAAAAATGTCTTCTGAAGATGTGTGTTATCTGAAAAATTTCCTGGGAAAACCTCTCACTCTGGCTCTGGCAGAAATAACCGCTGTTCAACCGCGTGACCCCATACACTATCTCGGTCATTGGCTTTTTAAGTTCAGATACAACCAACAGATGGAGGATATAAACAGTATGCAATTTGACGTTTTGAACGAGCTTAGAATGAAATCTGCACAAGAAAGATGGGTAAATCAAAACATTCAATAGTCATAGTTTACTGAGTAATCGATTAATACGACTGAGTGGGTTAACTTTTGACAGTTGTGAATAATTCTCACAACAATTCCTTTAGATTTTTTTTGGTGAATAGCGAACAGTCAAAAATCCATAGAAATTACATGGTAAAGTAGAATTAGAAAAGAAGAAACGCATTTTCTGCGCAATGTGCTTTGTCTACAGAAATATCCAGTATTTTTCCCTCACTTTGCCTTGTGTCAAGATCAATGACGTGTAGGCTAGACAGGAGATAAGAGAGAAGAAGCTGAGGCAGGATCTAATGTAAAAAGCACCAGCGACAGCTTCCATCTCTGTCAAACCTTCTCGATCTGAGGGCGAAAGAGAAACATTCGACGAAAGCGACAAGACCCTTCCCTTTACTAAATCAGTAAACATTCTTTTTCGACTCATCTCAAAATGCCGCGGACAGCTTTCATCTCTCTTAAACCCTCCCACCTTGAGCGCAAATTATATAAACTAAACTCGTGGTAGTTGTTTCGCTGAGACAGAATTATTCAAATGCCTGATCTGGTGTTGTACGGTAGTGTTAACGTTTTAGGTGGTTTAACTGTGTATTTTTCTATGATATTTTTGAAATTAAAGACAATTTTTTTTGAAGATAAGACTGTAGAAACCATTTTTTCAACCGACATAATGGTTTGGGAGTGTACTGTGTGTAAAAACCTTGATGTTTTAGATGAGGAAGCGTACTAGTCAGAGCATATTATTTTAAAAGGCTTTCCGTTTTTGGTCTAGAAGCAAATCATATTACTCTTTGGCAACAGACCATTTCCCCCTAATTTGACCCCGCTGAATTCGAATATCTGTGTTGCCAACTCGAAAAATCCACAGGGACGGAGAAAATCCCTTTTAAACCCCCAAAAACCAATTTTTTTTTCAGTTTTATGCAATTTTCTCAAAAACTAAACTTTTTATCAAAAATTGCAAAGAACAGTTTTTTGTGGAGACTAAAATTCCCTTTCCAACGATGTATTGGTCAATAAGGTTAGGAAAAGCAAGTAGCTCTTCAGTGGCGTACGTCAATTGGGATTATTTAGAAAAAACATGTTTATTATAGGTTTTTCAAAATTTTCTCAAAAACTACACTTTTTAGAACATACCATTTTCTTTTAAAACCTTTATTAAAATGTCGGGTTGTTGCCATATTTAAGGCTTCAGGGGCGTAGTAATATAAACTTATTTTCAAAAATAACTGAAATAATCAGTTTCTCTTGCATATTTAAATATCTTTCCTAAGATTTTCAGAAAAAAATGTGCCTTTATTCTTTATTGAGGATAAGACAATTTCTTTTTAAATGATATATTACAAAGGGAGGTTAATGTTATGATAAATACTTCAACAAGGTTCGTAATTTATACCTCCTAAAATAAAATGTTCCAAATTAAAATAAACTGTTTTTTGATTAGATTAGATATTTTGATTTATCTAAATAAGTTCTTTAAAGCAAAAAAACACCGGTGGTTATAAGGGGAGGGGGCATAGGGGCCATGGCCCCCCTAAGCAATATTTTTGTGCAGAAAGTAACAGTAGTAACTTTGACACAGGTGTTTTTGGTTATTTTTTTAAGCATATGGAACTAAAAATAACGTGGTGAATCTTATGCAACGGTTTGGGGGGGGGAGGGGGGGCATAATCATAATTAGGTACTCATTGGGATCAACAACCACCCTGTCAACCTGTTAGAAAGAGTTTTTTACACCCCTGGAGAGTTTTCTGTACTATGGGTCACATTTTGTGACACACTGTTTAAAAGGACATTTTATTATCGGGCCCGCCGCCGAAGCCATAAAAGGTCGAAAGTACAAAAGGTCGAAAAAAAATCGACAAAACAAAATAATAAAAATACAAATTTACCGTATCAAGTCGAATTGACCTGTCCAGTCGATGTGGACCCGCGGTCGTACTTTCAATATTTTGTACTTTCGACCTTTTTTACTTTCAACCTTTTGAACTTTCGACCTTTTGTTTTTTGATCTTTTGTACTTTCGACCTTTTGTACTTTCGACCTTTTATCCGCCGCTCTTTATTATCCACCGAAAAGCTAATAAGACACAAAATTGATTAGTTTGGATTGATCTTAAATAATTTCTTTAAATTATGAACACCACTGGAGCGGTAAATATAAAATAACTTCCACTTTGTTATACATCGTTTGAAAGGAAATTTTATTGGCTATGACGAAGTATAGAACACATTTTTTGATAAAGAGCTTGGTTTTTAAGAAAATTGAATAAAACGTATGAAAAACATGTTTTTTTTAATGAATTGTTGAAATCACCCCCATTGACGGACGTCGCTGGAGAGTTTGCTATAAGTCAAACCCCACCGAGTTTCCATTTTTAAAAAGGGAATTTTCCTATCTACAAAAAAGTGTAGAACAAGTTTTTTCATGTTAAGCTTAGTTTTTGAGAAAATGAGATGAAACGTGTAACAAAAATGGTTTATTTTCGGTTTTTTCAAAATTAATTTAATTTCCGGATGCCCCTGAAGTTTTATTTATAAAACCGATTTAATCATGTTATACGTCATTCTGAAGGAAATTTTATTGAGTATACCAAAATGTAATACATGGTTTTCTGTAGATATTAGTTTTTAAAAAAATTAAATAAATCTTGGAAAACACATAGGTATTTTTTCAACTTTTTTAAATTACTTCAATTAACGGACGCCGCTGGAGAGCTTGTTATTAGTCTAACTTTATTAAGTTATACCATGTTGAAAAGGGAATTTTATTGTCTACAATAAAGTGTATTATACATTTTCCTCTTAGAAGCTTAGTTTTTGAGAAAATTTGAAAAAACCTCAAACTTTCAGATTTTGGGGGGTCTGGGGGGGGTTTTTGGAGGTTTTTGCAGCCATTTAAAAAAAAATAATATGTTATTATTTTTTAATTATACAAATATATATTTTGAATGTACACCTGTGACAATTTGGGCTTTCCAGCGGCAATTTAAAATTCCGCCGCCATCTTGAATATATCAGCCCCTGTCAATATTTCGAGTTGGCAACAGGGATATTCGGATTCAGCGGGGTCAAAATAGGGGGAATTGCCCATTTTCCAAAAAGTAATATAAAATGCTTCTAGAAAGTGGATTTTCCCGAATATTGCCTGAACTATACGTAGGAAGGCAACAACGCGACGCTGCCAAAACAGAATAAAACCAAAACAAAACGTGTTTTGTATCTCTTTCCAACTCATTAATTTTATTTTAAATATAAGTTTCCAAACAAATTTGAAATAATGAAATAAATACAAGGGCTGTCTTTTATATTTTGCATATAGGAACATAGAGGGCAACACTGATCGAATGTCTTGAAATTTAACCTTAATCTTCACCTAACCTAAATTCAACGTCATTTGCGACACAGATTAGGTAAATAAGTATATTTGCGATACATATAGTTTTATAGCTACAACAAATCAGTCGAAAAATTAAATAAAACCGAGAACATTTTCAGGCTATAATACAACTTTCGAAGAAAATTATCTTAACAAGAATGCCTTGCCGAGTTGATTTCTGTCTTCAGTAATGAAGCAGCACATAAGTCGACAGTTTCTCGCTGGTATGGAGAATATAAGCGTGGACGGATTAGCCATAGCGCCGATCCAAGGCCAGGTGCACCAAAAACGGCTGCCAGCCAGGAAAACATCGATGCACCGCGCATGCTTATCATGGAAGATCGACATGTGACATCGCGAGGCTTTCAAAGATCTCAATATAAAAAAAATTGCATTAAGAGTTAGGGGTAAGAAAATTAGTTTCCCGCTGGATACTGCATCTGTTAACCAAAGAGCAGAAAGTAGCTGGGTCAGAAAACTATAGATAGCTTTGAGGCAGGAAACTCGAAAAACGTGTACAGCATTGTCAGTGGTGTTGAATCGTGGATATACTCATACGAACCCGAAAATAAAAGTCTGTTCGGGTGTTCCAACATTTCTCTCAAAAGCAAGTCATGTAGCAATATTTCCTCTGGAAGATCAAAGGACTGTTCTGCAAATTGGTGCATCACGATCTGTTTGCCGAAAGTCATCACTGAGCTTCGAAAAATGAACACCGAACGACGAATCATCCTCCACCCAGAGAATGCAAGTTCGCACAAAGCACAAAAAGCCATTGAATTTTTAAACAGAACGTCGAATTGTTTCTATACTTTTCCGAACATCCAGAATTGACTTCGTGGTCAAAGATTTGAGCTTCAAGAATGCAATTTTGACAGTATCAACAACAGAGTAAAATTACAGGTTTGACAATTGGTATACTTCAAGGAAACAATAAAATCTTTAAAAGTTATCTACTGTTTTATTCCAGCTCTATATGCAAAACTTAAAAGACAACCCTTGTATGGGACTATTTAAAGTCTAGCCCAACATAAACAAACCACTGACTATATTCTAACCAAGACTTCTCTAAAAATCTTGTATTAATTATTTTCTATAGCATAAGTTCGTGGAAGACGAAGCAAGGGAATGTGTGATGGATATGATCATCGCGGCTGAAGAACAGGCGATGATGAACGAACTTCGACGAATAAATGCTGAAGCAGAAGCGATGGAAGAAGATGAGAATCTGGAAGATGAAGCGCGCGATGTTTTAGGAACGTATAATGGTCCTACTAGTGGTCAGGTCCCGTTATAAAAGTGGTGAACGTTAACCAGAATAATCGCTTGCATCTGATTATAACTGTTTAAAATCATGTTAAAATAAAACTACTAAAATAAAGTTCATATAATGTAATTTGTATTATAATGGATAATCTATAAAAGTGGCACCGCGTTATAGCTATGGTGAACCAAAATATACAGCAAAATTTATAAGGAAGGCAAAACTTGCATGAAAAATTTAGTGTTTCGTTTTGTAGGCCAGAACGTATGTAGTGTGCCACTTTATTCACCCTTTGATATATACTAAAACGCGGAGAGCCTAATATGCATAAATCACAGATATATTAAGTTAAGATCCGAAACACAAAAAATAATTCCAAATTTAACTTAAGTCCGCAAATATTATTTAATTGCGAAACTGGTAATTGTTTTTGTAAAAAGATCGGTAGTAATTTGTTTGACATAAAACAGTGAATAAAAAAACAAAGCAAAAACTGCTAAGCCCCGAAATCACAATGTTCTTGACAACCAGCTAAGATTATGTATATGTTTCTTTCTAATGAAATCGTTTAGAAGACATAAATAAAAAGCAAGTAAAGTATTTAACTGAATACCAATTGGTTCAGTGACGCGTGTTAGGAAACACCATTGGAGGAAGTTCGTGCCACTGCCTGTACCCCTCAACTCCCTTCCCGCCAACCTCGGCTTTGATGGCGGGGTGCCACTTTCGTAGATTATCAACTATAGATGGCATTTGACTGATGTGTTCCCCCAGAGGTGGGCAACTCTGGGGGAACTCAAATCTTTCTAACATAATCCAGTTGGATGTCCCCTGTAAAACAATTATCAAAATGTAACAGGGGCCTCTAGATGGAAGCTGACAGTGGATTTATTTTTTTCGGTTCCTACTTACTCGCATTACTTGGGTTCAGTTTGCCGATCTTCACTTTATTTAACGCTTCTTGAAATAAATTATTTGCTACCATTTTAAAGCAATCTCTGTTTGGCCTCTTCCTGGGCAAATTGGATGTTTTTTGGGTATTTTAGGTATTTCTAGCCGGGATACATAAAAGCAAGTAAACATATATAGGCTCGATTTTCGAGATATCTTCAAATATCAAAACCGCTTCTTAATAGACGACGTAGTTTTTCAGTTACTAGGAAATTTTGAAAAGTCGCCTTATATGGAAGTGGCCTATAACCTTTTTATTTATGAAAATTTCATTTTGGTGTAAAATACTTTTTTTATAGTTTCTTATAGAGCATCTACGTCATTTTAAAGGAAATTTTACGCTAATTTTAAAAATCGAATCAAAAAAGGGTCATTCCATAAGAAAAGTACCCACTTTATGTAATATCCCAAAAAATCTATAAAAAATGTTATAGCACCCTCCTCAATAAATGCAAACTTTTCAAAATCCCCTCGAAGCTGAAAAACTCTCGAAAATCAATCCCAAGACATGTCTCGTCGTTTATATGTTTCTAGGCTCGAAATTCCTAACACCACCAAAAAAACATCGAATTTGGCCCACTCTGTACATTTAGTTATATTTTGTGTATAGTCATGCTTTTAAAAGTATTCCAGCTACCTTTCTTACTACTATTCGCTAGTTGTTTGCAATATTTTGTATTTTTATTCACACATTTAAGCTCAAGAACAGTTTTAGACGGTTCATATCTCGATATTTCTCTGAAACTAATAATGAAAAACCAAAAACTATATAAACGGAAAAATTATTTATTTAAAATATCTCGTTACCAAACAAAATAGTTTTTCACAGTCAAAGAAAAATCCTGCCTCATTGTAAAATTTCTTCATAGTCAAAGGTTATTAGTCCCTTGTCCGTGCCGAAAAAAAATCAGCCAAAGCTAAAAACATTTTAAATTAATTAGAAAGTGACAGAACTAGTTGTTCTTAAGCTGCCCAATTACTATACTGCGGCGTCGTCCAACTGAGTTATGCGATTTTCGCGACGAATTAGAAAAATAATTGAACAGAATGAAAACGATCGAGTTTGTGGCGCCATTTTACCGTCCGCAGGCCGCAACTTTTTCTAAAATTTTATTTTAAAAAAATGCCGGGGGTGGCGCTAAAAATACTTGGCGTTGTTTAGTGTACTGTGGATGCACTCCAGCCAGCCGTGTTGTACTCCGGCAGACAACTCGTAGGATTTCGTTGAATGAGACAAAATCGTACATCTCCGCAGTATTGTAAGAAGGCAGCTTTATAATTTTGCCCATGTACTCTCAGAGCAAACCCAACCCAATGTACAAAATTTTGTGTTTAATGGACTTCGTGAATACCAACAACGTAAGTATTTATAAGATTGGCATGAGATGTAAAATCAATAGGAAAAGGGATCCCAACCAACCAATTTAGCTTTGCTTTTATCTTTAATTACTTAATTTTTAACGGGATAAAACTATAAAAACATGCAATATAGTCAGTTATGGCGTATGCGTATGGCATATAATAAGAGATTACGGGTTTTGAAATAATTCTTTTATGGGAAAATATTTAAAATAAAGGAGAACTATAATATAATTAAAATTTCCTAAAGCCGTTAAGTCTATGGACGCGGTGCATAGTTATTTCTCAAGGAGCAGAGATTCCTCTCTAAAACTAATGATGAAAAACAAAAAACTTTATAAACGGGAAAATTAGTTTTTTTAAATAACTCGTTACCAAACAAAATAGTTTGAAAAAAACCTTACCTGTTTCATTGTAAAATTTCTCCACAGTCAAAGGTTATCGCACTGAAAAATCCTGCCTCATTGTAAAATTTCTTCATAGTCAATTTTCAATCCCTTGTCCGTGCCAAAAAAGATCAACCAAAGCTAAAAACATTTTAAATTAATTAGAAAGTGACAGAACTAGTTGTTCTCAAGCTGCCCACTTACTATACTGCGGCGTCGTCCAACTGTATCGTACTGGGTTATGCGATTTTCGCAAGGAATTGGAAAAATAATTAAACAGAATGAAAACGACCGAGTAAGCCTCTCTCTTTTTATGGCGCCATCTTACCGTCCGCAAGCCGCAACTTTTTCTAAAATTTTATTTTAAAAAAATGCCGGGGGTGGCGCTAAAATTATTTGGCGTTATTTTGTGTAGTGCTTGAGTGCATTCCAACCAACCGTGTTGTACTGCGGCAGACAACTCATAGGATTTCGTTAGATGGGACAAAATCGTACCGCAGTATTGCGAGAGGGCAGCTTTATAATTTTGCTCTTGTAGTCTCAGAGAAAACCCAACCCAATGTGCAAAATTTTGTGTTTAAAGGGCTTCGTGAATACCAGCAACGTAAGTATTTATAAGATTGCTATAGGAAGTAAAATCAATGGCGAAAGGGATCCCCACCAACCAATTCAGCTTTGCTTTTATCTTTAATAAATTAATTTTTAACGTGTAAACTATAAAAACCCATGTTACATGTGAATTAAGAAAAAAAATTAAGGCAACTTTCTTTTATAAATTGAATAACAGGGTGTTTGACAGTAGTAAAAAATAAATATATATATATATTTAGATATCTCTTTAGGTCTTGGGAATGCTAAAAACAAACTTTTTTGTTTAATTTTTTCTCAAATTCATAGTTCTTTTAATTAAATAAATTCATTGAATTAAAACAATAAGCTAGGTGATTCAAAACAGGCAGTCTACCAATCAGCTGCGAGTGACGTCACAAAACAGTAAACGCCTTGAACGAACCTATTTTCTTATGGATGGTAATGTTTGCTTTGGTTTAAAGTGCAAATTAACGTCCTAAATTAGATTTTATTTTGTGTTTTGCTTATAAAAAACGTTTTCAATGCAAAACGTATCCTCCAAAGCCGATAGCTCCAACTTGCCAATGCTAAATTCCTTTATAGTGTGAATTTTGTTCTGCGGAATTTAGAAACGGTAAAATGTTGATGTAAGTATTCGATGAGTTGTTTTGTATATAACTGAAAGTTTTTTTACGATATTCTTTGCCTACTTATACTCATTTAGATTTTGAGGTTAGGTTATATGTTTTGCTTTTTTGTTTAATATATCACTTACAATAGATTCAATTAAATACCCAATCATTATTATTTTAAGCATTAAGAAACAATCAAAAATTGCTTTTTTAAAACAAAATTTTCTAAATACATTTTGTTTCAAAGAAATCTTATGACCCTTCATAACAAATTTCAAAACACCAAAATTATTGGTGGTGTATATTTCTAATAATAAACTAATTCACAGAAAAAAAAACAAAAATTAAAATCATGTAATAAACCGAGGACAGGTAGGCAAAAAGTAAACAACGACCAGCAATACTTGAAGTACTGCATAGTCCGGCATAGGTACTGCCTAGTCTTGCATATGCACTGCTCAGTCCTACATTTAGCCTGCATGTGCACTGCCTAATCCTGCATTTAGAGGTACTCCCTAGTCCTGCCTAATAACTGCCTAGCACCGTCTAAAAATTTGTACACCTTTCTGCCTATTATAGTTGTTCACTCCTTGTAATAAACATAACCTCAAAAATGTCATCGTCATTTACGAAATGTTATATATATTATAGACAACGTGAGAAAAATTAATAGAAACAATTTAGTTATACTCACATCAAAGTGATCTTCACAAATGTAAAGTGAAAATGTATTAGATAAGGCCCTTGGGTCTCTTCGAGCAAGTCCTAGCCACTTTTTTCGTTCTTTTACTGCTGTAGGCACATGAATAAATAGTTCTTCAGGTGTTTTTATGCTAGTATTCGAACACTGAGGCACTACACACCATTTATAGGACATTTTTTTACATAAAAAACAGTAAAAACACAGACCAAAACCAAATAAACACTTGAATGCCGTGTATCTGTCCGCGAGTTTACTGCGCTGTGACATCATTGCAACGCCATGCTAGAAATGTGCGTTTTAGCGGCAAATTCAAATCGGAAATTAGAAAACTTGATTTTAAATATAGTCATGATAAAATATACTATTTTAATAATTTTGCGTAGCAAATTAGGGATCTATGTATCATTCTAAACTATTTTCTAAAATTTGTCAAATACCCTATTGGGTCTCAGTTCCCGATTCTTTCTATAATTTTTTTCAGGCTACTTTATTTGATAGTTAATATTGGTATCTACCGCGCAGTGACGGAAACCTAGCGAATGCGACCAAACGCGTTTAGTTGCATTTGGCAGTAAGAACATTACTTACCTAAACGAATTATTTTGTAAAAGTTTGTTCGCCTTTGTTCTCTGTGTCAATACGCACCTTAAAAATCACCAAAAACACAATAATGTGTAGCAATGGTATTACCATATTTGTGAGGTTTTACAATCTTCTAGCGCTTCTAAAACCATACCAGTCACATAAACATCGCTGTGCAGTAGTCCATAAATCATGTTACTCTTCACATTAAGGACGCTAGAATTCAAACACGTTCAAACGAGCGTTCATTATTTTGAAGTTCAGACTCTTCCTACCGAGGGCGCTAGTACTTAAGTCCGTCTATGGTGAAAGCGTCAATGTTAATTTTGTATCTAATATGGGAAATTGGGAAGCTAACACCTTAGTATATGGGCGAATTCGGTTTGATTACAACTTTATGCGGATTATCCCATAAGGTGAATGATGATGTTTATTGGGTCTTCACTCTTTAAACAAAGCTTTATCCCTAGAGATGCGTTAATAGTTTTACCAATTTTACATTTCATTTCAAAGGTGCTAATACAATGACATTTAATAAAGCAGTTATGATAGAATTCATAGTCCCTCGTAGTTTAGAAAGTTCTCAATCAGGGCGCAACTTTATTATCGATTAAAGTTTGGACCTTTTATACAAAAGGCGCCAGTTACTATTTAGTTTGTGGCTATACGGTGGATCCTTGGCTTACATCTGCTTATAATGCATACGACATTTTAAAATATTGGACATTTGACGCTAACACTTTAAGATTGTATTCATGCGTTTCCGTTTTCTCGTCTGTTAGAATCCTAATCCGATTTTAAAAATTAGTTGAGCCAATATTCAAATAATTTTACCCTTCTTTATAAGCAATCCAAACTACCAAAATATTTAACACTTCTAACTCAGATTCTGGGTTCTCTATACTGAAGGCGATGATTTATATCTTGTCATAGTTTAGTTCTGAAGGCGCCGGTGTAGCTCGGATTATTTTACAAACTGAGGGCGCTTACATTTATGTTTGCCGCTTTAGTACTGAGTCCGGGCGTTTGCGCTTTTGTTTTAAACCAAACATCCATTAACTGCTATTCCGATTGAGGCTCTACGGCGTGAATTGTTGATTGGGTTTACTTTGCTCTTTTTGAGTGACTGGTGCTTATATTTCAGATAGTAAGGAAGATTTGCTCATCTGTTGGTGAATCTCAAATTGTTTCTGGTTACATTTCCAACTATTGCACCGAATTAACACCATTTTTATCAGCTATACTCGTAGTTCTAGTCTCAAAGCATGTTATTGAAGTGAGATAGTAATTGGAGATTTTAAAATAGTTCTAGTAGTAAAAAAGAACCAACCCCATTTAAATAGGTTTTATTCTTAACGCAATCAAGAAAACAGACCTTAGATCAGGCTTTTATATGGAAGTCTCTTATTTCTAACCTCACTTTTAAAGAAGACCTAACATAGAAGCTAATGAAGTCAAAATCTCTTCTGCAAAAGCATTATTTCTATTAAAGCCCGTGAAACCATCCAAACATAATCTAACCAACCATCTTCATGAAAACTATTATTTTTTTTTGTTTTCTCGCAATTTTGATAACCTACGAATGAATCAATAGAGGAGCAAAATAATCAGAACAGATCACAAAGATAGAACAGAAACAATAGACAAACCTTGTTAGCAAGGTTAGTATTGGTAAGAAATTTTAAATAAAAATAATATATTCTTCTAAAATGTCATTTTTATTGCGCATAATATAATTGTTAAACCGCAATGTTCTAAATAAAACTTAAAGTTAATTTAAACTTTTGATAAATCATAAAATAATTGAAAAAAAAACCACACCAATAAACTAAACGTCAAATTATAAAAAACACGGTGTTTGCGTATTTTTGACATAACAAACTACACACATAGAAATTTAATAGAGAAAAGCAATGAATTTGTGCAGTTAGGCACCTTCAACTTCATTTACTAATTCAATTATAATTAAAAAACAACTAAAAACCATTTATGAATTATTATTAATTTTGAGAAATAACTTGTGGAGGTGCCTATTGGCAAAAACTAAATGACATGTAGATTTCATAATTTTCACATCAAGGCTAAGCAAGACAAAAAGGGTGTTTTTTGAAATAAATATACTATTTACTGGGTAAATTTACCCACAGCAAAAAAAATATCTTATAACGTAAGCGTAAGGTAGAAAAAATCTATTTGTCATTTAGCATGCCAAACATTGAGAAAATTGAGTCTACCGAGCACAGATAAGGTTATATCTTATTTAATCCGCATAACGTGCTGATAACGTTATAAGTCCGCAGTTCCCAATAATCCCCGTATGTCAATGCGTGTGAGTCAGAATTATAGCGTCTCTAATAATTATAAATGGCGGCCATATTGGTATCTAGCGCTGCGCTGGTTGGCCTTCAATATAGGGGGCGCTTGGTTTAATAGCGTCTTCCGCCTGCAGGTGCCGCACCGCCTCCGTAACTACAAGATAAAACGAAAAAACATATTGTTGTAACAAAATAGCGCAAAAGTACAAAGTGATTCAAATTGGACACACAGGGGGTTTAAGTTTAAGAGAGACTTTCAGGGGAGATACAGACAAAATTCTCGCATCCCTTTGCGACGCTCAAACATCAAACCATTTTCAAACTACGCGCGTTATATCTACAGTTTTGCGTTTCATTTTGGCTTTTTTTTTATAGTTATTTTTTTATTAAGACTCCAACTGTCAATTGGATTTCATCCGTCGTTTTTAAGAACATCTCTCTTTTTATTTGATTTTTGTAATCAAAGGAAAATTTCCTTAAAAATGACGTATTTAACTATTTGACAGTTAAATTATTTTTAAAAAAATTTCAGTAGTTTTAAACAAAATTAAATATTCATAAATAAAAAATTTATAGGTCCCCTCGCAAAATGCAAATTTAAAAATATTTTTAGGGGAGTACAGTAAAATATTAGAACAGGTTAGTTGGACAACTTAACAACTGCCTACAAAAAGAGGAAGTCACAGTAATGGGTCAGGTAAGGTTAGTTCGTCAACTCAGCTTTGCACAAAAAGAGGAGAGTGCAATTTTAATTTAAATCTTTAAAAATGGCCGCCAAACTGTCAGATGTTTCGTTTAAGCGTATCTAAGTAGTTAGTCGTCCAATTTTTAAATCTCATTTTTCTTTTTTTAAAGGCAAATAAATCTTATATTTATACATTTTTTGATAAATCAAGTAGTTTTTGAGATACACCAAGATTATGAATATTTCCGCTTGCAAAAGGATTAAAATAATACCCATGTTCATTTTAATGTAGTTATAATATAATTTAATATTGGTTCCTTTATTGTTATACAAAAGACTTTAGACCCTAGATAATAGAAGAGAATGTCGGTTTTAGGTTTTTAAATTTCGGTACCCTTAAAGGCTGTATTAAAAGGGGTAGTTACTTAAAATGTTCGCAAGTATATAAAAAAATTATTTTGCCGCGAAACGATGCATTCTAACAAAAAACAGTCCGCTCCTTTTGATATATCGCTTAGGTTCCTAGCTTTAATAAGTAGCTGTCCAAGCCAGATACAATGTACATTTTTGCAAAAATTCGATGTTTTCGTTATAAAAGAGATTTTTTTTCTCATAAATTGTAAACGATACGGCAAAACTTGAATAACGTTTTTATATGCAATAAAATATTTAGTTAAAAATAGTTAAAATTAGCTACACAGCTATAGTGCTATGGCTCTGAGGAATGACTGAATGTAAAACAACTTTTTAAATTACGTTACAAAATATGTTTAGCGGTGTTTTCTGTTTAAAAGCAAAACCATAAACAAAAAAATTAAGACGCGTTGCGTAGCACAGGCAATCTCGTTACGCATCGTTCTGTCAACGGCATTTGCGTGCGAAAAAAAATGATTTTCTGCACTTGTTGGGAAAATAGCTATTTGCGCTCAGTTGTTCAAGACTCATTAGCTCGAAAATGGGTTGATCGATTAAAATAACTTTTAACTTCTCTTAAAATATGAGCGTCACCAAGGGGGGTCAGCTTTTCGTTACCTTCTCTGGTAGTACTTTCAACCCAATTTGGATCACCCTGTACGTGAGGATCACGATCATCAAACGCCAACGAAATAATAGAAATGGTTGGGGACTTATAGTCCGGAGCCCAAGCCACTTTTGTCTGCATTTTTGTGTACCATAATAAAACTTGGCACGATTATAGTACAACCCTATAGTATTATTTTACAAAGTGGTGCTCATCCCGAACCCGGTGCAGAGCAAAGATGCAGGGTGTTTTATTTTTAATTGCATCTATGTCATTAAAATTCTGTATAAAATTCAAATGTAAAGCTAGAGCAATTAAACTTGGCACCGATTAGAAGGACATATACACTTTTATTTTAAGCGATAAAAAAATATATTAATTTATTTTCTTCCAAGAAATAATTTTTTTTTGAGAAATTTATGGTGTGGGTGTTGCGTAGGAAAAAGAATTCCGGGAGCTTAGTTATGGATACAACATTAAAATTTAATGTGAGTATAAAAAATTACTTCCCTTTAAAACAACTGGATAAGTGTGACATATACAGGGTCGAAGTACAATTTTAATTACTAATTCTAAACTTAAAAAAAAAAAAAAGATGAAAAAGTATGTGGATTTGTTCGGTGTAACGACAATTTAAAAAAATATATACCAAATAAAAGTTAGCTTTTATTTATATTTTATAAAAACAAAAGAAAAAAAGAACTAGTTTAAACTGTTAAAAATAAGTAAAATTTTTATGATCATTTTAAGTAGTTTTTTTTGTGACGGCGTTACAAATCACTATAGGAAACTCAAACTCAGCACATTACAACAAGACTAGTACAGCTTTCATTTTTTTAAATAAAAATTTTTATACATAGTGTTAAAAAGTAACTACACAATAAAGTTTTTTCGTAATTTTTTATTTTAGTGCTGAAAATTCAAATAACTCTAGATATGTCAAATAAACATCTGATTGAAATCACTATATTCTCCTTTATAAACCATTTATCGGACTTTGTAATAAGCGCTACATCATTACCATTTTCTGAACGTATATACTGGGCAGCAACCACTTTGCTGTCATTTTTACTGTTCATTTTTTACATTATTTACTGTAGCTACAGCGTTAATAGGAATTTTGTAATGAAACTAGACACAGTTTGTCGACTTATTACAGGTTATAACACAAAAATTTAAGTTTTCGTAATTTTGTAATATGCTATAAGATACAGGTTGATATTAAAAAAATCAGGTAAAAAAGTCTCAAATTTTTGTTCATACCGGTTATGCAGTTTAAGATAACTTCCTAATTTTACTACTTGTTATAACTAGAGGAACGTCTTTTTAACGTGGTGTTCACTGTGCTACTTAGTTTTCTAATTGTAAGAAAATACGGGGTTTCTTCTACTTTTTCTACTAAAGGCAAAAATACAAAATATATTAACGATTTTCTAGATAACTTTCGATAGACTTAAAAACCACAGCCCATATCCCCTATGATTAGAAAAGCTGTTAATAGTGTCGTTATTTTTGACTTTAAGAGAAAAAGTCATAAAATAACTTTGTTGTTCCATTTAACAAAATGTGTTTTTTTTATCATAACTTAGCTACGCGTCATTTGATTTGTAATCAGAGGAAAAAATACTACAACTTTGTTGATTTAACCGACCCTGTAGCTCTAATATTAACGAATAAAACTTTACGCGAAATGAGTTTCATGTCTAATTTATAAATTTTTCCTGTCCCACTTCAAGTACGCCCCTGCATCTGGACCCTGAACTGGGTTCCATCGGAGCACCATTTCTAAAATGGCATCTCTAGGTGTCTACTACCTCTGTACCAAATTCCATCACGGTACGCGAAAATGCAGAAAAGGCCCTAAATTTCCGTCTTAGGCTCCAAACTATGACTTACTAACGGTGTTAAGTACTGAGTCTATAGACTTATTCTCGACAGGTCTACACTTTGGTTAAAGGTTTAACTCATTTTTTGCATTGAATGCAATAGTTTCTAATACTATATAATTGTTTAATTAATTAATTTCAAAATTTGTCTTGGTCACATTGCGATTATTTACTATGACTCCAAATTTGAACTTTATAACGCAAGCTATACCACAATGGCCATTGCTCTACTTATCTTGTTTATCCCACGCATTGAGAAATTCAGGTTAATAATTTATTAAATAGTTTATTTAGAAAATAGTTTATTTAGAAAATAGTTATACAGGATGTTTCACCATTGCTAACTTTGTTATTATTAAAGATAGAAAAAAGTTTAAATTGGCAAACTAGTAGAAAGATAAAAATGCTTAAATCAAAAAAAAAATCGAACATCGATTTAGTTTTTTCACGTAACATAAAACAAACACCCTCTATTTTATAATTTTTTCTCATAGGTCTTCAATTCTAAACAAAAATTGTATTTTAATTATTTTTAACTAAAATATGAAAAGACAATTTTTGTTTAGAATTGAAAGACCTATCAGAAAAAATTATAAAATACTAGGGTTCAATTAATTTATTTTAAAACAATACTTTGCTCCTTTCAGTACCTAAGTTTTAGGACTGAGCCATTAATAAGAACCTGATAGACTCAGCACTTACCACTATTTAGTAATGTTTAGAATATTTTTTTTAAAAATTGGTAGTTAATTGGTAGTAATGTTTAGAATAGTTTTTTTTTTATTGAAAGAGAATTCTTGGTAACTTTCGCACTTCTACAGTTTCGTTGTAATTCTAAGATCACAGCTGAATTTCGTATTAAACAAAACGAAAAAAAGAAATGGACACTTACCCTCCTTGTCCTGGTAGAGGGGGATAAGCGGAGTCGTAACCTCTACCTGGTGCAGCGCCACCAGCAGCGCCGCCTCCTCCGGCGCCAGAATCTGCTCCTGCGAAAGCCCTTGCGGCCGCTGCATATACATCGGCTGCTGCTATGCCTCCCGCTACAGGGGCTCCACCTATTAGACGAAAAGGTAACATTAAAGTAAAAAACTCGAAAGTAGAGAAGAAAGTACAAACTTATTTTGTCTTCACTTTCTTGGCTTTTTATACTAAAAATGTATACTAAGGATGACAGCCGGATTTATCTCAGAAACTACAACAGCTACGACTTCGGGTTAAAAAATTATAACACAATTCTCCTCCTCCTCTAATATGTATAACTTATATCTCTCTTGTATAGTGACTAAAAATTTTAGTTCTCCTTGTACAATTTTAAAACTTTAATCTAATACCCTGTTTCCACCAATGCATGCCCACCCCGATTCAAAAAAACGCATCACGTGATGGCCCGTGGATTTGCACCCGTTTTAAATGCATCGTCACCTGATGCGTTTTTTGAATCGGGGTGGGCATGCATTGGTGCAAACAGGGTATAAGAAAAACATTTTGAAATTAAAACAAAATTCATGAAGTTGTAAAGTTAAACGACTAAACAAAAAGTTTAATGGGCAAATAATCCTCAACTGGAAGACTGCGTTTCTGAGTTTTAAGACTGGGGTTGGCGAGCATAACCAAAAAATGGAACAAGATGAACTTTGACAGTATAACGTATATTTGTCAAGTTCGGTTACATTGTATTAAGTATTAGAAAAAAACGTCGATTTTGACATCTTTAGAAGAAAACATGGCGATATTTTGATATGTGTGCAAAATTTCAGGTAATTATATGTTTGCTTGTCAACAATAATATTTCTCATCAAAACGATTTTTATACTTCACACAAAGGTATGTGTGCCTAACTTGCGAGTGTCAGAAGGAGAGGGAAGAGTTGATTTTGGTTGTTTTCCTACTTACACAAGGTTGCATCTCTAGACGTACGTTTCTGTGTGTTTCACGTCATCAGTAGAGAACAGCAAACCCAGGTAAGCCAATTTTAACCAAAACCAACTCCTATATATGAAATACTCGCGGCGGTGCAATGCGAGTAAATTACAAGTTGTTGCGCCATCTAGCGGACTGGCTCGAGCACTCGAAAGTTTAAACACACTGGCATCGTCTTGTCTGAGACGCCGAAGCGCCATCTATGACAAGTTTCGTCCATTAATGTGGTATTAAAACCACGTAATCACGTAGCAACTAAAAGGCCGTACTGCCCGAAGCATATGCAAAGAAGAAAGATGGAAAACGTGCTGTGTGTGTGGATCGATAAAAATCAAAACGAATTTTATACTTCACACAAAGGTATGTGTGCCTAACTTGCGAGTGTCAGAAGGAGAGGGAAGAGTTGATTTTGGTTGTTTTCCTACTTACACAAGGTTGCATCTCTAGACGTACGTTTCTGTGTGTTTCACGTCATCAGTAGAGAAGAGCAAACCCAGGTAAGCCAATTTTAACCAAAACCAACTCCTATATATGAAATACTCGCGGTGGTGCAATGCGAGTAAATTACAAGTTGTTGCGCCATCTAGCGGACTGGCTCGAGCACTCGAAAGTTTAAACACACTGCCATCGTCTTGCCTGAGACGCCGAAGCGCCATCTATGACAAGTTTCGTCCATTAATGTGGTATTAAAACCACGTAATCACGTAGCAACTAAATTCATTTCATATATAGGAGTTGGTTTTGGTTAAAATTGGCTTACCTGGGTTTGCTGTTCTCTACTGATGACGTGAAACACACAGAAACGTACGTCTAGAGATGCAACCTTGTGTAAGTAGGAAAACAACCAAAATCAACTCTTCCCTCTCCTTCTGACACTCGCAAGTTAGGCACACATACCTTTGTGTGAAGTATAAAATTCGTTTTGATTTTTATCGATCCACACACAGCACGTTTTCCATCTTTCTTCTTTGCAAATAATATTTCTGTTAATTGTACCAAAGGATCCCGCCCGGAGCTTATGGGCGGTGGCTTTCGGTTGAATTTAGTTTAAATTGCAGTATGTTGTAGATCTTGATGCCCTGATAAAAAGCTATTATTGCCCCATCGTCCTCCGTCCTATGGTTTTTAAGATACAGCGGTTCAAAGTTTCAGATTTTAAATTTTGTGCATTTTTCACAAAAAACTATTTCCAGTCATTTCTACCTTTTCTGAAAAATGATATTATAGTTTTTTATATATCAAACGTTAGGTCACAAGTGTGGCTTAATATCCAAACTAAAAAATGGGACCTATTTACACTTCGTTACATTCAGTGGCGTTCCGAACATAAAAATTATTAAAAAATATTTAATCAAAAAATGATGCTATACAAAATTAACTATAAAAAGAAAACAAACGGTGGAATTTTTTTTGTTTTTTTCTATCTTTTAAAAAACTCCCAAAGAAACCAGATTATGTATATATGTTAAAAATAGGTTGTTCAAGTTTTTCACAAAACGCTGTAAAGCTCTATGCTTTTTAGGATTTTAATGTTTTTTTTAGAAACTACAACTATACATACAAGTCATATGCATATACCCCGCGAAATTTGAAACCAAAAATAATATTAAAATATAAAAGTAGCCAAAAGCTGGCAAATAATTCTTGCACCAACAACTGTTTTCTTTGGGATTAAATTCAATTAACTTAACACAAACCTCTTATTCCAACGTTGGAAAATTTCTCTAGTTGTAGGTCTACAGTGTCAAAGGCACTCGAGAAGTCTGGAAAGACACCCATTGCTTTCTGTGATCGTAAATCATTTTATAATGTTTTAGATTTATTTTAGCCAGTTTCTCTTACCTGCAGCGTATGGGTCACGAGCTCCATAAGCTGCCGCACCAGCTCCACCAACAGCAGGAGTCGCAGGGGTTGCCGCAGCAGCACGTCCTCCGTAAGCTGCGTAAGGATCGCGTGCTCCAGCTGCACCGGCGCCGTATTCACCTGCTCCGCCTCTGGCTCCATATTCAGCAGCAGGGGCACGAGCCCCGTAATCAGCTAAAAGGAGAAAATTCTTTAGTAAAGGATATGATGAATAATGATATGAACTTTTAGGAGATAAATTTAACGAAGTCTTAAGCCGCGTCCAGAGGTTACCTATAACAAAATATGTTATATAACAAATTGGTCCAGAGTATACAACAAAAGTGTTATATAGCGGTATAAAATAAAGCTCGACCTTATGTAAATGTAAGAAAACATGTTATATATAAAGGTTGTATAACATGCTAAGAAAAACCGGGTCCAGTAAACAAGATAAATGATGGACACAGTATAACTTTTTTATATGTACTTTACTGTATATATGTCAGAGAAAAGTAAATTGGATTCTAGCACGATCGGACTCATTTGCGCGCAAGACATTTTGGTTGTTTATTACTAGTAGTGCTGAAATCTTCTATTTCTTTATAATTAGTTTTTTTTGTGATTTATTGGACTGATAATGTATCGTTACTGTTATGTTAGAATAAAGTTTGACAGAAACTAGTATCCCGACCAGTCACTTGGGGATGCTAGTGCAATGAATTGTAAAATTCTCTAAGTTAGATGAAATAAATGAAGTTGAACTTGTAATAAAAAGGGTTTTCCTCTAACATGTTATACAACTTTGTTATAAAATACGTTTTGGTATATAATCTGAATGCAAAATGTCAAAATATTTTTTAAACGGTTTAAGCTAGAATCATGCAACTTAGCACAAATATTGACCCTCGAATACTGATTGTGGAGCTGTTATTATAATTAAATATATGGCCTCTAGAGGGCGTAAAGGGACAAAATCTCTTTTTAGACTATAATCGGGGGTAGATTCTTGAATATCGTAGGAGGGATCGGAAGCGCGAAACCCTTTCACATGAACCGGCGGGCGTACAAAAATTCACGGCGAACTAGGCCGAATTCACCTTCTACACTACTGCACGTGCACATTTAGTCTCTCTGCTCTATGTCGACGTATTTGCACCAAAAAGGAATGGTGGTCTACTTAATTTCAAAACTTTAAACTTTGCCACCGACCGCTAGGGGCTGTAAGGGATCAAGATCTCCTTTTGAAACCACATTATACTCAGAAAACCCGTCAATCCGGACATCTAAAACTCACTTTGTGTCCGTTTCAAAAAACTTTACCCTCACGGTCGGCCCTAAATAGCAGAGATTATAGAACAACTAGATATTGGACTTTACAACCAACCAAAATAAAAAGAAAGGGTATACCATGTGTTTGATATCAACATTAGAAAAGCGGCAAATTGGTTTAGACATCCTATCCGAACTCGCTATACTTTGATTTTATCGCGGCCTTGTCCCAATGGCGGATACTATTAAATGTTGATCTTTTTGTTGTGTTTTTATTGGAAAACAAAGAACATCTCGGACGCTCTCTACAAATGAAAAAGAGTAACGTTTTAATATCCCGAACAGTTTTTGATAATTAGATTTTATCCCAAATTAAATTTAAAAAAACTGGAAAAACACAAATACACAAAAACAGCAGTTGACAAGAACGTGACATTTCTACACCAGAAAACAAACTGTAAATGGTTAAAAAGAACGGGATGGCGGGCCGTTTGGATTTGCCACTTTAAGTTTGGTGAAATCCAATCCGTTAATATTCAATAATCCGTGCTAAATAGAGGCTATAATTTTCAGCGATCAAACAGCAAATGCAATCAATGTCAGTATAAACTGCTACAAAATTCAGCCCTTTTTAACTTTCCATGATTACATTGATTAAAGAGCTCGATCGATTGAAGTTCTCAAAGGTTTCAATTTTTTATATTTTTATTTTGCTCTTGGGGAGCCAACGGTTTTTCATTTTTTATTTACAGATGGATATACAAGATTCTCAAACACATCGGATATGCACGCTGTGCCTGAACGGGATACAGGTTACATAAAAATAGCACGAAAAACTAATTGTACTTTTTTAATATGCACTCTCGTCTTTAAAATCGAATAAAATTTTACATATTAAAAAAGTACAATTGGTTTTTTGGGCAATTTTTATGTAACCTGTAACTCGTTTAGGTACACCGTGTATGAATAGAACGCTGTGGATTTTCACTGTTTTTCCAAAATTGCTGGGTACTGTCCAGATCTGCTGGCACACAGTACGTGCCTGCCCGTTTCTCGTCCTCCAAGCACAGTCTGCACTGAGTGTTTCGTATAAAGGCCCACCAATATGCAAGTAAGTTCAAAATATCGAAATACAAAATGTCGAAATGCAAAATTTTAAAAATAGAAAATGTCGCAAAAATAAGATGTCGAAATTACAAAATATTGAAAGGCAAATGTTAAAAATATAAAAAAACCTAACCAGACCAGTGTAAAAACCTACCCAAGTCAGGGTACTATAATTAATTTTAAATGAACTTTTCACCAAAACTAATTTGGCCGCGTCAGTGGATTTTATAGTATAATAACTTAAACAGGTCAGGTTAGGATACCAACCTAACCAGGTAAGGTTGGGTTTTAATTTTTTGTTGTAGAATTTTTCACTTTCTAATTATTTTTCATTTTATTTTGTTTTTGGGTCAGTTTGCATTTTAAAAAAAATTATTTTGATATTTTGTAATTTTTAATATTTATGGTGTGTACATTTTCAATTTTCGACATTTTGTATTTTAATGTTTCGTCCCCGCCCATGATTTTCTTAGCTTTTTCTCTTCTTGCATGGTCCTTTAGTACATTTCTTAGAATGAGCTAGTTCCGGTGAGTTTCTCCACTATTAATAGAAGGCATTTTCCATCAATGAGAAGACAGTAGTTTTCCCTACATGGTACACAATGGCTGCTCAGAACCTATTAGACTGGCCGAGGCTGCGTCCTTTACTGGCAAGTCCGCAGCCTCATTGCCCTCATGTTTAGAGTAATCCGGTATCAATACCAGTAACACTGTACGCTTCCAAGCCAGATATTCTTGACCAGCTAGAGATTGGATTTTTGACATTACAAATGAAAAAGCTGATTTACAGAGACGACTAGATGGGCACTCGTAGGTAGCATAACCAAACTTACTATAATTTTATTTTAACGCGGCCTTATCAAAATAGCGGAGACTGCCAGTTATTTTTGTTGTGTTCTTGTTAAAAAGAAAGAAAATCTCGTACTTTCCTAATCTAATGTAAAAAGTTAGATTTTCAGATCCTGA
This sequence comes from Aspidapion aeneum, assembly GCA_963576565.1. Taxonomy (NCBI): domain Eukaryota; kingdom Metazoa; phylum Arthropoda; class Insecta; order Coleoptera; family Brentidae; genus Aspidapion; species Aspidapion aeneum. The sequence goes on along the minus strand of OY755038.1, from coordinate 194,587,163 downwards.
ACAGCTTATAACAGTTAGATTTTATCCCATATTTAATTAAAAAAACTGGCAAATGCACTTTAAAAAATTAATAAATAAAAACAGCGGTGGACAATCATTTGACATTTTTAGACTAGGGAACGGAAATGTCAAACTAAAACTACTTATTGGCCCTATCGCTTATTGCAGACAATTTTCCAGCTAAAATCGGTGGAAACTAAGATAATCTTAACTTATTCACTCTTAGGCCAGTCATTGGAGCGAAAAAAGACCCCCAGCTTGCAAAAGGTGGTGTGGTCGCGATTTTGACATATGTTGGTTTACATTGGAGTCCTAAAAAAATTTAGAGTTTTCGACCTTGGGGGTCCGGCTCCTCCCGCTATTTTAATGTGCACAAAACGGTTTTTTTTAAATTACTTGGCCTGTACATTTTATAAAAAAAAGTTTTAGACAATAAAAGTTCCTACAAAAACGCTGTTGTACGTTTTTTTATCAGATAAATGGTTTTCGAGTTATGACGCTAAACATTTCGCCGCTATTTTGGATTTTGACCAACTCGGTGATATCTCATTTTATAGGCTATTAGTTGGTCTTTATATTATGTTTTCTCAAAAATAAGCAGTTTTGAAATTAAAAGCCACTAAAAAAAATAGTCAACATCCAAAATGGCGCCGAAATGTTTAGCGTCATAACTCGAAAACCATTCGTCTGAAAAAAAAACGTACAAAAGTGTATTTGTAGGAACTTTTATTGTCTTCAGCTTTTATTTAAAACTTACAGTAACCAAGTAATTAAAAAAAAAACACTTTTTGTACACATTAAATCCAAGATGGCGGAGGGAGCCGCCCCCAAGGTCAAAAACTCAAATTTGTTTTTAGAACTCCAATGTTAACAACATATATCAAAATCGAGACTGCATCATCTTATGATATGATATACTATAATGACTGGACTATCTCACATGCCTGCTACATGACTACCCAGCGGGTCGGCCCACCAAGCATTGAAATGGTAGGCAACTTTCTTTTCTCAATGAAGGACTTAATTTTGCCTGAAACTCTTTGTCGAGCCCAGGATTCTTTATCGTGCTAGCGCCATCTCCGCTTATCGTGACTTCCGAATCACAGCCTTGTACTTATAGTCAGCTTCGTTGATGACCAAGCTCCGACCAAGACAATTCTACTTCCGGTGGATCTGTATTCACAAACACATAATAGATTCGAGCTTGCGTGGAAGGCATTGGGATCGAATCCACCGCCCTCTGATCGCAAAGCTTATGCATGTCCTAGACGAGAACTTGTAGGAATCAAGCGTCCTTAGGGCTGCCTGACTGACAGGTAAGATTTTTATTGTCATTTTGCTCCAGTTGTGATTAATGGCTCACCTTGCACAGAGGTCAATAGCTAAGAGTTTAGCCTGGAATTCACTAGCCAAGTATCCGCCGAGACTATGTTTAATCTCGACATTTTTGCATACTAAAAACAGCGGTCCTACTCCTGACAGCATTTTGGACCCATCTGTATATCAGAATTCCGGTACTCAAAGAACATTTTGGTTCGGTTTCGGCAAGCATTAGAAAATTTAATAAAAATTATAAAATTTAACGGGTCAAATTGCTGATAACTATTACATATACTGACGATATAAAGATTAATCAAATATTTTGCAGTATTTATTTAATAAAATAAAAAAAGTGTGTCTTAATGGCTGGGATGGAGGAAACAACATTTAGTAGACTTAATAATAATCTAAAACTTAATTAGCCTGGGAGGATATGTGCATTTTTGCTTATATGTATTTCTTGGGTGATTTTAAATGGCATTCCAAAAAGCCCATATTTGAAAATGTACTAATTAAAACGTTTAATAAAACATAGGTATAGTTGGTTTTTTTTATTAGGCGATTACGTCACAACTTGGTGTATGTAGCCAAGACTTCTTAATATTTTTATCTCATTCTTGCCACACAAAACAGCTCATTAACGATTTAAAAAGGCCGCCGGAGGGTATAAAATAGTGTTTTCTGTCGTGCTAATATTGACCATAAAGTGGATTGTTTTATTGGTCTAGTATTGTTTTACATTTTTTAATATTTTCCAAAGATTTTTCCCATGAGAAATAATCATAAATTCTTTTTATCCGATAAAACTACTTAAAACTGTCAAAAAACTAAAAAAACAACACTTGACCAGACCAGACAAAGACAAATTGTTATAAACACCGTGTCTCGTTTGTCCCAAAGATTTTAGTCATAATCGTCGTTGACATCAAACCATTAATAATATCGTACGGACTTTTCTTGCCAAATATTTTTACCGCCACCAACGGTATGTTTTAATTTAAGTCGTTACTTCCTTTCAAGGAGAGCGCCCTTAAAACCTCTATCCAGCAAGTCCTCAAGTCTCTTTTTGGGCAACATAGATAATTTTAAAAAAATGTTTTTTTTTATCATGGGAAAGTGATAATCTTGTAAACTGGAATGATAATATCTCTAGGAGGTAAAGTTGTTTATTTTTCTTTATGTCAACCGGGTGTTTCTTTTTTGTTTTCTTTGGTTCTGTATGATAGACGCTACGTTTTTGGCCACCAGAAAAAAGTTTGTTTTAATTCCCTGATCATTTTTTATTATTTTGGGTTAGAAAATGCATGCATGCATCAAATTTTGAAAAACAAACATTACTAATCGCAGGACTAGATAAAGGCACACACCTTAAGCTCTTAGGTTCATTGTCATTGCATTTGAACAGCGTCATCGCGTAGCTACCGACTTAAACTATCTTTGGCGCCCCGTGCTTTCAGTTTACGCTTACCTCTGTCGAGGGCGATTATCGTCCTACTTTACAAAAATTTCGCTTTCCCATATAATAAAAGCCAAACGCACAGATTACTATTGTGTGATACTGAGCAGAAACCAAACTCAGAAAAAACTGAACTCAGAAAAAACTGAAATTACAAGAAAATCGTCCAAACTTAGGAAACATATTTGACAAGTACTACTATTGAAACTACGGCACCCGTGACAATCATATTTTAAGTACTTAAACCCGATATTCCTAACTCAAAGAGAGTTGCTCACCTCTGGGGTAACAACAGTCAAAATCTATCGAGAACCTGTAAATTTGACTATATAATACAAAATCATGTTTTGTTACGGTTCGTAAAGCCTATGTAAGCAAGCGTCATCGTTTTTTGAAGCTCAAATTAGGGCGACCAATTCTCCAAATTCGCAAAGTATCCCATGCACATTTTTGTAAAGAAAACTATTTTCCTAGCACCATCTGTTGATCCGCCAAAGTCAATGCTGCTCCCTTTTCTAAGCCGTCTAAGGTAAAAAAAAAAGAAGAAAATCGACCTTAATTGGACACAAGACTTTATTGTCTCAGAGGGAAGCGGTTTGGTAAAAGTTAAAAAGAAAATGCACGTTTTCGGATAGCTCATTATAATGTATTAATACTAATAAATCAAGCGAACATCGACCATTTTTCATTTAATTTAGTGAAATGAGTGGTTAAAGCACGTTTCACTCGAATCGGTATATTTTAACCCATTAATCTTGGACCTAGTATGAGTATTTAGGCGTAGCTTTGAGTTCTTAACCCAATAAACAGCGAAAAACTGAACTTCAGGTACTGTCAGATCGGGTTATGTAAGTACCGAGTTAGATTATCAGAAATGTCAGAACGCCGCGCCGCGGGATACCGCGATTTGTTCGCACCTATTATTGAGTATTTTGTAATATGAAAAATTTTTGATCCAGGTTTTTTACTGCTGTTTGAGTGAAGGACGTGCAATAACCGAATTAATAATATTTAGCTAATTTTACACAATGTCTAATTCATTATATTGTCATATAAATGTTTTGACTTCACTTAAAAAATATAAAATTCACATTAAGCGCCGCACAAATAAAATCAACTAACGGACAAAAAAATTGTTTTATTTCTATATATTTTACCGTGGGTGGGTCTACATTTTGGAACAATTACGGCTCTTTGAAGGTACCCACGGTAAAGTACAAACCAAATTATTTTGCCACCCAGAGGTAAGTTTACATGTAAAAATCAATAATATTTATCATTTTAAGAGCTACGTTTTTATTTGGAATTTTAAAAAAGATACTCAATTAAAAAAAAACTGAAAGCATAATAATACACAAGCCGCAGAGCGCCAAAAATAGTTCAAGCAGCTAGCTACGCGATGGCGATGTTTAAATGTCTAAAATTGTATTAAGAGTTTAACATGTGCGTGTTTCGTCTATTTTCAAATCTGTAGTTAGTAATCTGCGAAAATGCCTAAAAAAGATGAGCTTTAAGGAAAAAACAAAATTAATGACCCTTTAATATCTGTTTCGTAAACGTGGGAGATTATTATTAAATATTAAAGGAAAAATATGTAAAGTTAAAATTATTAATTACATTTAAAATTTAATTAAACTATTTAAAATTTTGCGCTTATGTGGTAAAATGACATTTAGATTTATTCGTGTGACTTGTGTCGATGACCGTAACCCCCTAACCAAAAAAAACCAACTTTACTAATAATAACCTGCTGCAGCTGGTCCCCTGCCAGCTGGCGGGTAATCACGGGCACCCGCAGCACCATAATCGGCAGGTGCTGGTCCTCTTGCTCCAGCGTAATCTGCTTCACCACGAGCCGCGTAAGGATCTGCCGCTGCACCTCCACGAGCGGCGCCGGCGTAAGGATCGGCACCGGCAGCGCCACGTGCCGCGTAAGGGTCCGCAGCTGCGGCGCCACGAGCGGCGTAGGGATCAGCTCCAGCTGCCCCGCGTGCGGCGTATGGATCAGCACCCGCAGCTCCGCGTGCGGCGTAAGGATCTGGCCCTGCAGCACCGCGAGCGTTGCCGGCGTAAGGATCAGCTGCTGCAGCCCCACGAGCAGCGTAAGGATCGGGCCCAGCTGCCCCACGGCCTGCATAAGGGTCTGCCCCTGCAGCTCCGCGTGCGGCGTACGGGTCAGCTCCGTATCCGTCGTCGTAGCCGCCGGCCCTGGAAAAAAAACAATTATAAAATGTAAAAATACCAAATATCATCTTTGTAGATGCAAATGCTCAAATGTCAACAAAATGTAATTTTAGAGTATTAGGACACGATACACACATACATACAGATAGTACGCGGCGATTAGTACCCGCGAAAGAACGGCATGGGAAGAAAAACTGTATGTCCCATACACTTGCAAAGTATCCGAGTATCCAAATGATTTAGCATGCGATTTATAGTGTCTATGTTGATACTTTGGACACCCGGTAAAAAATAAATAAATTATAGACGTTTACACCAGTATTTACTAAAGGGTAATAAAAACGGAGTAAATCAGTGTCAGTTGTTCGCTATAGCAGTTTATTTCTCAATAAAAAATACAAAAAATAAATGGATCCATGACGGATCTGATACCTTCCTAGCTAGCCTATTAGCACAAGTGAGGCTACGATAACCAGCATTGAAAACACTTTTTGTAAATATCTCGGAAACTAATGCTCCTACCAAGTTTTTGGTTATAAAATTCCGAAAACCGCATATTGATGCAATGCTTCGTTAAAAAGTTAGCATTCTAATTGTCAAAAAACTGTCATTAGGGACCTATTGCAATAGTGCCAGGCACAAATTGTGCCGAGCACTATATTGAGAGTTTCCCATTATAAGAACAGCTGTGTCCTTTCAAAATTAGACCTTTGTGTATTATACGAGCCAGATTTAATAGTGACGCCACTATTAATGGAAAATAAACGACGGGATTTATAAATTCGACTTTGGTATGTCAATTTTGAAAGATCAACTGTCAGTTTGTAATGCGAAACTGTCAATATAGTGCCCGGCACAATTTGTGCCTGGCACTATTGCAATAGGTCCTTATTAGCGTTAATGGATTTTGACCAAAAACTAATCAGCTCGTTAGAGTGTCGAAGACTATTTTACCTTAAAATTTTATGAAAATCGGTTTAGCGGTTTAGGAGCTATCGTGTTACGGACAAAAAAAAATACACACACACACAGACAGACGTCATGACGATATTGATAGGATAAGTCAAAATACACCCAAATAACACATTTTCGGCGTTATCTCAAAAAAAATAAAATTTCGTCGAAAACAATACCTTCACTAGCCATTGCTGCGCGGGCTAGGAAGGTAAATTTAAGCATACAAAACTAAAGTAATTAATGATAAATAAACATTTGGCATTGAAGCATAGCTTGTTAGTGCCTATCATGGATTATCTCTATAGTTTTACGAACTTTAAACCACTCATCACAATTTGAGCCTATTTTTAACAGGAATCCTATGACTGCACAAACTATATTTCCAAAATAACCTGCCAGTTTATGGGCACCTAAGCTCACACGATTAATGCTATTTTTACCCATTTTTGATCAACGACATAATTCCTCTACCGCCACCCGGGGACACGTCCGATTGGAGATTCCCCCCCCCCCATTGTAACACCACATCAAATCGCAATTAACAATGGCTAGTGGCCAAACGTCTCATTAAAAAAGTTTTAAAAAATGTAAGCATACAAAACTAAAGTAATTAATGATAAATAAACATTTGGCACTGAAGCATAGCTTGTTAGTGCCTATCATGGATTATCTCTATAGTTTTACAAACTTTAAACAACTCATCACAATTTGAGATTATTTTTAACGAGAATCCTATGACTGCACAAACTATATTTCCACCCTGCCAGTTTATGGGCACCTAAGCTCACACGATTAATTATAATGTAATTTTTACCCATTTTGGTCAACGACATAATCCCTCTATCGGCACACGTCCGATTGGAGATTCCCCCCCCCCATTATAACACCACATCAAATCGCAATTAACAATGGCTACCAAACTTCTCATAAAAAAAAAGTTTAAAAAAAATTTAAGCATACGAAACTAAAGTAATTAATGATAAATAAACATTTGGCACTGAAGCATAGCTTGTTAGTGCCTATCATGGATTCTCTCTATAGTTTTACGAATTTTAAACAAATCATCACAATTTGAGCCTATTTTTAATGGGAATCCTATGACTGTACAAACTATATTTCCAAAATACCCTGCCAGTTTATGGGCACCTAAGCTCACACGATTAATTATAATGTAATTATTACCCATTTTGGTCAACGACATAATTCCTCTACCGGCACCCGGGGACACGTCCGATTGGAGATTCCCCCTCCCCATTGTAATACCACATCAAATCGCAATTAACAATGGCTAGTGGCCAAACGTCTCATTAAAAAAAGTAATAAAAAAAAATGTAAGCATACCAAACTAAAGTAATTAATGATAAATAAACATTTGGCACTGAAGCATAGCTTGTTAGTGCCTATCATGGATTATCTCTATAGTTTTACAAACTTTAAAAAACAAATCACAATTTGAGATTATTTTTAACGGGAATCCTATGACTGCACAAACTATATTTCCACCCTGCCAGTTTAAGGGCACCTAAGCTCACGCGATTAATGTATAATGTAATTTTTACACATTTTGGTCAACGACATAATCTCTCTACCGCCACCCGAGGACAAGTCCGATTGGAGATTTCCCCTCCCATTGTAACACCACATTAAATCGCAATTAACAATGGCTACCAAACTTCTCATTAAAAAAAGTTTTAAAAAAATTTAAGCATACAAAACTAAAGTAATTAATGATAAATAAACATTTGGCACTGAAGCATAGCTTGTTAGTGCCTATCACGGATTATCTCTATAGTTTGTTTGTTGTTTTTGTAAATTTCTTAATTTTTTTGTTAGATGTCGTTTTGTGCCTGTTTCAGATGTGTGGGTTCGAATTTTATTATTAATTGTGAGCTTATTGTATTTTTTTTAAAGACTGTGTTGTGCATGTCTGTTTAACCACAATTTTTAATTTTGAAAGTTGTTTAGTCTAATTCTAATGATTTTAATTTGTTTTCTTATAGTTTTTTGTTTGCTGAAAGATTAAGAATCATTGTCTGTAAGTAGTTTTTACCATAGATATTAAAATTTAAATTTATTTTTCTATTATTCTTACAGACCAGAACACTTAATAATGGTTCTATAACCGAAACGCGTCGTGGTTAGACAATAAAATTATTTGTGAAGTAAGCAATACTTCCTTTCCTCTCCTTTTACAATAATATAATGTCTTTTTTATCTTCATGCACAGTAACCTTTAATATAGTACCACACAATTTATATTTTAATTAACCTTTTTTTCGGCTTATGTCCGGTGGATTTTATTAGTACCAGACAAGTAATATTTTTATCTAAACTCTAATTTTTTATTTTTCCCCCACCCTTTTTTCCGTCTTGTGTCCGGTAGATTTTATTCATTTTTAAATGGGACCACCTAGAGCCAAACCCCACCTGGGTACCAAATTTCATTGAAATCTGGCAAGTAGTTTATGAGTTATGTCGTTACAGAAAAAGTGAAACCTCCTATAAGCGGACACTCACAGTTTGGTCGATTTTGTCCGCTTATTGGAGGTGTCCGCTTATGAGAGGGAAGTGCGAAATCTTAATATATGTTTATTAACAATTTCCGCTGCTTGAGTTTTTCCGATAATAAATTTTTCAGCAATCTTTCGTGCTGATAGATGTTCCTTCTCCGAAATGTTAACAACTTCCATTTTTGCACGTAAACTAACAAGTTTTTACCCAGGCGGAATTTCAAAGAGATCTATTACTACTAAGTCTCCGCATTAAAACGGAAAAAGGTAATTGCCCGGTTGCAGAGTGCGTTGTTGCCAACATACTACATAATATTAATGCCCATGTCGTGCAGAGCTCCAGCTCGTTGTCAGAGGTTTCCGTCCGGTTAAGGGAGGTTTCAGAATTTTTAACCAAAAAAAATGGTCCGCGTCCGGTTATGAGTGAATTTTACATGTAAAGAAATAGGGAAAAGCTTGGTTCTAACAAATTTGTCCGGCTAAAGGGAGTGTCCGCTTAATAGAGGTGTCCGCAAGGAGAGGTTTCACTGTATACAAAATTGTTTGAAATCGGAGCAATTATTTTTGACACAATCGCCATCGCTCACACTACTATAGTTTATAGTATACATATGAGATAAAATGACATAAAATATGATGTAGTTATAGGATATAAAAAAAAATTTGCTTCAATTTAAAAAAAAATTATATATCTTTCCATTTCAGATGATTTTGAAGCTTTTTTGTCGCGCCGTCTGTCTGTATGTCGGTATGTCTGTCTGTAACGACCAACGCGCATAACTCAAAGCTAAATTTGGTACCTAGGTTGGGTTTTGGCTCTAGCTGGTCCCATTTAAAAATAATTAAAATCCACCGGACACAAGGCGGAAAAAAGGGTAGGGGAAGAATTAAAAAATTAGAGTTAAAAGGTAATTGTGCATGAAGATAAAAAATACATTATAGTTTGTTTGGTTCAGTAGTGTTACACTGGTGGGGGGGTCTCCAAATAGGACGCATCCCCGGGTGGCGGATAGGGGGTTATCTTCTCGGACCAAAATGCTTAGAAATTACATTAATCTTGTGAGCTTAGGTGTTCATCAATTGGCACTGTATTTATATAGTTTTTCTTTATTTTTAAAGTTTTCTTGTGAGACTAAACCGAGGGATGGCTCGGTATTTTCTTTTGGTGTACAGGTTGGGGGAAATACCAGGAAATACCTGGGAATTACAGGGAAATATACTAGGAAATACCGGGAAGTGCTTGGGAAATACTAGTAAATAACATTGAAATTTCAAGAAATACTGGGAAATACCAGGAAATACCTACGGTATTTCCTTTTGGAAATACCTACGGTATTTCCTTTTGGTGTACAAACATCGGCGATCGAGCCACCCCTCAGACTAAACTCACTAAGAAATGTTTACTATGCTATTTCACGTTAGCGTGAACCAAATCTTTGCAGTTAATTGACCTGTAAGTATTAAAAAAATACACTTAAACCGGTCGAGGTCAAGTCGATATACCTAATACTTAGACGTTGGTCTAAATGCTAAGTGTTAAAATTTTAGTAAATACTGGTGCTAATAACTACAAAGTAATTAGTTCGCATGCATCTAATCGGCTAAGCAAAAACTTACTTAGGATCTCTGCGACTGTACATATCAACAGCAGGGGGACCCCTTGCCGGTGGTGGGTCTCTGTCCCCTTGCATCGGGGGCGGACCGCCCCTTCTGCCTCCTCCGTAGGGGCCACGGTCGTCGAAGGGGGCGCCGCGATCTCCGCCACCGTAACGATCATCGTCGTATGACCCGTAGCCCCTTTTGACAAATTGAAAAAATGACACACAGTGAGGTGATTGTTATCATATACCTAATAGCTTCCAAATAAAGGTCAATGGTTTGCATTCTTTTACCATTTTTGAAGCAAAGACCCCTCAGTTCTTAGCCTTAGAGAATTGAATTTAACATGTGCACAAGAGTATTTGTTTATTATTTTTCTACAATAAATAAACAAGAGAATTCTTGTTGCCAAGTTTGTGATAATATAATAGGATATTTCTATTTTAATGTAATATTATATGGATGATTCTACAAAAATGGTGCTGTGGAGTGGGAATGCATATTTTTCAAACACAGACTGCAAATGAAGCATAGTTTTAGTTATAAGATTTTTAAACGAAATGTTATCTTTATGGAGCATTTGAGTTTAATGTATAAAAAATTGCAACACAATATTTGTGAATACCACCGGTTAATTTCTAGAGAAAGAGACGGCCCTGGATATCTAATTTACTTGTGAGGGTGACAAGTTGTGACAGATAATGTCAACTTTAGTTTGGTTTAAATTATAGATCTTTTTATTTTCGGCAGAAAATTAGTTTTTTTCGGAGAAATCAAAAAGGAACGCTTCAATTATCATTCCTCTGGTAAGTAAATATTCGACTGATATCAATAGTATAATTTTTTTGTTGATTGTTTTAAAATTTTTTAAAAAAGTATAGGAACTTTGTTTATATAAAACTTAAGTTAAGTAGTCTAAATAGATTTTAATTTAAATTGGAAAACCATTAAAAAACTCATTTCTCTGGTACTCATCCCTCTGGAATTTTTATGCAATAATTCCTAAAATTCGGGAAAATAAATGTTTCTTAGCTTACACCTAATTACTTACATAAATTTAACAAAACAAAATTATTTACTGTGCTATACTGTTATTTAAAGGCAATGACCAAAAATGATATCCATATAGCCCACTTTTGGTAGAATCATCCATATAAAGTACTGGGAACGTCACCAGTTCCCTATTTGATTTGAGAAACACCACCCCATATGTATGTACCGGGGGTGATAATTTGTGTTATTGGTTTGATAGCACTGGTTTGATAATTTTGTGTCTGCAGTGTGACAACAATAATGAGGGAGCAAGAAATTCAATAAAGTAGTGCGCGAAGTATCCGTATTTGTCCATCGTGGCCCATAGCCCAGTCAAATTAGGAATTCCCAGGAATAGCCCAGTCAAATTAGGAATTCACCTGGAAAAAATAGGTGCAAGCTGGATTTTTGAATAATTATTTCTTAGCATCTGGGACACTTCCCGATATATTCTCCTCCAAAATCACCCTTGAGCTTCGCTAGATATAAGGCCCCAAAAGTCCTAAAAATCAGTATTTTGCAATTTTTTTGAAAACTAATAACTTTTTTTAAAAAAGTAAACAGAGTAAAAATACGCCAAATCATTCGGCGTATAATAAAACATTTTAAAAAATATATAAAAAAAATAATTATTGTATTTTTTTCCTACCCTGTAGTTTTAAAATGTTAATACTTTGTAACAGTAAGCTTGATCCCCACTTGTACAAAACACCATGTACTTAAATTAAGTTTTTGTCTCTTAAAAGTTAAACAACTTTAAGTAACGCTTAGGCCAATATCCGGACTGCCGATGGGACACAAAAAAAATATTTTTATACAATTAAGCAGTGTAAAAAAAAGATTACACAAAAAAAGTTCAACTTCTGGGTAGAAACAACTTTAAAATATGCGCAAATGTGCACACTTTCATTATATTTGAAATTCCAGCCAAACTGCTATTGATAGCAAAAATAGTGTTTCACTAAACTTTAATGGGACAAAAGGGTTTAAACAAAATAAGTGTAACCTAAGGGTGGTTTTTATGGGTTTATTTGTATATGTTGTATTGTATATATGTCCAAGAGTAACAATTTGTGTTTTTTGTCTGTAGTGCGATAAATAATATAATAATAAAAATGATAAAATTCAAAAAAGAAATAGCAGAAATAGCATCACTGAGGGAGAAAGAAAGACAATAAAGTGGTGCGCAAACTAACGGTATTTGAACAGCGTGGCCTAGGCAGCCGAGGACTTTTAATCGGAGGGAAAAACAAGAAAAAGAGTTTTGCGTCATTTTATAAAGTATTAAAGTTTTTTGGTTTTAGTGTGTGTTTTATTTGGTTTTGGTTGATAAAAATGATAAAACGTGGTCTATATTATGTGAAAGTGTATACTCTAAAGGATATGGTTATTTAAACTGTTCTTGTCACAAGTAAGTACCTAAACAAATGTGGGATTTTGTTTACCTACAAATGAACGGAATTCTTGTTGTCAAGTTTATTTTTAGTAAAAAAACACAATTTATTTAATACAATTTCAAGCGGATTATCTCTTTATATAAAACCTACAACTCGTTTATAAATATTTTCACCGTTAAATTGGCATCGTAACATTTTAGATTTTTGCGACACACACACAACCTACCTATCTATGGTTTAAAATTAAGCTTCCTCTACAAATTCAATGCTTTAAGTTCTTAGCGTTGGGAACTTCTTAGCTAGGATGTGACAAAAAATTTGATTTGTTGAAAATTTATCCAATTGCGGATCAAATTTGCAGGTTTATTGTGGAAATAGACAAAAATGCTCCAGTTCCAATGATGATTTATTTTTTATGAAAATAAATTGTTTGCCTATTCCTGGTTGCAAATAATTACTATAGTCGGGAATATTTTGGGACCATAGTATCAGATTTTATAAAAGTCAAAGCTAGAATTCCAACAGTTTCCGCAAAAGTAAACAAAAAAGCACGCGCATGCGAAATACGGCAAAGAATCTATGGGTTTGAATTCTCTGTTGATTTTTAGGGTAAGGCATGATTGCTCCACTTTTTCATTTCCTTAGGCCCGTATTAAGCTATTAGGTATATAGATGTCACAAACAAACAAGCAATAAAGTGAAACAAACAGTGCAAAATGTACACGCGGTCTCAAAAATATTGTCGCCACTTTAGTTAGGGATACAATAACAAGGTAGTTTGACAACCCTGCAACTCTTGTCTTATAGGATCAATTAAGTTTTAACCCAGGTAAAGCCAACATTTTTTAAATTTAAATATTTTTTCTTATTTTTGATAAAAAGGAATGGTAGGGGAGGCCATGAAGATGTGAAGATTTTGGGAACTTATTTTCTTAGTCAGCAAACATCGATTGAATTGTTCCTTGATCAAATCTATGCAAAATTTGTTATATGAATAGTGGGGGGGGTACGATCAGTTTCGGCGCAAAATTCAAAATAAGATATTAACATGAGGAACTTATTTTCTTAGTAATAAAACTAGTTTTACCAGTAAAGGGTATACTTAAGTTAATTAAAAAATATATTCTGGCTAATCTCTAAGGATGGCAAGTATTTTTGACCAGTGAAAAACGATATGAAATGAGTGCCCTTATTTTCTTAGTTCTGAAAGTTTATGAGATGGTAGGTTGTTTTATAGCAAAAGCTTAAAATACCATCTGAATGTTATTTAAAAGCCCCAAAGCCTTGCCAGAGTTATCTGATGCCCGCCAAGTTCACACCTTCGATTATGTTAATGTTTGTTAGACCCACGTACAAATGACAAAGACTGATTATTTGGCTTATTTTAGGTTTCCAGGTACATAGGTCCGCAAACGCTCCGTTGCCGATTTACAGACTGCTAATTTTTTTTTAAATTTTACTTTGATAGCTCTCGCAGTTTTTAAGATAATTAATTAAGCTACATGAGGTACGTCCCTAGGCATGCCAAATGATAGTTAAAGTCTAAAATAAAATATTTTTTCAGCGGGAATGCTCCTTTTTCACTTTCACCTGAACCTGGTGCGTCATTGACAGATACTATAGTTGATATATAAGTGGCACCGCGTCATAGCTATCGTAAACCAAATTTTGCGACAAAATCTAAGTAAAGAAACCTTAAAAAAATTAAGTGTTTCACTTTGTACAAGTGTGCCGCTGGATTTTCTCGAAAATTATCAGGAAATTAAAAAAACGCCGAAACACGTCGATTTTGTTTTCAAGGGGGACACTTTTTTACTATCTTGAAATGTTTGTAGCACGAACCCCCTTCGAGACGTATACTTTACCACTATATTTTAAATAGGGAAAGTGGGTCTAGTGATACCTTGTTTTGAAGCTCTCTTGACTAGCTTTACAACTGTGTAAAAATTTCGAAAATCGATCGGTTAGTTTTTAAGATATTTGCTTTCAAATTTCCAAATTTAACATGGAATGATAAAATAAAAATTAAATCCGAAAAATATAAAATTTTAATTAAACTTTTATTTTATCAGTCCATGTTAAATTTAAAAGTTTGGAAGCAATTATCTCAAAAACTTATGAATAGATTTTTGAAATTTTTACGCGGTTATTGACATTTAAAATGGATTCCATCACATGTCGGTATCGCGGGAAATGAAACGGCTGATCAACAGGCCAAACTGGCAATCAGTGACTATATTGACTCTACACCTATCAATAAAACTGTATATAGTGACTTTAAAGTGTTCATTAAATGTAAAGTGCTAAACCTATGGCAAGACCAGTGGAATACATCAAACTCTAAATTACGCACAATTAAGACCTCTGTTAAATCGTGGCCATTTTTATCCAACTCAAGAAAAGTGCAAGTTTACTTGTCTAGGCTTAGAATAGGTCATACGAAAATTACACATGAACATATTTTTAACAAAACAAATCCTCCCGTATGTACAGAGTGCCGAGAACCTATTACGGTCAAACACATTTTAATTGATTGTGTAGCTTACAGAAACGAAAGACAAAAACATAAATTAATAGCAAACATTGGTGTTCTATTAAACAATGAAACAAAGAATTCAAACAGTGTCCTAGCCTTTTTAAAAGACTGTAAGATTTTGCAATGTATTTAAAATAATAAGGTTAAACAAACGTTAATTTGCGCTAATGACCCTATGTGGTCGATGCGCCTTAATCTAAAATAAAAAAAAAAAAATCCGAAAAATATAAAATTTTAATTAAACTTTTATTTTATCAGTCCATGTTAAATTTAAAAGTTTGGAAGCAATTATCTCAAAAACTTATGAATAGATTTTTGAAATTTTTACGCGGTTATTGACATTTAAAAGGCCTTCAAAACAAGGTATCACTAGACCCGCTTTCCGTATTCAAAATATAGGGGTAAAGGGTTCGCGCTACAAAAATTTCAAGATAGCCAAAAAGTGTCCTCCTTGCAAACAAAATCGTCGTAGTTCGACGTTTTTTTTAATTTCCTGATAATTTTCGAGAAAATCCAGGTGGATCCTTTTTAAATCGTCACCTTGTATATTTATGATAAATCGCTGAGATCTTTTAAATGATATATGAATTAAGTATTTAATTCATAAATAAAGATCCCAAACATAAAAGAGAATCCAAAGTTATATTAAAATGTGAGCAAATATTGATTTAGTTGCAAACACGGTAAATTGTTTTGTAAAAAGCTCGGTCGTAATTTGTTTGACATAAAACAGTCAAAACAACAACGAACAGAAAACGTCAAAGCCCGGCTAAATCAATATGTTCGTAAAAACCAGATAAGAGTATATATATTCCTTTCTAATGAAATCGTTTAGAAGAAGACATAAATAAAAAGCAAGTAAAATAGTAAGCTAATGACTAATTAGTGTGTCTCGTGTTGGGAATCAATATCAATAAAAAAATTTAAGAAAGTCCGTGCCACTGTATGTACCCCTCTACTCCCTTCCCGCCCACCACGGTTTTGATGACGCGGTGCCACTTAAATACAGTATCAACTATAAGATATACTATAAATCAGCCAGAATTATTTTTAGTTATAGTGTAGTATAACATCAGTTTATACGTTCAGTTTCAAGACTAAGAAATAAGAGCACAAATCAGCCAGCCACCACTTCAGATGAGCCAGAGTACTTTTTTTATATTGTTCATGATCTCTTCTTCTTAGTGTAAAAGATTTAGAACTAAGAAAATAAGTCGACTCATATCATTTACTGACCTTTTGAACACATCGGAAAATTAACACCAGAATGAAAAATTGTTGATTATTATCATTAACAAAACATACTTATTCATATACACCGACTAAGAAAATAAGTTCCGAAAAATATTCACGGCCTACTAGAATCCCATCTCAATTAACTTTAGCACGCACGCAAATTTTAGTTTAGGACCTTTTCGAAAACTGCAGATACCACCCCAAAATAGGCGCCATCTTAAAAAATACTCTAAAGTAATCAAGTAGTAATACTTTGACTGTTCTTTTGAAAGGACAGTGGCCTTATCTGGGTTAATTTTATATTCTTAGAACAAAAAGTTCAGATGGATTTTTTTTTCTATTTCTTACCTCTCAAATCCTCCTCTTCTATCATCAAATCCGCCACCTCTTCTATCACCGGGGCCACCATATCCTCTATCGAAACCTCCGCCTCCTCTTGGTGGTGGTCCATAACGATCTGAAACAAAAATAAAGGAAATGAGCTACCGAAAAAACATGAAAACAATTGTTTTATTAAAACAAGTGGGTTTGCTTCATCCTATGCAACGAGTAAGCACAAAAATAATAAAACATACAACGATTGCTCATTACTTTTGTGCAAACCCGATAACAGATAAACCATTGTAAAGCCTAAAAACCTAACTATATTTTTGAATTATTACTTTCCTAGCCCGCGCAGCAATAGCTAGAGAAAGTATTATTTTATGTTGGCATTTTGGTGATGGTATGTGTGTGCATATGTGTGTCCCATTCCTGGTAACCAACATAGCTCAAAATGTATTTGCCCCATTTGATTAAATTTGTCAGGCATCTCGACGAGAGGGAAATCTTTCCAGAAAAATCCAACACAACTTAATAATAACATAATTACGAATTTTTAAACAACGATTCCTAAACCATTTCTCCGATTTTTAGAAAAATTGGCGAGGATGTGGCCTCCCAAGTAACATTTGTTTATTTATAGCAGAAGCTAAAAGGTTGCCAGCGCCTTTCCTTAAAACTATTAGTTTCAATGTTTGGTGGCTAGCACGTTCCCATTACCCTTATATACCCCTTAGACCTCCTAAATGGGACTCCCCAATTGGTGGTGGCAACCTATGTATTAAACTCACTATAAAACCATAAGAAATAAACTCTAGCTTCGCCCTCTAGCGGTTCCAGCAGTATAGAACCTTTTAGAGCCTAAAGCTATTATGCCAGGTTCTAAAAGCAACTCAGAAACGTCCTCTACCCTATTATAAAACTAGATTTGGTAATTTGGTATCCTGGCGATTCTGTTGAATACCATACTACTTTTAGAGTAAAGAATTTTTCCTATAAAAGCTTTAGCGATATTTTAGATTCACAATGGCTATGTAAAATAATTTAGGTCACAAAATTGCCAAAAATGTCAGAGTCCCAAAATTATTTTATCACATAAACATACGCTGCCAATATATGGGCCCCTAAGCTCACACTAGGTATCTACTATAGTTATAGCGTACGTGTGAGCTGATATAACTAAAAACTAAAATAAATTTTATTAAACCCCAGACAAAATTACCTTTCGTTTGATACCACACAAGCCATGTTTTGACTTAAACTCAAATTTGTGAAATCTACCTCCACCCTTAAAAAAACAAAAACTAAAATATATTTTGTTTAACTCCGAACTCAATTACCTTTCGTTTGATATCACACACGCCATATTTTTACGTAAACTGTAATTTTTGAAATCTACCCCCACCCTTAAAAAAAACTAAAATATATTTTGTACTCCAAACTCAATTACCTTTCGTTTGATATCACACACGCCAAATTTTCACATAAACTCTAATTTTTAAAATCTACCCCCACCCTTTTATTTGGCTTGTGTTCGGTGGATTTTGTTCATTTTTAAATGGGACCATCTCGACCCAAGACCCAGCCTAGGTACCAAATTTCATTGAAATCGGGTAAGCGGTTTTTGAGTTATGCGCGTTGGTCGTTACAGACATACAGACAGACAGACAGACGGCGCAACAAAAAAGTTTCAAAATCATCTGAAACGCAAAGGTATATAAAAAATTTTGAAATCGGAGCAACTTTTTTTTCTCGAAAAAATTAGGATCACCATAGCTCACACTACTATACTATAGTATATGTGTGAGCTAATACCTATATATGAGAAGTTTGTCGTTTTGTTGATCATCAAATTGCCTGCCAGACTTATTTTTCTGATAAAATCGTATCTGAAAAGCTCTCAGAACAAGCGCGCCCCCTCAAAAATGTTTTTTAATCGTTTTTTGATAACAAAATAACAAATATTTAAAATAACAAAAATTAATTTACACTATTCACCATTAAAAAAGTCGTGTTTGGTTTACATAAATCAAAATTAAAGTAAAATTACTGTTAAAAAACACTGCTAAAACGACTAGATAAATATTTTCTGTTTACAATATTTTTGAAATACTTTTATACACGCCATTATCGTTTTATAGTGGACACTTGGTTTTATTTGTTACTCTATCGCAACAAGGATTTTTGAGTGCCCTTATGAAACCAATAAAAAAGAGAAGGTAAACATAGTCAACATAACCTCACTTAATTTTTTTGTATTTGTTTTGTAAAGTGTTAAAAGCGTATAATTCAACACTTTTAAATGTTTTTTATCGTGCAATTTGCACACAATCAAGAGGGCCAGTGCAATGATATCCGTTGTGCCTGCAGGTTGAAGGGAAACCTCTTATACTGGCCGTTTAAACCGGCAGTATCTAGGCCTGGGTGCCCTACCCAGGAGGACGGAAGCTCAATAATTATTAATTATTGTGCTTTAAATAATCAATCTGGCAATAGGTAGATACCAGTCTGTACCTAAATATATCTATTATTTTTACCAGAAGTGCCCAAATAAACTAAAACACGAAAGTATTTATTTACTTCTGTTAGAACCCTTAAGGAAACAAGGTTTTATATGGCCGCCTATTTAAATAATATTTAATATGCAGCTATGGGTAACTATAAATACAAAAGAATTTTTTTACCTATATAAAACCTTTTTAAAATGCCTAAAAGTAATGGCAAAAACCAAAAGTCTAAAGTTTATATTTACCACTCTTAAAAACCCTATTATAAAACACTTTTGTTATGACCTATAGTAATGAAAAAAACCAAATGAAGTTTATATCTATTTATTTTTAAAAACTTTAGGTAAAAGGGTTTTATAAGACCATCTTTATGAATCAGAAATTAATAAAACCAAAAGTATCTAAAAGGAACAGATGAATATCAGTTTTATTATACTCCCTTTATAAATCACTTTTTGGTTGTATAACACCTCTTTAGGTAATTGGCAATATAAATTACCTTTATGTAGCCAAATTAATCCTAAAATCCATAACAGCACCCTCTAAATAACCTCGGAACCAAATTAATAAAACCTTGAGTGGTAATAATGTTACTTGGGCTATGGTAGGGTAAATGTTTAGTGTCAATTTCTAGCTACAAAGAAAAATTTCATGATCTTATGATCCAAAATAGTCCTTCATGTAATTGTTCTGTAGGCACTTTCAAGTGTAATTTTTGTTAGTATTTTGTATTTTTTTTACTACATTTGAACAACACATTTCCAGAAACGCAGATAATACTTAAATTAATACAGACATACAAAAATAAACAACTCACCATCACCATATCTGTCATAACCCATGTCTGAAACAAAAAAAATCAACTGAAACGGTATGTTTAATATTATAGACATTATGATTGTACTATATATCATATAGTCATGCAAAATACCAGAAATATTACTAGAATCACATTTTATTGCATTGTCAAAGAAATCTAGCGCAAAAAGTGTAATGACTATTAGTGAGTACAACTACCCTGCGGGTCATAAGTTGTTTTTTAACACAGACAAGCCACAAAGAAACATTTCATGACCAAATTTTCGGAGGAAGAGGTCCTGGGATACGATCTATGATTCTGAAAAAAAACTAAGAAAATTGTCCTTACGATTCTACTTTTTCTATCTGTCAAGCAAAATTCCAGAAATATTACTAAAATCAAAGTTCAAGTATTGTCAAAGAAATCAAGCACAAAAAGTGCAATGACTATTAGTCAGTACAACTACCTTGTGGGTCATAATTTGTTTCTTGACACAGACAAGACACAAAGAAACATTGCATGACCAAATTTTCGCAGAAAGAGGTTCTGGGATAAGATAGATGATTTTTATGACTAAAACCTTTCATTTATTTATTAATTTTTTTTTTAATTTTGAATTTTACTTTTACCAGGTTATAACTACATTTGAAAACAAAAAAAAACTTCCAGAAACTTAGTTAATAATTTAATTAATAATGTCAAACTGATCACCATATCTTTCACAACCTGGGTGTAAAACAAAAAAAAACTCAACTCAAACAATCTGTTTAATAATTTGGACATTATGACTATCTATCTGCCAGGCAAAATTTCAGAAATATAAATAAATTCCAGAAATGTGGCGGAAAAAGTGCAATGGCTATAGTCTGAACAACTACCTTGTCGGCCGTCAATTGTTTTAAACACAAACGAGGTACCAAGAAACATTTTATGACCAAATTGTTGGATAGTGTTCCTGGAATAAGACAGAAGTTGTTATGACTAAAAAACTCCAGCAGATTCTTCTTTTTTTAATCACGTTAAAAAAACCAAAAACAACATTTTCAGAAAAGCAGGTAATAATTAAATTATTGTCATACAAAAATAAACAAAACTCACCCCCATTTGTGTCATAACCCATGTCTGAAACAAAAAGAAATCTCAACTCAAATAATTTAATATTATCGACATTACAACTATACTATTTATCTGTCCATCAATATAAATAAAAATTACATTTTATTGCATCTACCAAAGAAATCTAGCGCAAAAATTACAATGAATATAATCAGTACAACTACCTTGTAAATTATTAAAGCTTTTTTCACACACAAAAGCTACAAAGAAACATTCATGACGAAATTCTTTGAAAAGGAGTTCTGGGATAAACCCAAGAAAATGAAAATGGTCCTTTATGTTTAATATAGAACTATCTATCTATCTAACTTGTATTATAATACAAATTAATTGGATGAAACGGCAATATGAAACATTAGGAATAGGACTGAGGCAAAAATTAAAAGGGTTTTCATTCTATCCACGGATTATGTTCTGTTTATTTGGTATGTAAATGTGAAAGGGTTTATCAGTGGTTTGATACTATGAAATTTTAATTTCTAATAAAAAAAATTATCTCAGCTGTATTTTCTACTAAATGTTTCTTTAACCAATGTACTTTTTGCTTAATGTTTTTCTACCAAATGTAAATTTTACCAATTTCTATTTTTACAAAATTGTACTTTTAACCAAATTTTCTACCAAATGTTATTCTACTAATATTCCGCCGCCTGTACAAATATAAATCGATACTACTACAAGTACAAAAAATTTGCCAATAATTGTCGAACTATTGCAAGTAATACTAAAATATTTAAAATCAAAGTCAAGTTACATTTGTTTTACAGTTTTGTCTTAACCACCGATTCTACAGTATGAAATTTACTTTTTTACAGAAATGTGTTGGTTTTTATGTTTTTGTTTTTTTATATAGCAATTTAAAGTTTAATCGACCATAACCATAAATTTATGTCATTTAAGCAAATCTTGGTTAAGTCAAAATATTAGGATTTCGCGAAACTTACCTTAATTAAAAAGTTGATAAAAGCCAACCAATTTATGGAATTTATACCAATATTTTAAAATCAAAGGTTTTGTTTTTTGGCCCAGGTATTTTAAATGTTTACTATCTAAGTTTGATGGAGTTTTACTTTAAACCATCAGTTATGGGACATCCTGTATAATACTAACATTAGGTTTTACATAATCAATTTATAAACATTTAATTTATTATCGTGTTTTAAGAAAATATACAGTAATGATTAGACTAAAAATGGATTGAAACCAAACCAAATAAAAGAATAGCCAAAAACTAGCTACGCGGACTAGAAATAAGGCAGAAGTTTGCTAGTTTTAAACACCCAAAGGTTACAAGGTTTAAGGTGCGTTTTAGTGTGAATCAAGTTTCAAAGTTTAAAAAAGAACTGAATCCATGATGGATCTGATACCTTCCTAGCTACTA